>JARLTB010000377.1:4657500-5257500 GCA_030141615.1 Unio pictorum
AATATATATATTGCAATAGAATGTTTTATGTTCATATTTAATTATATTTATGTAAGTTTTATGGTAAAGGTTTAATTCGCTACCAACTTCATGTTTTGATTTAATGCTGAAATAAAGTATTCTTTAAGCAAGAAAGAATATTATCTAGCAATATATTTTAAATCAATATTCTACTTTAAAATAAGTAAAATGTATTCTTTAAATTAATTGTTGCATTAATTACAGTCATTATATTTCATACTTCGGCTATCTTGAAATTGATTGAGAATTAACTATTGTATAATATTCTAAGGTGCAGAAGTTATACGAATGAATGAAGTTGGAAAGCTTAATAAGGAAAATATAATATGTATTTCATGAACTTTTATTATAAAGTTTTTAGAAGTGTTTCTAGAATGTAGTAATATATATGTGTGTTGATTATTTAAATAAAGTCCCTTATACTTTGAAGCAAGCGGCGTGTTCGTTTTTCATTACAGATGTAGCTGTCTTATCATCGTGGCGACACTTTTTTAAGCGAGCCTGAATTCTCTCTTCTTCTTCTCTCTCTCTCTCTCTCTCTCTCTCTCTCTCTCTCTCTCTCACCATGGATATTGACGCTCCTTAACTTACGAGTAATTCCTTCTCATAACAAGAAATGAGAAGAAGGTTATGAAAAGCGAATCACAACACACATAACAGAAACATTTCATAACAAGCAAAAACTTTCATAACAATTCCTTAAATGTTTAACTTGTATGCAGCTGTGAGTAATTCGATTCTTAATTTTAGTTGTCCAAAAAGACCCATCTTTAGAAACAAAATCTGAAATATGCTAAATATGCCTTCCTTCTACACTAAGACATGACCAAAAATATCAACGTTTACAAAATACGTTATCTTTCTTTAACAAATTATTTATAGGTTTTTTTTTAATTACATGTTGTAATATGTTCACAATCTGAAACTAAATCATGATATTTGTTTAATTGTTGAATTGTGTTAAATATCCAGTCAGATTTTATACCTAATGAGTCTTTTCATTAACCGTTCCCCTGTACAGACAGATCGACATATTGTAATATAACTATATACAATACAAAAACTGAATACAGACAGATCGACATATTGTAATGTAACTATATACAATACAAAAACTGAGTACAGACAGATCGAAATATTGTAATATAACTATATACAATACAAAAACTGAGTACAGACAGATCGAAATATTGTAATATAACTATATACAATACAAAAACTGAGTACAAACAGATCAAAATATTGTAATATAACTATATACAATACAAAAACTGAATACAGACAGATCGAACTATTGTAATATAACTATATACAATACAAAAACTGAGTACAAACAGATCGAAATATTGTAATATAACTATATACAATACAAGAACTGAGTACAAACAGATCGACATAACTGTTACAAAACTATATGCATGCTATAACTAAGTACAAAGTAATAACATGTAATTTACAATAAAATGTATTGTATAAATTCTATGAAAACCCTTTTACAGCTGAATAAAATAATGAAAATGAAATAACTTTGATATAGAAGAAGATATAATACATTTTATTGCAATAAACTTGTGAGCAAATTGAACAAAAAGGAAAAAGAACGTGACGAATAAATATTTATTAAAATAAGAAATAGAGATAGTATAACGAAACAGTACGTAAGTGAAGGGCATCAAATCGTACCCTAAATAATTACCTTTAATTCGAAATATAAAAAGATTTTATTCTCATCTCATGCTCAAAGCAATAGCTGAGAATTCTCAGAGAAACAGAACAATTATTGCCAAATAATATTACAAAATTTACCATTTAGTAAACGTTATATTTTATAAATTACAATATGATCAAGCATGCAACAATGTGGATTTGTGTTTTAACCTGTTCCAAATCTAACATTTGTCAGGGGGAAAATTAATATATCAGATTTTAATATGTCTGAGATAGAAACAAAGGTTTGCACACAGGACTTTACTTCAAAGGTGTGTACTATTTAACTGGCATTTTTGTTTTAAGATTTCCTATGTCACTGACTGCTCTGAATATCAAAAGCACGTGTACTCAATTAAATTCTTTTCGGACATTTTACTACTCAGCGATGGGTCGTACTCATTATTTCCGAATTTTATAGGAAATGCTTAAAGATCAGTTTGTTCGATTATGATTTTTTTTACATAGCTTTAACAATTTTTCAGTCATATCGCCACGATGTCTGCAGTGTGTCAGTTTATAGTGATGTCTAGCAATGGGGCATCATGCCACAGACATGTAGCATGATGTCCTACCCAGTCACATTATTCTGACACCAGGCCGACCATTCCTAACCCTAACCTCTTAATGCTGAGCGCCAAGCGAGGCAGCTGTTAGTAACATTTTTGTAAGTCTTTGGTATGACTCGGCCGGGGTTCGAACCCACGACCTCCCACTTCCACGGCGGACGCTGTAACCACTAGGCCACCGGAGCGGTTTTAAAGATAGGTAACATCATCTGTATAATTCGTACAGGTAAGTCGTTGATTGTGCTGGAACTTGAAGTAATAAAGCAAATTACACAGATAACGCTGTTTAAAGTACATTGTATGGTCACATTTCAAGCATACATGTGAACTTGTGAATATTTAAATATGACCTTTACAGTTATTTAGTGAAAGTACTGACTACTTACTTTGGATTCATTTGTGGGAGGATATAATTATTTTGTAATAAAGAATTTTGAAATATATCAGGAACTTATTGATATAAGCGACAAATGGTACTGATATTTAATATTTAATTTCGATTGTCATGTTTGCATGTCACTGATGTGCTGTAGAAGTAGTTTGTTGTGGCAAGAATAATAATTCAACGTACATACCATCCATGACTTTTAAAATACTGCTTTGTATTCTAGGTCTTGAGATCAACAAATAGTTATATAATATTTAGACCTTTATGACCTAGAATTCATCAGAGTTGATTTGCAAATAAACCTTTACCGATAACTATTTACACCTAAGCCTTATTTATAAACATTCAACCTCAGTTATTTTCAGTCTTTCCAGTAGGATTATACAATAATAAACTCTTAAAAACTAAAAACAAGTAAAATGAATTCGTTTTTGATTTTCAAATAAAAGTAATACCTGCTTCATACTTTTCTGATTATTTAAACACAGAATATATTAATATCGTAACCATGAAAAAATTTGACAATTTTGAGATTTTTAAAATATTAAACTACATGTTTATTGATGTCAGGCATATGCAATATTATGCAGATATTTTCTCAGTCCACCACATCTAAAACATCTACACACAAAAGTTTTAAATTCAGGTACAAATTCTTTAGCTTTTTTTTAACCAACTGACAATATCCCATTCATAAAATATATGTACATGACTTGATGAGTTTCAATATGAAGAAATTCTTTCAAACGGTGTATCATGATGATTAATTATAAATATTTTGAAACTATTTTATTGTACTACCATAAACGTGATGATCCAATTGCAGATATTAGTAGCAGACTTCAAGTAAGGAACATATACCGCATGTTTGTGATCTATCAAACGGTGCATTCAATATATATGCACGGTCTCGATATCCAATATAAAAAGAAAACGTGAAGATTGAGATTGTACGAAAAAAAAAAAAGTAATGATTCTGTATAACATTAGTCAAGAGAACACAGCAAACCGATTTAAACTGTAAACACTGATTTAGTCCCGAGACTCGACGGATGAAGATGGAATAAAGACTAGTGGAGAAGTCGATTGTGAATCGAAGACTAGTCTGAAAAGGAGTCGAAGATGAGAAATAGGAGAAGGAGCAGTCAAGTACGAGAAGACGTTAGGAGGGAATTCGGAAGGAGAAAAGGAATTTGCGGGACAGGAAAGATACAGATGACTAAGAAACAAGGACAGTTGGGAAAACTATCTCACACTATAAATCAAATAATGCAATAGACTATTACTTGTTCGACAGGAAGAAGAGTGATTGGGAAATTATTATCATTTGACTATTTAATTGTATTACATTGTTATTCATTTGAATTTCACATTTTGTGTACTAAATTTAACAGTTGGTATTGCCGATTGAGGGTCAATGCTTGCTCTCTCTCTCTCTCTCTCTCTCTCTCTCTCTCTCTCTCTCTCTCACACACACACACACACACACACACACACACACACACACACTAATTTCACTTCAACAAAATCGAGCCTGGGTGGTACTTCTATAATAATTTAAATAAAATATTGGGAGCACCCATCCCCACTCATAACCCATTGTGGCTGCACAACAAACCCCGCCACATCCCACAGAAGAGTTGAAGCGTTTTCGGAACACCGATTTATTCTAGGAGATTGAGACCGAGATTACTGTTGGGTTTTTTTAATATGTTTATTTAGCAATCTAAGAAACTAAATTATTTGTTAAATTTTACAAAACTTATTTTCACTCTTGTTTGTTACTTAAGACCATAGTGTCGTAATAGTATCTGAAAATGGTTACTTTATCCACTAATTTTATAACTGGTTTTTCTGTGCATGATGGTTTTAGTGGAAACTAGTTGACGTGAATTGAGCTTCACGAAACTGCTTCGTTCTCTGTGATTACGGACATATGAAAGATCTTAAGATAAAACAATTTCAAATCTTTTCAAAGGATTATGTACCTGTTTGTTTTTGTTGAATTTTGCATTAAAAGTATTAGTCTGAAATTGAATTAAACATTGTGCAAAATTTGTGCAAATTGCACAGTGATAACAGGCATTATATAAACCGTTCTGCTGGATAAATGAAGAATTAAACCGACTTTTGTCCCAATTTTTATCGCTTGTAAGTGTCAGTGTACACTTGGTAAACATGGCAGCCGTCTGAACGAATAAGCAAACCAGTACGGTATCCATGAAAATAAACGATATAGTTTTTCTAGATGAATAATGAATCACAAGTGGAATCCATCAGAACACGCCAAGAAATGAATTACAGGAAACAAGTAGGCTTCAAGTATTTACTAACTTAAATTAATTTTCTACACGATTAGTGTACATTATAGGTGACTGAACTTACACGAGTTGTTTCTGTTAGATATAGTGTCGTCTATGCATGCAACGCCTTTAGCATTCTACAATAAGCGATAACGTTCAAAAGGAAAAAAAAATCTTTGATTAAATATTTTTTTAAAAATCATAAGGGACTGACTAGCACGCTGACATGGGGAATAGAAGCGTACCGAATGAATACCGAAATTAGGTGAATATCGAAAAGGGTATGCAACGTCGACTAACGCACTAGACATGAAACTTGCCCAGAGTACATAATTTATGCTTTAATGTGGAGATAATCGAAATAAAACCAATGGAAGATCTCACAATCATCTTACCTTCTGAAATATGTCAGGTATAACCTTTTTGTCATGATTCTTCCGTAAATCTACCCCAAAGACGATCACGGTGACTAATATATACATACAGGAGATGCAATAGAACAGAGTCAAGCTTGCCCAAATCGTGACCGAAATTGTATTAGTCAAAGCTTATTAATCCAGCTGATTATACCCAACCAAATCAGCAATCCTGTGTCGCAAATAGACCACTCCCCCAGCCCCGCACACACACACACACACACACACACACACACACACACAAATGACTTATAATAAAATTAATTAAGTTCAAGATAAATGTCAGTGTCTAAAGTCTTTCATATTTTCTCAACTGTTTCAATCGTTTCCGGCTCTTTTAGTAATTTACAATTTTGTGTGCCGAATACTTCATTTGTTAAGACGTGACGACATAAGTTTTATCGACATCTCAATTTCTAACTTGCCATAATTAGCTTGCAATTCATCAGTTACTTAAATGTGTTTCTAAATTTAGAAAAATACACGATATCTGACGTTATCAGTCATAGAGACATTAATATGGGAGACGATTCCCCGTCAAATCCAGGCTTGTCATTTCTCTTGCTGCTTCGTGAAGTGGTCAATTTATCCATAAAGTTCATACTTTTCATGCTTATTGTTATACATTTATTCTTATACATTTATTGTTATTGTTATACTTTTATTGTTATACATTTGATGTTATTGTTATACATTTATTCTTATACATTTATTGTTATTGTTATACATTTATTGTTATACATTACATTCTTATTTGATCAGTGTTCTCACATCGATGGTCTCGCCAATTTTAAGTTCATTCGACCGTAAATTTACTCCATTAAATGCAGATCAATACTTACAAATATCAATGTTTGGATTAAGATGTCTGTTTTACCATGCAGTATACTTACAAATAACAATGCTTGGATTAAGATGTGTGTTTTACCATGCAATATACTTACAAATATCAATGCTTGGATTAAGATGTGTGTTTTACCATGCAGTATACTTACAAATAACAATGCTTGGATTAGGATGTGTGCTTTACCATGCCGTATACTTACAAATATCAATGCTTGGATTAAGATGTGTGTTTTACCATGCAGTATACTTACAAATAGCAATGCTTGGATTAAGATGTGTGTTTTACCATGCAGTATACTTACAAATAACAATGCTTGGATTAAGATGTGTGTTTTACCATCCAGTATACTTACAAATAACAATGCTTGGATTAAGATGTGTGTTTTACCATCCAGTATACTTACAAATATCAATGCTTGGATTAAGATGTGTGTTTCACCATGCAGTCGTCGGCATCCGTCCGTCTTCGAGAGACGATGGTGTAGATTCCGATTTGGGTGTCCTATCTGCACCTTCGCGAGTGGCTGAAGAGTCCGACCCTTGAGTGACAGTCTCTGTTGCACTTGCTGCAGGTGTATGCTGATGCTTGCTGAGGAAGGTTTTGGTTCGCCTTCCTCCTGGCTCTCTTTGCAGCGAGGTTTGTGTTTCTCATCTCCTCAGCTTTCTGAGTGCCCTATCTGACAGCAAGACGCCACGCGGAGCGGTCGTCAGCACAGCTCTCCCAATTGTTTATGTTGATGTTGACTGTCTTCATGTCCTTTTCGCAGACATCTTTGTAGCGCAGACTTGGCCTTCCAGTCGTTCGTGCACCTTCTACTAGCTCGCCGTACAACAGGTCCTTGGGTATGCGGCCTGGGTCCATTCTCCTAACATGGCCTAGCCAGCGAAGGCGCCTCTCGCTGAGAATGGAGAACATGCTGTTCATGCCGGTGCATTTCAGAACCTCTGTGTTGGGAACTTTGTCCTGCCACTGGATACGCAGAATGCAGTATACTTACAAATAACAATGCTTGAATTAAGATGTGTGTTTTACCATGCAGTATACTTTCAAATAACAGTGCTTGGATTAAGATGTGTGTTTTACCATGCAGTATACTTACAAATAACAATGCTTGGATTAAGATGTGTGTTTTACCATGCAGTATACTTACAAATAGCAATGCTTGGATTAAGATGTGTGCTTTACCATGCAGAATACTTACAAATAACAATGCTTGGATTACGATGTGTGTTTTACCATGCAGTATACTTACAAATAACAATGCTTGGATTAAGATGTGTGTTGTACCATGCAGTATACTTTCAAATAACAATGCTTGGTTTAAGATGTGTGTTGTACCATGCAGTATACTAACAAATATCAATGCTTGGATTAAGATGTTTGTTTTACCATGCAGTATACTTACAAATAACAATGCTTGGATTAAGATGTGTGTTTTACCATGCAGTATACTTACAAATAACAATGCTTGGATTAAGATGTGTGTTTTGCCATCCAGTATACTTACAAATAACAATGCTTGGATTAAAATGTGTGTTTCACCATGCAGTCGTCGGTATCCGTCCGTCTTCGAGAGACGATGGTGTAGCTTCTGATTTGGGTGTCCTATCTGCACCTTCGCGAGTGGCTGAAGAGTCCGACCCTTGAGTGACAATCTCTGTTGCACTTGCTGCAGGTGTATGCTGATGCTTGCTGAGGAAGTTTTTGGTTCGCCTTCCTCCTAGCTCTCTTTGCAGCGAGGTTTGTGTTTCTCATCTCCTCAGCTTTCTGAGTGCCCTATCTGACAGCAAGACGCCACGCGGAGCGGTCGTCAGCACAGCTCTCCCAATTGTTTATGTTGATGTTGGCTGTCTTCATGTCCTTTTTGCAGATATCTTTGTAGCGCAGACTTGGCCTTCCAGTCGTTCGTGCACCTTCTACTAGCTCGCCGTACAACAGGTCCTTGGGTATGCGGCCAGGGTCCATTCTCCTAACATGGCCTAGCCAGCAAAGGCGCCTCTCGCTGAGAATGGAGAACATGCTGTTCATGCCGGTGCATTTCAGAACCTCTGTGTTGGGAACTTTGTCCTGCCACTGGATACACAGAATGCAGTATACTTACAAATGACAATGCTTGAATTAAGATGTGTGTTTTACCATGCAGTATACTTTCAAATAACAATGCTTGGATTAAGATGTGTGTTTTACCATCCAGTATACTAACAAATAACAATGCTTGGATTAAAATGTGTTTTACCATGCAGTATACTAACAAATAACAATGCTTGGATTAAAATGTGTGTTTTGCCATGCAGTATACTTTCAAATAACAATGCTTGGATAAAGATGTGTGTTTTACCAAGCAGTTTACTTACAAATAACAATGCTTGGATTAAGATGTGTGTTTTGCCATGCAGTATACTTACAAATATCAATGCTTGAATTAAGATGTGTGTTTTACCATGCAGTATACTTACAAATATCAATGCTTGGATTAAGATGTGTGTTTTACCATGCAGTATACTTACAAATAACAATGCTTGGATTAAGATGTGTGTTTTACCATGCAGTATACTTACAAATATCAATGTTTGGATTAAGATGTGTGTTTTACCATGCAGTATACTTACAAATATCAATGCTTGGATTAAGATGTGTGTTTTGCCATCCAGTATATTTACAATAACAATGCTTGGATTAAAATGTGTGTTTTGCCATGCATTATACTTACAAATATCAATGCTTGGATTAAAATGTGTGTTTTGCCATGCAGTATACTAACAAATATAATCGCTTTTGACATCCTTTGGAAACAGAAGCACGACATGTAATATGTCTACCACAAGAATTAGCAATACTTTTCAAGAGGATTGTTAATATATTTTTATATTTTTCTAATAGATTATAGATGTATTGATCTTAAAATACGTATGATACAGTGATCTTAATATATGTACAGAGAATATAGAAGTATTAACGTTTTCTGCTTGTCTTTCATTATTTCGAAATCGAAGAAATATCAATAATAAACATTTAGAATATATCATGAAATGACTACATGATCAATGATAAAAGAGCAATAAAATCTCTAATTTATATCTAGTACTTACATCAATTTTGAAGTATATTTTGGCACAAAGATTTCGAAAAGTAAATGTTATTGATTTTCCATTTTTAGCAATGAGGTTAAGGGACGATTGATATGAATGACAACAAAAGTAATACAAGTTGAGAGAACATCATCAAAGATGCATGAGGTGACCTGTTAATGGAAATGATAGGTGATTGTTTCTGGTTTTAAGCTTGTATCTCAGAAACCATCATCTCTCTGATAACGAAAATGTAAAGTACTGAAAATGTAAAATATTTTAAAAAATTGAACATTGGTCGTCACTTTGAATATATTTCTCTAATTGAAAATACAGAACTTTAAATATGATACGTTTTTGTTTTATCTATATCAACATCTTCGGGTTATGGTGAACTTACTAACAAAACATTTTTTTAAACCTTGCGTTTAAGCCTTGATATTGAATATATTACCATTGCATGTAAATATCTTCTCCCTCCCCTACAATCTCAGCAATCATCCATGTCCGTTCTAGTTTTAGTGATGGTTGTTCATTGGGGAAAAATGGTCAAATTAGAAAAAAGACTTCACAGGCTGAGGATGGGCAGATAAAATAATGTGACCCAAGCTTTTCAAGAAAGGCAGAATAACAATCCGTTATTGTGGTACCTGCAGTTTACATCTGTATGATTGTAACCAATATTATAGTAGTAGAATTAAATATGGAAATCTACCAATGTGGACTTGATTGTATAAATATATTGGTTCTTTAGGGAAACATTCTTTTACTGGGCTGCATAAAATGGACAATGCTGAATACGTCTTTTATTTATTAAGTTTTGATTCACATGTATGCCTATTGTATTGCAATACACACATGTATGCATATTGTATTGCAATACACACATGTATGCCTATTGTATTGCAATACACACATGTATGACTATTGTATTGCAATACACACATGTATGCCTATTGTATTGCAATACACACATGTATGCCTATTGTATTGCAATACACACATGTATGCCTATTGTATTGCAATACACACATGTATGACTATTGTATTGCAATACACACATGTAATGCCTATTGTATTGCAATACACACATGTATGCCTAATGTGTTGCAATACACACATGTATGACTATTGTATTGCAATACACACATGTATGACTATCGTATTGCAATACACACATGTATGCCTATTGTATTGCAATACACACATGTATGCCTATTGTATTGCAATACACACATGTATGACTATTGTATTGCAATACACACATGTATGCCTATTGTATTGCAATACACACATGTATGCCTATTGTATTGCAATACACACATGTATGACTATCGTATTGCAATACACACATGTATGCCTATTGTATTGCAATACACACATGTATGCCTATTGTATTGCAATACACACATGTATGACTATTGTATTGCAATACACACATGTATGCCTATTGTATTGCAATACACACATGTATGACTATTGTATTGCAATACACACATGTATGACTATCGTATTGCAATACACACGTGTATGCCTATTGTATTGCAATACACACATGTATGACTATTGTATTGCAATACACACATGTATGCCTATTGTATTGCAATACACACATGTATGACTATTGTATTGCAATACAGATATGATCATGATACAAAGCATTAATCTGCAGCTATTTTCAGAATATTGACGAACAGATTGAAATTATCTGAAATAAAATAAAATTGATACATGGACTAATGTTGTAACAAGCGATAAAACTACTATGCGTAAACCGTTTTAAGACGCTAATTTGGACTGACAGCCGGCAATGAAATAAATTACATCTGAAATGGAATGATATCCTTGTATCCCTCGTTGGTCTTATCTTTCAATAACGGGAACAAAATATAAATAATGGTTTAACAGTGATTCATAAAGACTCTTATATTCGTGCTCGTAGAATATGTCAACACGTCATTTGACATTTATCAATGAGGAAGTCTTCACGCCGATGACATTATTCTTATCTGATATAAGAATGCATGCATTAACATTTTCCACCTACAATTAGCGACATCGATCTATTTGAACAAATCTGTGATTGCACCTAAATACTGAGATGGTACTTTTTTTAAATAGCTGGGCAAAATGTCTTCATTTTCTTTCGATTTTCACTCCGCTATCATTGTACATCACATGTTACAATACCGGTCAATGGTCTGTTGCATGTGGTGGAGGAGCGAAATTGAAATGAGCATGATTTTGTTGTCCTTTAGATACACACGACCACTGGATAAATTGCATTGCACCGTATAATAAACTTAGTTGTCCTAAACACAAATACACGAAATGTGGAGAAACGTGTGTCCATGGAAAATATTTGACACTCAATGGGTATAGGTATTATTCTGAGTATACCAATTCATGCTACAGCAGAGGTACAAATATCAACTTTTTTATATAACAGTAGTACATTTGTATTATTCTTTATAAAGTTTTATATCTAGCAATCTAGCAAAGCAACAAAAAGCAGCTAAAGTTATCCCATAACACTTTGATTGGATATAGTCATGTTCTTTGCACCATCTCATTTTTTTCCTTTCTATATGGCATCGTTGCATTTGATTCATTTAGAGTTGAAAGCGTGTAGACTAGTAACAAAAATAGTTTTGCACTGTTCGTCGCCAATCGTTTTGCATTAACTTCATGACGCCTTCATAAATAATAATAATAATAATAATAATAATAATAATAATAATAATAATAATAATAATAATAATAATGAGGATTTGTATAGCGCCTAATCTTTAGAATCTCTAAGCGCTTTACAACATCTATAATGATATGACTACACTACAGAAAAACAAATGACAAAACAATGTAATTGGAAAACATAAAAACATGCTGAAAACATATAAGATACAAAACATGATTAGGTCTCTAAGTTTGTCCCTGAAGTCGAAAAGGGTGAGTTTTAAAAGCACTCTTAAAAGGGACCACTGAGTCTTTGTGTCTAATTTCAATGAGCAATTCATTCCACATCGCCGGGCCCTGGTATGCAAAATAACGTTGTCCAAATGACTTCGTTTTCACCTTGGGAACAATGTGTATACGATTGTCAGAAGAAGAGCGTAGGTATCTTGCTGGTGTATACACATGGGTGAGGCCGGTTAGGTACGTTGGACTGGAGTCTGTCAGTGAAACATAGCACAAAGAACAAATGTTGTGTTTGATTCTGTATCTAATTGATAACCAGTGTAGGGTACAGAGCAGTGGTGAGGTGTGCTCTGATCGAGGTACTCTAAAGATCATCCGTGCAGCTGTGTTTTGGACGTATTGAAGTTTCTGGAGTAAATATTGTGACAAACCAGACATAATCGAGTTACAATAGTCCTGTCTTGAAAGTACTAATGAACACACAAGTGTTTTAGTGGCCTCAACTGAAAGATATTTACGAATGGAACTGATGCGTCCCAGTTCAAGATATGCAGCCTTGCAAGATATGTAGATGTTTACAACATCTATAATGATATGACTACACTACAGAAAAACAAATGACAAAACAATGTAATTGGAAAACATAAAAACATGCTGAAAACATATAAGATACAAAACATGATTAGGTCTCTAAGTTTGTCCCTGAAGTCGAATGTTCATGACATGTTGGTGCAATGTGAGAGCACTGCGTGCATACATACATACATACATACATACATACATACATACATACATACATACATACATACATACATACATACATACATACATACATACATACATACATACATACATACATATATACAGGCATAATGAAAACTAGACGCAATACATATGTGGAATCATAATTAATCGATTCTCCTATTCATGTCTTCTTGGATATACTGAAACCAGATGCGATATCTTCTCTCACTCCACATTTCTGCGTAGTGCGTCCTATATGCATGAGAAGGGATTGAGGTCAGAGATCAGAAAGGAATGCAATTAAAATGTGTACCATATTAAATGCAGTTAGAAAACATGGATTATTATAACTGTTCTTTCGTTTTGACCATTGGTCTAGACACTCACGAGAATGTTGATATATGCGTATTATTGAGCCATGTGCGGATTATAATTTTATCAACCGATAGTATTGGTATATCAAATTTCTTTATAACAACACTTTAAATGGTATGTTAGTTCTACAGCCGTTTTGTTGCTACTAATAATAAATGTTTCTTCTTCTACTGTTACTAGTACTACAACAAATCATTTATTTCTACTAATTTATTTTCTAAACATTGGAGTGTACACAAGTGGTACTAATGTTGTTCGTTAAAAAAAAAATCTGCCCGGTAGATCGTACACAACACTCATAGTTTAAAAATATTTCCTAAATTATAGGATGCTTCAGACAACTACCAGCTATGATTCCATTTAAGATTCAGACATGGACGAATTTGTCAGCTTTCTGTGTAAACACAGAGGCACTTGTTTGTTTGATAAGGTGAATGAATTCACCTGTAATTTTCAAAACGGATGTACTGGTGTCTAGTGCGAGACAGGTAAATAAATACGGCTGAGTTAAAAATGCATTGATCAATCTCTACACTAACATAAGGTTCATATTCTACATAGGTATAATTTATAAACAATATGTTATTGTATATTTAATATAATTCCAAAACATAAATATCGCTATTTTGCCAGATCACGCATATATAGCTTCCTTGCAATCATTGAACTGACGTTCATTTCTACAAAACCCTTGCTTCCATATTCGTAAGTTGTAAATGGTCCAAATAATTAATTTCAAATTTAAAAACTAAAAAACGGAAAGAGCACAATTCTTCATAAAGATATCGATAGTTTATATGATCTGTTTTTAGATTGAGCAAATAAGATTTAATCTCGCCTTCTGAGCATAGGCGATACACAGGCGCCATTTTTAGGAAGTCTTGTTGTTCTTATATCTGTTGTTGTTGCTATTTCTGGTATTGTTATAGGCGTCAACATCATTTTTTTATATTGAGCGGAAGTACTTTGCCTCATATTCGTGTTCTGTCATAAAATTTGATGAGTGTGGTCATTCTGGAGAGTTCTACCCATCAATGTATAAAGGTATGTCATGGTGACCCACTTTACACACTTAAGGTAACGATAACTTACACACTTGGATCAGTTCCTCCTGCAGACTTGAAAAGGGTATTTTTAAAAATAGGTCGCTGTGACACTTTTCATTATCTAGCCTAGTGCTTTAATTATATGCATTTTACTCAGATTCTCTACATAGTTGTCTATTTGGATTTTGGTTTTAGATATGAAGGGAGACTCTCAGAAAGCATATGTATGTCAAAATTGCAGTCGAAACATAAACGCTCTTACTGATTACTGAAAATTGCTGAAAGCTGAAACTGG
Organism: Unio pictorum; assembly: GCA_030141615.1. Taxonomy (NCBI): domain Eukaryota; kingdom Metazoa; phylum Mollusca; class Bivalvia; order Unionida; family Unionidae; genus Unio; species Unio pictorum. The sequence goes on from JARLTB010000377.1 coordinate 4,672,199, forward strand.
GTGCAAATTATTACTCTCTAGATGGTAATTCTAATAATGCTGAGATTGCTGGTGCTACTAAAATGTTTGATTGAACTCTATCACTATTAATGCTATTTCAAATATCAAGAAAATAATTTGTTTCCAGCTCATCAAAGGTTTTAATCTTTGTCTGAGCCAGGTGCAATATAGCGGCAAGATTGAAATTTAGACTCTTACGTACAAGGGTAAACAAATTCTAACTTTACTTACCAAATCGTATCAATTGTAAATTTTGGGTTTCAAATATATGATAATTTTTATTGTGGTGGTGTTCGGTAAAGTGCAGGTTTCGTACCAGAAAAAGAATTATAAATTATATTATCATATCTTTCTTAATTATAGGCATTTTTTAAAACAGGACAGTAATGTTTCTAAAACAAAATCATTTTCATTTTGATTGAAATTATAACCAGTGATTATTCTAATAAGTGTTTACAATTGTCGCAAGATTTTAAACGTAGCAATTCACACAAAGACCGGGCGTAAGCTATTTCATAAAGAAGTCACAAAGATTAATCTGGATAACAGGGACATAGTGGCGGTGCAAAGGATCCCAGGCCGACAGGGACAACCAAAGCCAGTGAATATCAAATTGTTGAGTCTGGATTGTACACTTGAAATTATCAAAAGCGGAAGGATTTTAAACAGAACAAAGGAATTACACTGATAGAGGATAGGATGTGACCAAGATGAATACTGAACTCATCAACAAATTATCCAGGCATCATCAAAATTGACAGTGAGTGGTACTTTAATGGATCTGTGTATGGTAAAACCTAATCTGGAAAAAAGGATGATGAAATTGGTGAGCAAATTAGAATATAAGTGTAATATGGCAACTCTATGAACTCATGGAATTGTCCCTATGGGTATGTGAACTTTAGTTTTGGTACTCCTTTTTCTACTCGGTTTCGTTTTAAGATTATTCTATAAGTTATTTCTTTCTCTCACAAGTTTTGTCATTAATTAATAGATTAATTTGTTCTTAGCAGATACATTGCATCATATCTCTTCTTAATTAATTCACTTAGTTCAAAAATCATCTTTCAATCATATACACACTCATCTACTCAGTCGTGTATTCACCTTATTCAACACTGCTCTACAGCGTTATTTTTTTTTCAGTTTTCCATTTTTGCTCAATGGTTCAATCACCAATCACGCACCACTTCCATGTATGCTATCATTCATACTTTGTTTTTCAATCAATAATTTGTAATTTATACTTTTATTAATCTGTGCCTATTGGTTTACAAAGCTGTTGTCTATCATATACTGTATCAAATGTTAACTGCAGCCAAATCTTCAGCATGTACTTTAACACCATGGATGATTTTATTATGGATGTTTGTTTTCTTTGTGAGAGTGAGTGTGAAAGACATGCATATGATAAACTCAAGGTGATAATTACTTCATACATTCCTGTACAAGAACATGTATATGAAAAATTTCTACCGTTGTCATGGATAATAACATAAAAATTATATCTATAAATGTTAGAGGCCTGCAAGGTTCAGTCTTTAAACGAAGGGACATTTTCCACTGGGTAAAACAAAAGAATGTATCTATAGTATTGTTTGCAAGAAAGTCATATTACAAAGAATAATGAATTATATTGGGCAGTTGAATGGGGATACACATCTATATTTAGCCACTGTTCTAGTAATAGTGCTGGGGTTGCAAAATGTTTAAGAAATACTTTTGAATTCGTAATTCATAGAGAAAGATGTGACAGTCAAGGAAGATGTATTATTTCAGATATTACAATTAATGGTAACAGAATAACCTTGTGAATTTGTATGGTTACAATGATGATAATCCTAGCTTTTTTAGAGAGTTAAAAGAAATCTTATTTTTTGAGAACTCATCAATTATAATGTGCGGAGACTGGAATACTGTTCAAAACTTAGATTTGGATACTTATAATATTTTACATGACAAACACCAACTGTCTAGGGCAGCGATTCAAGTCCTAAAAATGAAATGGAATTAATTGACACATGGCGAAATTCCAATCAAGACTTAAAGATGTATACCTGGAGGCAAAAATCTCCTTTGAAACAAACTAGATTAGATTACTTTCTTGTATCAGATGACATTCACATGAATACAGCTGATGTGTGTATCTTACCAGGGTATAAGACTGATCATTCAGCTATTGTTTTAAGTGTGGCATTCTCAACGAGTCCAAGGGGAAAAGGATATTAGAAATTTAATGCCCAACTGTTGAGGAACATTGAGTATACTGATTTGATCAAAAAGTGTATAACTGACAGGGTAAATGAATATTATGTAAGGGGAAATAAAGTTGACTTTCTCCATATCTCTCTATCCTGTTTTGATCAAATGTTCTTTGAAATTTTAAAAATGAAATCAAGATCTGAAACTATATGTTATTCTATTAGGAAAAGAAAAGAAAAACGGGAAAAATTAAAGAAAATTGAACAGGAAATAATAGAAATTCAGGGGGAAATGTTGAATAACATAAAAGGGGAAGCTCTGGAAAATTTAGAGGAAAAAAAAAGCAGAATTAGAGGAATCTAGGAAAAAATACATAGATGGTGTTATATTAAGATTTAAAGCTAGACGGTACGAATTTGGGGAAAAAGAGCACAAAGTATTTGTTAAATCTTGAAAAAAGAAACTACGTCAATAAGAATATATTAGATGATGGGACAAATATATCTTTTTAAATAGATATTTTAGAAGCACAAAAACAGTTTTATATGGAATTCTAAAAAAGTAGAACTACTCAGCTTAATAATGAAGCTACTCAAGAATCTCTAAATAGATTTCCTAAACACAATATTAAACTTAATCAAGTAGAAAGAGAGTCATGCAAAGGTCTGGTTACATTTAATGAAGTCGGTATGTCTCTAACGCGAATGGAAAATGGAAAATGTTCTGGCTCAGATGGATTCACTGTAGAGTTCTATAAATTCTTTTGGAAGTCTCTTGGGAGATTTATATGAAGATCAATAAATTACGGATATACTGTAGGAAAACTTTCAGATTTTCAGATTCAAGGAGTCATCATATGCCTACCAAAGGAAGAGAAATATTAAAAATATTTTTAAATAAACTGGCGACCTATATCACTTTTAAATATTGACTATAAAGTTGCTTCGGGAGCCATTGCAGCCAGGATTAAAAAGGTTCATCCATCAATAATCAGTAATACATGTACTCAAAAAGGAAATATGAAGGGGAGAAAATACCAGGCTATTATATGATATCATGGACCAACTTGAGAATAAAAATACTATGGTTTATTATTGTTAATATAATGTGAAGAAGCCTTTGACTCCATTAACTTGACTTTTGTGGGAGAAACTTTAAAAACTTTTAACTTTGGAGATTCTGTTTGTAAGTGGTTTAAACTGTTTTGTAATGACTCTAACAGTTGTGTTGTAAATAATGGGCATATGTCATCATTTTTTAGACTAGAAAGAGGATGTCGTCAAGGAGATCCCTTTGTACCTTATTTGTTCATCATTGGGGTTGAGATTTTATCTATAACTTTAAAGAAAAATGCATATGTACGGGGATTGATCTTTGACGGCACTGAATATAAATTGGGTCAGTATGCCGATGACGCCTTTATTCTTCTTAATGGATCTCAACTTTCTCTTAAAACAACTATGAATATCTTGCAGGTTTTTTTCTATTATCTGGACTTAAGTGTAACATAACAAAAACAAAAGCTATTTGGATTGGAAACAGGAAATTTTCCAATGAAAGAATATGTCGCGAAATGGGCCTAATTTGGTCCTGTTCTAACTTTACACTCCTTGGTATAGAATTTTCTCCAGATTTACAACAAACGGCGGAAATTAATTATATGAAGAAACTAACAAAGGCTAATCTAACACTGGCAAGCTGGAGTCAAAGACATATGTCATTAGTTGGTAAGGTAATTGTTGTAAAAATTCTTGTTCTGTCCATATTCAAACATCTGTTTTCAGTATTTCCATATCCATCAGCAAAAGTTGAAGCAGAGCTAAATCGCACATTACTCAAATTTGTATGGGGTGTAAAAGTAGAGAAAATAAAACGCGATATACTAGTATCTCCAGAAAATGAGGGAGGGCTAAATATGATACACGTATTTTCATTCATTAGGTATATTAAGATAAGATCGGTAAAGCGATTGCTGGAAAAGGAAATGGAGCGTGGCAGAACTTAGTCAATTTAACTGTACTCAGAAATAAAAAGGATATTTGGAATTTAGGGAGAAGGAAATTAGAAGAACTTAATAAGCTCATTACAACAGTTTTTGGAGAGATGTAATTTTGGCAGTATCCAATTGGAAAGAGGAACCGCAAGGTCCAAACAAGTATCTATCCTTGAATATTTAAAACTTTGTCCCCACTAAATTGTTCCATCATTACAAATCATGATTGCAATATTACTTCACAGTTTTGGTACCGTTTTATTGAACTTTTTGCACCTTTCTGCTTAAATATTGCACATTTGTCCAAAAAAGAAACATTTTAGGAAGTGAACAACTGGACTGTTTATGTCATTTCTTGCTTTTTTGGCAAAGTATTATATTTATACTTGCAGATTCAATATGAAAAATCCTTCCATTTATGCTTTTAAGCAAATAGTTGCAATGCATAAGAACATTGAAAAATACACTGCTAAAGTAAATACAAAAGAGGGCCAATTTCTTCAAAAGTGGACCCAATAATGAATATGTAATATGTATCTGATTTTATGCTAAACAGGAACAAAATACTGTAATATCAAGGTGTCACCTAGATCGTGTACCATATGCATGTGTGTATGTGTGTGTGAGAGTGTTTTCCTTTTATGTAGATTATATTTATTATCCCTAGATTATTAGAAATGTTAGACTGTAAGGTGACCTTGGGATGTCTCCCCGATCAAGTGGTCAACCTATTACAGGGATAATAAATTTAAATTTAAAAAAAAATAAAAAATTATAAACAGGCTGCAATTATTGTTAGCAGTAGTAAAATTACAGCCAAAGTCTCAATGCCGTACTAAAAATTACAACTAAACTAGGTTGCTTGTACCCATTGTCTTTACAAGAGATCACAAAACTTGTGTACTTTTTTACACCCGCAATTTTAATTCCTTGTCACGCAAAAAGGCAACTGACAAAATTGTTTTTCCCATATATTTATGATGGTATATCTCATTTTGGGTGTAAGAATATCGTAATGCATGTCATTCTGTTGTGTATGTCAACCGCAAAAGACCGAATGCATGCCTTTTCTCCTTTGCTTTCTTAAGTAAAACATTTAAATTTCAAAACAAAACAAACAAAAAAAGTATTTCATAATGATTTTCACAACAAAATACAATATACGTTTTCCAAATGACAAACTCTCAATGGTACATGTACACATAAAAAGAGGTATAAGTGTATCGATTAAAGGCGTAACGGTATAGGTGTATCGATTAAAGGTGTAACAGTATAGGTGTATCAATTAAAGATGTAACGATATAGGTGTATCGATTAAAGGTGTAACGGTATAGGTGTATAGATTAAAGGTGTAAGGGTATAGGTGTATCGATTAAAGGTGTAACGGTATAGGTGTATAGATTAAAGGTGTAAGGGTATAGGTGTATCGATTAAAGGTGTAAACCGCTCCGGTGGCCTAGTGGTTAGAGCGTCCGCCGCGGAAGCGGGAGGTCGTGGGTTCGATCCCCGGCCGAGTCATACCAATGACTTACAAAAATGGTACTAACAGCTGCCTCGCTTGACGTTCAGCATTAAGAGGTTAGTGTTAGGACTGGTCGGCCTGGTGTCAGGATAATGTGACTGGGCGGGACATCATGCTACATGTCTGCGGCATGATGCCCCAGTGGTAGACATCACTATAAACTGCCTCATTGCAGACATCGTAGCGATATGACTGAAAAATTGTTAAAGCTACGTTAAAAATCCTAAACAAACAAACAAACAAACAGTTAAAGGTGTAACGGTATAGGTGTATCGATTAAAGGTGTAACGGTATAGGTGTATCGATTAAAGGTGTAAGGGTATAGGTGTATCGATTAAAGGTGTAACGGTATAGGTGTATCGATTAAAGGTGTAACGGTATAGGTGTATCGATTAAAGGTGTAACGGTATAGGTGTATCGATTAAAGGTGTAACGCTATAGGTGTATCGATTAAAGATGTAACGCTATAGGTGTATCGATTAAAGGTGTACCGGTACAGGTGTACATAGTCAAGAGTATTGGTATACAAACCAAAGAAAAACTGTTATGGCATATGTAACATATTTCTTACGTAAGATACTTAGTCGGTTGTTCTCAAATATAAAGGCACACTCAAATTTTTTACCAACTTTAGCACGTAACACCAAAATCAAATTTTATGTTCACGTGTTTTGTATTTGTCGCCCTTACTTACTTACGCCTTGTCATCATTATGGACCGTTTTGCTAATAACTGGAATTGTATGAACTCACCATGCCGTAACAAGAAGATAACATAAAATCACATCATGTCACATAAAATCACATGTCACATAAAATCACATCATGTCACATAAAATCACATCATGTCACATAAAATCACATCATGTCACATAAAACAATACAAACCAAGATACAGTCTATTAAGTATTAGAAACGTAAATTTATATCGATAAGAAACTACCTTATTCATACGAATGATATCCGTAATTATTACCATGTAATCACAGGGAGACGTTTCAAAATAGGAAATATTTTAAGGTAGAGATGTTTAGAAAGCGGGATATTAATGACGGTTTTTACAATCATATTTTATCGAGCTGGTTTGATACGGAAGCAACATTGTACGTTCGATATATCTAGCATTAAAAAGTTGACCCTTTTGTATCATGAAGGAGTTTTAATATCAGACCTGGACAGTTTCAATTCTGCGATAACGTTTCAACAAGCATGGAACCTTCTCGCGAGCTGATAGCGAGACATCAATCAACGCATTCATTCGGAACCTTCTCAATGATATCCTTATTCGTCTTGTTCTTTAACTTGTTTTAGGGGGCACTCACCAGTTAATATGTACTTTTCAGATAGTGACGTATGTGAGGTGAAGTTGTTTGCATTTGTAGCATGCACAATGGAGATAATGTTGGCATATCTCAATGCTACTTTGGTGTAATGTGGCTGATATTTCTTTGGATACTGCACTTGTGGAAATTGTAAATGATCTAAGCGCATGGTATAACAAAATGGATGCTCCCATGTGCTTGAAAAATTAGCCAGAATTAATCAAAAGTACACTAACTTTAGCAGTTATTAAACTCGGGAAAACGAATTTTGCTGAAGTAGGCAATAGCAGCTTCTGAAAGTTCAATGAACAAATTACAAAATATCTGAAAAGTAAAAAAAGTTATCGTACCATTTTTCTACAATTTACCTCTGAAGTCCAGGGAGTGAAAATGACCATGCGGAGCTAGCAGTTTGTTTACATGAGCACATCTTATGTTAGCCCAAGCTGTATACTCTAGAACCTAAAGTACACCCATCAATCATACATCGAAATAAAGGGAATTGAAAGTTCTTCTCCCAAAACCTAAGATATACAAAGTCTTTATTATATTGCCAGTATAACCAGTGAAGAAATCCCAGAAAATTATTTTTCTTTAAAATTCTAACCCTATGCAAAGTACGAAACTGTAGAGCGCCACCTTAACTATTGTTTGGTGCTAATACTTACTCCATTAGAGGAGAGTAGCAACAACTTATAATTAAAGCAATCCTAATTGCTGATGCTAACACATGAATGCACCTTCTTCATGGTTGCTTGATTCCAGAAAATGCCTCTAAATTCACATAATGACTATTCCATGGTTCTTTTAGTATATTTTACTAGATATAGACGAATGTGTCAACAGTAAATGCTGACATGGTGGGATGTGTATGTACCAGTTAAATGTCTGCAAGTGACAGGATGGATAAAAGTGTGAAAAATATATGTCGATTCCCAATGTAATGGGAACATTCCAATGACATAGTCCCAAAAGAGTGAATGTAATGTAGGTAGGCAGATAGGTAATTATTTAGTTGAATTCTAAATACCATCTCAAAAAGACGTGTTAATATTAAATTGTCTTTCCAAATGCTCACGAGCAGAGTAATTAGAACAGCAGGCTTTCAGTTATATAAGCGCATTTTTTTAAAATTATTATTTATTTTTTATTGGGGGGGGGGGCATTTAATGTTTTTTTTAAAATCTGTTAGAAATGTGATGATTGTAAGAATTATCAATGAAAAAGTGGTTGAACAGGACACAAAAATAGAAACACCAATCCGAGCATGATATAAATGTTGTACATATTTATCGCTACTTAAGTAGTGAACATAAAGTTTCGAGTTATAACATTTGCCGATATTTCTAACAAGTTGGTCAAACTATGTTAAGGTCATTTTATAAATAATATATGTACATTTTTATTTGTTCGCAATAGTTGTCATTTTCTTTCTGGCCCTAAGAATTAGGAAACATTTATAGTCCTGAAGCATAAGAAAACAAATTATTCCCATGTTATGTAATCCTTCATTCTTTGTGCATCCACTTCTCTCTCTCTCTCTCTCTCTCTCTCTCGTTTTTATTTATTTATTCATTTATTTCAACCATCTCCATGCCTAGTTAGAAATATATGTGTATTTTGACTAAAATTATTAACAAATCTATATTCATGTACGTAACCATGTTTATTGCATTTAAATACAATTAATATAGACAATACTAAGTACAATTGAGGATACGTGTTAATCGCACCAAAAACGACTTTATTGCTCAAAAACTGTGTTTCGCCTTAAACAAAAATACACAGTGACACCTGTGGAACCTAAATCCACCTGGACAAGTAACAGTTTGAACACAAATTATTAAATTACTATTCGTTGAGTCACGGTTATCCTTTAGAAAGGTCATAATCCCATAAAACAAAAGCAAGATACTTTCACTAGATCCAGTGAGTTAATTATGTTATTTCTTACCAATGGTTTATATATATAAACGTGAAATTGAAAGCTGAGACATAGGAACGTGCCTCTCAAACAAAAGGAGAAAGCCTAACGCGTCGGCTCGGATATTCAAGTGGAAAAGCATCCATGTACAGTTAAGGTGGTTACAGGATCAAGCCCCTGTCCATCCATGCATTTCCTCTGCTACAGATATAAAACTTTAAAGCTCTTTCCGCAGTATAATGATAACATCATACATGTGAAGCTAATTATATAGTCACATCTGAACCTAACTATCACATCTAAACCTAATTATATAGTCCAAAGTCACCATTCATGTGACCCAAACCATCCCGTCCCACTACCACTAGCGATATGGCCACTGCCCACTCAAATTGCTCCGTACTACTGCCACTTCCCTGTCAAGTGATAAATCTAATTTCTAAAACTGTCATGAGCGACTACATACTGTGCTTAAATCCTTTCTCAACGAATGACGAATACCTTATCTCGAAACAAAGTCATTCTCAGATTTTCAGATAATATCGGAGTCGATTAAATCATGATCGTAGTAGAATATGCATTGTAACATTCTTGGTATCAAAAAACTGCTTGGGAACAACTGTAAACTAAACCTGTTTATGATCTTAATTACAGCCTTGTCTTTCATACTCGTTTATCTATGGAAAGTCCTTCGTATCATGTGTAACACTGGCCTTTTTGGAAAATAAGTCCCAGGTAGAATTTAGCAGCGTTGTGATAAGGCATGATTTTCAAGGACTGTACGAAACATAAGAATGCTTTTTTCGGTTCATTTTCCAGCATGAAGCAGTATCCAAGTAGGTTTAGTGCTGTATCTCTGTGTGGAATGTCCGGCTCTGTCCTGATCACATGGATCATGTTGCCCATGGCAACTTGTTTGTGCAGTACCTTGCCTTGTTTACCAAAGTTCAGAAATGTTAGCAAGTGTAACAAAAAATGCGAATCCACCACGGCGCAGTCATGCCAGAAGTGATTTACGACAGGTGATGTTGCAAGGGATTTGAATATCTCCATCCTCAAAGGAACAGGAGCAATGTAAATCTCTAATGGCTGATAGGCCACAACGTAGGATGATTGGCTCTGCATCAGCTCTAAACTACTGTATATTTCAGTATTTTCCATGAATGATATCGTACTATAGTTTAGAACCCTAGGGTCCATACATTTAAATCCTGTACATGAGTATATGTATTTCATACAGTGATCAGAGATATGTTGTAGGCAAATCTCCGTTCGACCATAGTTCTCCAGCACAATACCCATGGCACACAGTTTGAGTCGCACAGAGGTAGCATCAATGCTAATACAAACTGAAAGTAACTTCCTGGCGAAAAGCACAAAACTGAATATAGTCTCCTGTGACCAGTTCATCCTATTAGCCTTGCATAAAGAAGCAATACAAAATCCCAAATTTTCACAAACAATCATTAGCATATAATACAGTGGGGCTTTCAGAAAGCGATGCGCTTGTGTTAAGGCACGATATAGCCTCTTGGCAGAGTTAATCCAATATTGTGGTGTTTTTCTCATCATAAGTGTTCTACATTCGCAAGCTGCACCAATGATGATCTCTAAATCAAGCATCATCTCGGATAAACATAGCCATTCATTGTCTGTTTGCACGAAGCTGTTTGCAAGAAGTTGTCCAATGCCGCAACATTCTATGGCCAACAAAAATCTGCAATCCTGAGACAAAAGAAACTTTAATATCAGTATAAGCTTGAATCGTGTCACTCCAAATAACTTTGTGTCATAAATATTGTTTTCCGCAACAAAATAATCGGGACAATATCCCATTGTGACCCATTCAAGCAGCTTTCTGATGCATAATGTGAGACAATAAAGAAGATTTTCAGTGTGCCAAAGTTCCGGCTGTGTTTCTTCCCTCATCCACAGCATACAAACTTTGCAATAATAGCTAGAAACTGCACTGCCAAGGTGAGGTTCAATGAACGTTTTCTTTATCATCTTCAGCAATACATAGACCTTCATCACTGTATCCTCAAAAGACCTTGTAAGTTCTCTTTCTGCTAGAGAGAATGATAACCGCCATTCCAAATGTTTTTCAGGGCTAAAAGCGTGTCCAATAGGTGTTAAGAAACAGCCATAATTCCTAGCATTTTCTATCTGCTGTGCTGAAGGCCATCCATGGCGTCGTTGCCGGATGAACCATTCAGAACCCGTTATAGGCCAATTAAAGCACCTAAAAGAAGGCACCCAATCCGAGGAATACAGTTTCACTAAGGGCCCATAATGCATCACTGGACCAGCAATAGCTTGATTTATTTCAGATAACTCGGGATTCAGTTCATTCATAATCCAGTTAACTTCTGCCGTTCTGATGTATGAATCACCTTTGAATGGCAAATACGTATGGTTAGGTAATCTTTCGACCCTTTGTAACTTGACGAAACCTGGAGGAGTATGGTCATCTCGCGCCATAAGAAAATTGGTTTTACCTGCCTGACATCCATCGTAATCTGTAACTACATTGCATGAATCAGAATTAATCAAAATGTCTATATCTGAATATAGATCAGGCCCCGTAGATCCTTCTGACCTACTGCCACATATGTATGCATTATGCTGCATCAGTGACTGGCCATATGTAATGGTCAATCTAAGAAATACCTCGGCCTCAATAGCAAACCAAACCTTCCTTTTTCTGTCCGCCACCGAGTATCCAACAGTGTCCAGCACATTGCTCAATCGCTTAGAAACCTGAGCGTAATAGATTGGAACTTCCTGTTCCATGCTACCTGAAACGAAAATAAGCAAAGATATAATGAAGAAAAATCAAACAAAATCAAATGAAGCCATACAGTCACCAATAACAAATCACGTGTCCTATAAAATCTAACATAGCGAATTACGAAGGCATCATGTTCATTGTCCTTACAAACATATTACGATAATTATAAAGCTATATTTTGAAATGGTCAGTAATTACATTAGATAAATTTATATATTTTCATCTGCTCGGTAAATAAGTTCCAATGCCGAAGTTTGCAAGACAATAAACACCTGAATAATGATCATTGCACTGAAAAGAGGACAAACATCCACATTAACTGACTATTACCTTCGCTCTATAGTTCAAAAGCAATTGGATTAAAATCATATCTCCACTGTCATTAGTGTGCATCTGACAGAGAATGCTTATATAATTCGTGTTCACTGATGTCGAGGCGACTTTAATATAATTTCAGCTCACTACTGTCAAGGCGACTATAATAGAATTCCAGCTCACTAGTGTCAAGGTGACTACGATAAAATTCCAGCTCATTATTGTCCCGTTGACTAGAAACGAAATCCCACTCACTTCGTTTAGTTCGAACGCAAACTTGAAAAGCTTGACAACTACCCCATCCCTGTGCACATGCGTACTTTTACAAACACCCCTACCTGCGTATGTATTGAAACTCCGAATGAACTATGTCGAACAGGTTACGTATTAGACAAATTTCTATGGAGCTCGTCATACCGCCCACCTCCCCAGTTTCCTATGCGTACAAACATTGTCAGTAGACAACCCACCACCTCTAAGCAAGCGTATGCATTTGGGTTAACTCCCCCTACCTACACCCCACCCCCAAACAAAAAGCGTACGTACTAATGGACGGACTCCTACAATAGAATTCCAGTTCACTAATGTCCAGGCGACTAGAATGAAATTCCAGCTCACTATAGTCCATGCGACTAGAGTAGAATTCCAGCTCACTACAGACCAATGGACTAGAGTAGAATCTAGATCACTACAGTGGAACGTTCTCCACTTTAGCATGGAAACAAACAGTAATGCATATACTTGACAAAGATAACTCACTCATGTGCAATGTCTGGAAATCCTTCAGGACCTACATGGTAATTCTACTTTGGGCACAGGGATGGAAAGAAAAATAGACATTCATTTATGTAACTGACGATGGCAACTTTGTTATTTATATCATAATATAAACAAATGGTAATGGATGTGTCTGATATATGTTCATCGGTCTGATCGAATGTATAAAGAATAAATTAGGATTCATCAGTCTGATGGAATGTATAAAGTTTAAAGAACACAAAATACATAGGTTAATATACACTTTATTGTACATATAAAATAATCTTTGGCATAACGGGGGCAAGTCCTGTCACAGCACACTGCACCAGCCCAGCTCTGAATTTTTTTCTCTTGTTGAAAAGGAATGCCCTCAGTAATTTGTGGGAGTTAGAGGCTTGTGAAGTGTGTCCGACACCTGTATGTGGAGCCTAAAGGGCTGATACGAGGTATATATGGACCTGATAACCAAAACTCAACAAGTCTGATCCTGAGGACAGCATGACAAAAAACATTAACCTTTACTCCATACATGCACCTCAGGAAGCTGGTATGAAGTATATATGGGCATAATAATTGAAATACATAAGTACTGACACAAATTGGGGTTAAGAAGCCATGTTGTGAAATGCATGAAACTTGGCAGTGTCTCTCAGGAAGAGAGAGTTGTGAGAGTTAGAGGGTTGTGCAGAGTGTCCGTCGCCTGTATATAGAGCCTAAAGGGCTGATACGAGGTGTATGGGGACGTACAACCGAAACTCGTCAAGTCTGATCCCAAGGATTGCCGTGGTAACAAGCATGAGCCAATATCCCATACATAACCATGGGAAGCCAGCATGAAGCATATGGCCTACTAGTTGGTTATACAAAACTAGACAAATTGGTTCATGCAAAGCTGAAAGCATGAACTTGGGCAATGTGCCCGAGAACAGAGCTGGAGCAGTCTCATGGAATGAATAAAAAAATAAATTACGGTTCAAAAGTCTGATGGGATGTATGAAAAAAAAATTAGGATCCATCAGTCATACGGAATGATCAAGAATAAATTAGGATTCATCAGTCTGATGGAATGAATAAAGAATAAATTAGGGTTCAAAGGTCTAATGGGATATATGAAAAATACATTATGGTTCATCGCTCTGATGGAATGTATCAATAATAAATTAGGGTTCGTCGGTCTGATGGAATGAATAAAGAATAAATTATGACTCATCAGTCTGATGGAATGAATAAATAATAAATTATGGCTCATCAGTCTGATGTAATGAATAAAGAATAAATTAGGATTCATCAGTCTGATGGAATGAATAAAGAATAAATTATGGCTCATCAGTCTGATGGAATGAATAAACAATAAATTAGGGTTCATCGGTCTGATGGGATATATGAAAAATACATTATAGTTCATCGCTCTGATGGAATGAATAAATTAGGGTTCTTCAGACTGATGGAATGAATAAAGAATAAATTAGGGCTCATCGAACTGATGGGATGTATACAGAATAAATTAGGATTCATCGATATGATGGAATGTAGGAAAAATAAATCAGAGGTCGTCACTCTGATGAGATTTATGAAGAATAAATCAGATGTCGTCAGTCTAGGACTGTCAAAAACCACGGAAAACTTACCCGGGTACCCGTTGCGCCGTTTAACGTGTACCCGGGTACTCATTAGAACATAAAAGACATGTCCAACCCATGAGCAACAAATTTTTCCCCACTAAATTACGCTTTACGCGTAAACGTATATGGATTACGCTTTTTCGGTATATCCACCTTCCAGAAATCTTGTTTATATTAACATTCCATTGATCCCACAAACCGTATTTTAGAAAAGACCGCTTTACGTAACTACAATATAAGAGTACATGTACTCTTGTCCGTGGATTTGTACTTTCCTACAGTAAAATATTATATTTATAGCAAACCTTGTTCTACTTTCCCCACGAATTCTATTTATAGCATCTGTATGGCTGAGGGAGGAGTGAACAGATTATATTTATTTATGTGGCTACTATATAAGATGTCCAAATTATATGTACAACACCTTTTGGAAATTTGCTTATTGTCGATATCACGTGACTGTATGACCTAGGTTGCAAGATTTGTGTAGTCATGTGACTAGAAATGCAAGAATGTCCAAATATCAAAACTGGGGTGGCATGGGTCAGAGGAAACTCGTACTACTCAGACCAGTGTGCTGATGATATGATATTTTAATAGTTTTGTCGACAACTTATTTTTGTGAACGGGTACTCGTCATTAATTTCAATACCCGGGTCTTTCGCTACGGTCGGGTACCCGAGTACCGTTGACAGCCCTAGTCGTCACTCTGATGAGATTTAAGAAAAATAAATTAGGGTCATCATTCTGATTGGATTTATAAAGAATAGATTTTAAGATCCAACAGGTGATTATACATTGTTAAGATTGAAAAATGGATGTACAGTACTTTTGAGAGATTTTATTAAACAAGTGGTCATTATAGCAAGCATACTGGATTAAGTCCGGCATCATTTATATTCTGGACAAACTATGCATCATGAAAAGCTCCATGCAGATATGGCTTTCCATTCAGGAGAAACATGACAACATTAAATACTTGTGTTGTAGAAGTTATATTTGAGACCAAGTAGATATCACATTTGGTCCTCTCGTTATAATCCCGTTATAATCCCGCATCGTTAAAGCAGGAGAAGCAATAACAAGATTTCCCAGATGGTTGTCATACTGAATGTCAGATCAGCACCATTTTCTGGCAATACTCATATGGTTACCTATGAGGAGTAGAGATACAATTTTCACTTTTTGAAGATCGTTAATTTATAACCAACCACAAAGCATTGGACGTCATCTGGAATCACATCACAATTAATACTACGAATGTAGTTCCAGTCTATTTTTAGAACATTTTTTCCTCTCTCATTTTGGTGGTGATAGAAGAGTTATATTGATGCATATTTGGTAGGGATTTAAAGGTAATTGTTTATTCTTGAGAATATGAGCAGAGAGAGTGGTTGTTAGTGTGTAATTTGGCGACAGTGCACATGGAGTAATAAGGCCTTGGTAATGATCCGGAAGTGAAATATGTGGTCTGTGTACATGCTGTTATGTTTACAGTGTAGCAGCTCAAAAAAATGCCGGTCAACCCTTGACAAGAATTTCACTGTGAAGTCATCTTTGGGGGTATTTTAGATTTTCATATGATTTGTATTGATTATCACACTGTGGAAAGGTCAGTGCTGAGAAATATATGTAGAGAACATATAGTAACATTAATTGTGGTGTATGGCCATCTGGTGAGAACGCCATGCTGAGATGACCGTACGAAGCTAGGTCAGTATCTACAAGATATGTCATGATTATAGGTGCCAAATAAACCTCCTAAGACCATCATATGACCATCGATGCAGATGGTGTTGTGATAACAATATTATCAAGACAGCCCTTGTCGGGAAGTCGGGAGAGGGAACCATTTTCATTTGGACAAACTAGACATCATAATAAGTCTTCTCGTTAAAACCCCATGCTTACATGATGCTCACTTCTGGAAACCGATAACAAGATTTAAGATATGGCTGCCGTAGAAGTCAGATAGGCACAATTTTATTTAGCATAAAACGTTTAGTGAAAAGCTCATGTTATATACACATATAATTTCAAGATGGTCGCTGCATCAGAACTATTGAATATCAGAGCAAGACATTTTCATTTAGGACCAACTAGAATAGGGTAAAAATGTGTGTACATTTTCATTTCGGACCAACTAGAACAGGATTAAAATGTGTGTACATTTTCATTTAGGACCAACTAGATTAGGGTAAAAATGTGTGTACATTTTCATTTCGGACCAACTAGAACAGGATTAAAATGTGTGTACATTTTCATTTAGGACCAACTAGAATAGGGTAAAAATGTGTGTACATTTTCATTTCGGACCAACTAGAACAGGATTAAAATGTGTGTACATTTTCATTTAGGACCAACTAGAATAGGGTTAAAATGTGTGTACATTTTCAGGAAATGATCCAAGTAGTTGAAGAAGAATATCTATAGCAAATATAGCTATATAACAAACTAGAGCTAATGGAAGTCTGACAAAATAGATGAAAATCATTTGATTGAAAATAGATAACCCCATGACTAGTAGAGCTAAGATTCTGTTGTTGAATTAAAAGGATTCTTACCGGTTACTAGAAGAACCAATACACGCTGGAAAAAAATGAAAACGAAATACAGCGAAATACACATGTATATATACTCTCTATGTATGTATGTATGTATGTATGTATGTATGTATGTATGTATGTATGTATGTATGTATGTATGTATGTATGTGTATGTAAATATGTATGTAGATATATATAATCGATTCCACTTAACTGCACATAGGTTAACTTCACACTCCGGATAACTGCACGTAATCACGCCGGTCCCGATTTTCCCCAATGCTTAAAAATGTACTGTACCGTACTCCGGTTAACTGCACACTCCGGTTAACTGCACGGTATCATGACGGGCCCAAGGGTGTGCATTTAACCAGAGTCGACTGTGTATATATATATATATATATATATATATATATATATATATATATATATATATATATATATATATCGGTTTGCACTAACAACATATTATTTGTTTGACTAATAATTAAAGCTAACTAAAATATGGTTTTGATTTTGATACGAATGGGTTGGGTCGGTAATCCGGGCACTTTTTCACATCCGAGCATTTTCAGTGCATAGTTACAACCACCGAGGTGAAAACAACCGCCATTGTTTTAGTGACTTGAGTACCGTGTGGTAGACATTTACACAAGATATGCCTAAGATTTGCAGTGTTGGTGGGTGCACAAACCATCATATGCAAAAGGAAAATTTGTCATTTTTCAAGTTTCCTGATGCAGAAAAGGATCCAGAGAGAAGGGCTCGCTGGATACGTGTGTGCGGTCGCCAGAACCCCGATGGATCTGAATGGATTACAACCGCAAAATATGTCTACATATGTAGTCAGCACTTTGTCTCGGGTATATTAAACTCGAATAGCAAATGAGTTGTGAAAAATGATGAGTGTATAATGCTTATGTTATTGTGAAATAATCTTAATTAACTTTACAGGAATACATTGTTCGTTATTATTTGTTTTGTTCAACGTCATCACTAATTTTATCCTCAATCTAAGTCAATAACTGTTCATGTCAGCGTGATTACATGTTGCGTATATTACCTAATTCTCTTCACACATAGTTTTTAATACTACTTTAGTAAGAAAGAAAAGTATAATTTATGATAACTTTTCTGAAGATATTACAATTTGAACATTATCTTATAAATTGTTAAACTAGTTAAACAGTTAAAATGGCTAATATTCATAAATAACCAATTTTTTAAAAATGTTTTTTTATATATATATATATAGGAAAACCCAATTCAGATCCAGACCATCCAGACTATATCCCCAGCATTTATATGAGGACTGCAGACTCATCATTACAGGGAGCCAAGCGCTTAAATAGATATAACTCCGCACAGAAGAGGAGATTTGGCTTGGTGACTGACAACAAAGTGACCAAAAAGCGCAAAATTGAATATGGTGAAAAAGAGGAGAATGGGGAAAGTGAGAGTTTAACATTTCAGGTGTGGAGGTTATGGAGGTTAATGATGATGCAGTTACTAGTGAAACAGTAAACTGTACACCTGTGGAAGACAAGCAGGAAGTTTTTGGATGTACCCTTCCATTACGAGAAACAGAAAGGCACATGCTAATGGATGAAACTGACAACCTGGGATATGAAAGAAATATGTTCAGTACAAAGAATGTAGACACTGAGACAAAACTGAATGCAGCTTTCAATTGAACTTGTAAGGGAAAATGACAAGAAATGCAAATTCTACACATATTTGTCATAGGATGTATTTCTGAAAACTTTTTCATTTTTGGATTACAAAATTTCTTCAAGGAGACGAGGGAATGTACCTGTTATGGAACAGTATTTCATGACATTAGTCAAATTGAGACAAAATCCCAAATTTGAATATTTGGCTTATCAGTGTAACAAATATAACTGACTGCTTTGAAATCTTTATTGAAACTCCAAAATTATACAAAGCTAAAGCTGAATGCTACAGCAACTATAAAAAAAAAAAAACAGTGAAGTTTCTTGTTGAATGTAATTCCTTGGGATTAGTTGTGTTTCTGTCCAAGGCCTGGGGAGGACATGTTTCTGATATTGAAATATCATGGAAATCAGGATATATCAGCAGAGAATTTCATCACCCTGGTGATCAGATTTTGGCTGACAGGGGTTTTACACTTCATGAAGTTATGGCAACTGAATGTTCTGCAGAATTGATTTTGCCAGCATTTATAAAGGGGAAAAAACAGCTCTCTGCCCGTGAAGTAGAACAGTCTAGAAAACTGTCATCAGTTAGAATTCACCTAGAGAGAGTTATTGGACTCCTAAAGTCAAGATTTTCAGTTCTACAAGGGACTCTACCTATTCAAAGCGTGAATTCAATTAAGTCGGAAGCACATAATGACATACTTTCAAGCGTAGATAAAATTGTCAGAACATGTGCCATTCTGACAAATCTAGGCGATGGGATTGTGCTTACGTCTGATGCAAGAGGGGAAAAAAGCTAACTACTTTCAGTTTATATAGTCTGTTGATTTATTTATTAATGGTCACATTTTTTAAGGCAATGTCACAATTGTATTTTAGTATGCACAATACATCTCAATTTTCATGTACAGAATGATCTATTTAAATGGTCAAACTTACTGTTACTAAGCAGTTGTTTTCACCTCCGCAATATGGCGGAAAGTAGGTCGCTAAGCTCGTCACGTCATGCCGACCCAACCCATTATTTACTTTTTCCTATTTATAACACGTCAATTGGTCGTACTTTATTGATTAGATTGATCGTTCCTGAACGTAGATAGGACGCTAACGACTGATAGTTTTGGAACGAAAATTATCTCCCGAACAGACTGTGTAACTCTACTTGATTCATATTGTTTCAAGCTGCTTATGCTTATATATATATATATATATATATATATATATATATATATATATATATATATATAAAGTTGTAGTGAATATATATATAGTAATATAATGACGGCAAATAATTCTGATACACTGCGATTCATCATTTACTAGGTTTATCGAATCAAGTACGACCGAGTGACATCATTACATGAATTGTGCGATAAGTAAATAATTCATATCAAATTCACACAATTATCCTAAAACAAATTAATTTTTTTTTAAAAAATACAAAGACTGAAACTTCAGTTGGAACGCTAGGTGACTTCGGCTGAAACTAAGGAAGTAAAAACACCACATATATATTGCATATGGTTGGCAGGCAAAAATGTACGTTCAATAAAAATCAATTCAGTTTGACCGAGCCTGTTTTAGTCTATAACTATATTTAATTTTTTGAACTTAAGGCTCCATTAAGTTATCTGAGTGGGCCATACCGTAAATTAACAATCACCCGAAAATCATTTAAACATAAATTTGTGAGTGCACAGACATTCCTGATTTCTAGCCCTATCCACACACCATTCAATGTTCACCTTTAACAGCGTAGTTCATCCAGCCCGCCGCATTTATCAGAATTAGTCTTACCTGCAAAGGTGGAACTGATCTCGCTGTGTATTGTCCTGTCACATTTTTACGAATTCTCAAAAAAATGGAGCTGACTTTGAATAGGTTTTTCCACTGTTACTATACTTAGGAACATGTAACTTTAACTGACATAATCCTACAGGCTCTAATAATAGACCGGTACTTTTATAAAATGGACGAGAACCAGGCTACCGTAGAAAATTTTAACTGAAATGATAGGGTACACAATTTAAATTTAAATGATAGGGTACACAATTTCAGTTTCTGATCCTTTCAAACATTAGATCGATAGGGTAAAGAATAGTGTAGGAATTAAAGCATATATGGTAAAGTTAAAAATAGAAAACATTGTATGTGAATTGTGTGCCTAGAGCGATTTACCACTGAAATATGAAATAAGCAAATTTTTTAACGCGATTTTAGATGCCGCGTAACCAGCGCCGGATTAAGCACCGTGGAGGCCCATAGGCAGTCAAACTTTTGGGGCCCCAAACCCACGGTCACGGTCTCATGGGGGCCCATAAAAGTCGCGGGGCCCATATGCAGTTGCTTACTCTGCCTAATGGGTAATCCGGGACTGCGCGTAACAGATAATTTCGAACAATTAATTACCTCCAAAAAATATAATAAGATCAAATTTATATTTGATCGCAGACTGGGTGAATACCATTTTTGTATACCATCACATACTAATATATATATATATATATATATATATATATATATATATATATATATATATATATATATATATATATATATATATATATATATATATATATATATATATATTTATTTATTTATTTATTTATTTAACATGAATGATTGTATTGTGCATTGTATATTTAGTCATGTGACCATAAAAATAAATGATAAGCTGTAACTCAAACTCCACTGCTACGTGACTTATTTACGACCGCTCTAATGGCCGAATGGTTAGAGCATCCGCCTCGGATGCATGAGGTCGTGGGTTCGAACCCCTGCTAAGTCATACCAAAGACGAAACATCGGCACCAACAGCATACTCGCTATGCGCTCGGCATTAAGAGGTTTGTGTTAGGACTAGTCGGGACCTGGTGTCAGAATAGTGTAGCTCGGTAAGACATGTTGCTACCACAGAGGCTCGTATCGTTGCTTACCTGTCATACATATACTATATAATAGCTACAAAGGAGGACACTTCTTTCCTTTCTCGCGTGATAAACGCTGACATTTTCAAACTACATTTCGCGTAGCGTAATAAATTTGATACCGATGTTTTAGCTCAGGCATTCGACTTTGTATGCGTACCCGAAGTTTGGCGTAATATCATGCCATTAAGCCAGACCATTTTCCCACGCAACCGATCATGGCCATAATCTCGCCAGCTTAATATGCAAGTGAAATCCCGCTGAATGGAATACTGTTCTCTCATTGGTTAAAAGAAAATGACGTCAAAATTGTTAAAGCTACGTTAAAAATTAAAATATCAAACACACACACACGCATGCACGCACACACACACACGTTTCGACTTGCTCTCTATTTGCTCGAAAAGTGTATATTTTGTGTATAATCGTTGAAGTTGCTGTATCAGCTTATTAAAAGAAATAAACTAAATTCATATTAAATTTACTCGTGTGCTTATTCGCATCTCAAAACATTTTACATAAAGCAGTGTTTCCCTCGAGGTACTGGTGTCAACCATTCT
The DNA here is from genome assembly GCA_030141615.1 of Unio pictorum. Classification (NCBI taxonomy): domain Eukaryota; kingdom Metazoa; phylum Mollusca; class Bivalvia; order Unionida; family Unionidae; genus Unio; species Unio pictorum. The sequence goes on from JARLTB010000377.1 coordinate 4,694,360, forward strand.
CTGATACAGATACAGGTCCAGGGTAAGTCTTTTGTTGTTATTGTTGTTGTCGAAACTTAAAAATTCACTTGCCTGGGAACAATATCTTTCAATGGGTTTTCTTAAACATCAATCAGTAAAAACTGCAGCTTCAGGTTAGTGTGATAGCACGCTGGATTTGTCACGATTACAGAAATATACCGTATCAGTAAAATCAGTGACTACTTTATATAGTACAATGATCTTAGTTCTTTTAGGGCGAAATGTTTTTATTATTGTTATTGTTGCCTTTTTGTGGTATCATTATAATTATTATTCTTATCAGTATTATTTATTATTATTATTATTATTATTATTATTATTATTTTTATTATTATTATCATCAATATCAGTATTATTATTATTATTATTATTATTATTATCAGCATTATTATTATTATTATTAATTTTATAATTAATTTTATTATTATTATTATTATTATTATTATTATTATTATTATTAGGGCATAACCGATTAGCATTTTTGTACCGATTTCCGATTCCGGATTTTGGGCATGAAATTTTTCCGATTCCGGATACGATTCGATTAATCGGAAATGCTAAATCCGTATTTTTTTTTCTAAAAAATTTCATCTTCCGTTTCCGGGTTTCTGGTATCTGGTTTTGCCGTGTCTAGCATGTTACTTAGTACTTTACCATATCCGGCTTAATTTCCGGTTTTTACCCGCCTGTTCAAATAGATTGTCTCATAGCGTGGTTGTGTTGACCATATTGGACTTTTCTGACATCTTATTTAACTTTATTAACGCACTATCGAATGACACGCATTGTTAGACACGGTGCTATAGAAATTCAACTTTATTATTTTTATTATCCGAATCGGTCGTTCCTGACTTGTCCGACTCCGATTAATCGGAAGATCATACTATCCGGTGGAATCCGATTTCCGGATCAAAAGTCGGTTATGCCCTAATTATTATTATTATTATTATTATTATTATTATTATTATTATTATTATCAACCAGTAAATATTGATGACTGAATAACTGAGACCGCTTTGGTGGCATAGTGGTTAGAGCGTCTGCCCCGAATTCGGGATGTCGCGAGTCAGATTTTTGTGATTCACAAAATGTGTACCAATAAATACGGATAATACCAATATTATTAATCCCTCGTCATACGTCACGTGGATCATAAATTCCATGCTGCTTTCAATACAATTAAGCAGTGATCTTCACGTGATGGATCTCAAGCTTGGAGTTGAATTTTAATGAGTTAACAGTCTCTTTCAATAACTTAAAATGAATATGGCGGACTGAATGTGTTCATGCAAATCAGATAGTACATTTTTGGACAGACACGGCTGGCAACGAGTGGGCTTCTATCTTGTTTTGGAGCGGCACCAAACTTCGGGTTACGAATTTTTTGAATTTCTTATTTAATGATGTACCAGTGATATAGTTTAGTCCATCATTTTCGAAAACTTAATGAGCATGAAATTACAAAAGATACAATTAATCAATTTGGATCAAACTGTTTTAAAAATAGAAAACAAACAATAGACACAATTAATCAATTTGGATCAAACTGTTTAAATAATAGAAAACAAACAAAAAACACAGTTTTAAATATAGAAGAAAAAAAACACAATTAATCAATTTGGATCAAACTGTTTTAAAAATAGAAAACAAACAAAAACAACCAATCAATTTGAATCAAACTGTTTTAAAAATAGAAAATAAACAAAAAGCACAATTAATCAATTTGGATCAAACTGTTTTAAAAATAGAAAACAAACAAAAACACACTGTTTTAAATATAGAAAAAAGGCAAAGAAACACAATTAAAACTGTTTTGAATATAGAAAACAAAAAAAAAAACAATAAATTTGGATCAAACTATTTTAAATATAGAAAAAAACAAAACCACAAAATTATTCAATTTGGATCAAACTGTTTTAAATATAGAAAATAAACAAAAAAACACAATTAATTAATTTGGATCAAACTATTTTAAATATAGAAAACAAACAAAAACCACAAACAAAATATCGTTTTTTGACTCACTGACTCATTTTATTACTGACCAAAAAAATGAATGTAATTTTAAAAAAATGTTATGAAACAATATAGAAAAACAAACAAGTATTATATCTCAGCGGTGTTTACCACTGGCTTAGTTATTAGAGCGTCCGTCTCGGAAGCGGGAGGTCGTGGATTCGAGCCTTGGCATAGTCATACCAAAGACTTACAAAAATGGTATTAACATCTACCTTGCTTGGCGTTCAGCATTAAGAGGTTATTGTTAGAACTGGTCGGCCTGGTGTCAATGTGACTGGGCACGTCTTCGTGCCCCAATGCTATACATCACTATAAACTGCCACACTGCAAACATCGTAGCAAAATGACTGCAAAAGTGTTAAAGCTACGTTAAAAATCCCAATCACACACACAGTGTATCATGTTGACTTTAGAGTGTTTGCAGTGTATATTGTTCACTTCAGTTTTTACCGTGTATAGTAGTGTTGACTTAAGAGCGTTTAGAGTGTATCGTGTTGACTTTATGTGTTCACAGTGTATCGTATGAGAGTGTCATTCTGCTTGATTTTGTTAATTGGTATTATGTCATTCTGCTTGATTTTGTTAATTGGTATTATGTCATTCTGCTTGATTTTGTTAATTGGTATTATGTCATTCTGCTTGATTTTGTTAATTGGTATTATGTCATTCTGCTTGATTTTGTTAATTGGTATTATGTCATTCTGCTTGATTTTGTTAATTGGTATTATGGACACAATTATGAATCAGAGTCAAGTATAAATGGCAGCAAAACAGTTTCAGAATGGCATCCATCACTGCCATCTTAACAGCATAATTTCGCCATATTGAAAACTGTCGTCACGACTGTCCGTGTCTCTGGCAAAAGGCGTAACAAAGGAATCAGGAAAAGTCACTGTTTGAGCCTTATACAGATTTATCTCGTTTACCTTGGAATTGCCTCCCCTTGCCTTTTTCTTGCATGTGACTGACTTTCACTTCTCTCTCTCTCTCTCTCTCTCTCTCTCTCTCTCACACACACACACACACACAATCATACACACACACAAACATGATAGTTTTAAATGGCAATAAACGGTAAACAAGACTCTAAAATAAAATATAAAATAAAAATAATTTTGTTCTTTAAGGGTTCAAAATAATATAAAACAAGACAGCAATATTTTGATCTGACTTTGTTTTACTGTTCATTGACTATGAGAAAACACGAGCATTTGGCTTTTGTCTGAATCCGCCCGAATGAAAAGAGGCTACATGTGTCTGGTCATTTGGGTCGCTTTAGTTTTGACCGATATGATCAATGGAACATCGGTCTTTAAGGGATCACATGTCTAACTTAATTTGCGCAATAATTACACGAGGAGTTTGCGCGTATATGTATTTATTTTAGACAGATATCTACTTTGATTTTTTTAAATAATGTTTTAATTTATGTGTTGATTCCAGAAGGGTTTTAAACCTATAACCTAGCCAATGCCTTATAAGCAGTTCAGCGTATTTGTTCATGTTGATTTTCTTTAGAGAAAGCCCACACTTGTAATGGGACTGATTGTTATTCATGAGATAGCGCAGTCAAGTTATGGGCGTGACAGATGTCAGTTATTAACCACGATCCACTGCTGCTAATTTCTCACGATATATATATATATATATATATATATATATATATATATATATATATATATATATATATATATATATATATATATATATATATATATATCTGTGTGTGTATTTGTGTTTTACTCTCTCTGTGTTTGTGTGTGAGTGTGTGATCCCTCCGCAGTCCGCTCAAGAGCTAAATGTTTATTAGGTCCTTACTTTAATATCATATGAAAGTTAAAAACAGCAATGATAAATTGCTGTTCATCTGGCAGATATAACCAAAATTCATGCATTCGAAAATCTTAGACACGCTGTACCCGAATATACTTTTAGAATCAGCAAAGTACTGGAGTAGAGTTGTCGACCAGTCATCAGCCAGAAATGTATCAAAAAGAACGCTGGGTTATAATATAAAATAATGTTTTTACCAAAAAAACAATACTCAGCATTTATGCTGACTCACGTGTGGGTCTCAACTGCTTCACACGTTCGCCTCTTGTGTGACCATATACAGCAACTAACTTCCATCTTTGAAAATAAATTGAAAATGTATATTTACCATTTCTTTACCGCGCAGATATGAAACAACCAAAATGATCCGCTGCAGTTCAGCGGAGGGTTAGCCGACTAGCAGTCATATGAATGACGTCACTATTGTGTGAATGATGTCACGGACTAACCAATCGGGAGACAGGGATATTACTAGTCACAAGTATCTGATTTTGGTTTGCTTACTTAGTAAGCTACCATCATCCCTGACATTTGCTAACAACTATGGCACACTTTTGCTGCTCAGAAGATATCAGAAAACTTTTAACCGCCATCTCACTAAAAGTACAAATATGTCGTTCCTATTATATACTGTGCTACTCTCAACAATTCCATAGGTGGTGGTGAGAACTAACTGTTAAGGGAAATACATCAAATACGTCACTGAGCCAGTCGAGAAACAGTTTTGTAGCCAGCATATGACAATGCCTTGCTAATATAAACCTGTATCAGCCAAATCAATGAAGTGCTTCTAAACAATTTGGCTATCACAATGTGGTTTGGTCTATACATACATTGATTTCATTACGCGATCCGTCCTGTATAAATTTTAACTCGAGAATCAGTAAGAACCGGAATTAACCTGCAAGCTTATAGCGAGCGACTATAAATAGCACTCGTGGCTACGTAACGTAGCATACAAAAACGAATCGAGACAGACGTGTGTGTTTCATAAAGAGGAGAAACGAGGGAAATATATCATATTCCATAACAAAGACAGTTATAAAAAGACAGTTATGCCAAAGACACCAGAAACAGTTTCCATTCATGATGACCCATCGGAGTACAGACCCGATCACAAGGAGAAGGAAAATTTCAGGGATTTCAGAATCCATAATGTCCCAGAAAGAGTAGTAAAAACGTATCAGGCTATGCACACGAACCAAACTTTGGCCTACGCAAAAGGAAAGCTGGAACAATGGGGCAAGTTAGACCATGCCAAAATGACCATAATGGAAGCGCTTGATAAATTGAACACGTTTTTGGATGAAAGCGACCCCGATGTTGATATACCCAACGCCGTTCATGCATTCCAAACTGCTGAAGGAATCCGGAAAATGCACCCTGACAAAGAATGGTTGCAGTTAACAGGACTCATTCACGACATTGGAAAAGTTATGGCCATCTGGGGTGAACCCCAGTGGTCTGTTGTTGGGGACACGTTTCCCGTCGGTTGCGCTCCCTCGAAGAAGATAGTTTTCGATGCCGAACTTTTTAAAGACAACCCCAACATACACGATAGTAAGCTCAACACAAGACTGGGTATCTATCAGGAAAATTGCGGACTTGAGAATGTAATCATGTCATGGGGACATGACGAATATTTATACAGGGTACTGAAGGGTAACACTTGTCACCTTCCAGAGGAGGCGCTGTACATAATTCGATTCCATTCCTTCTACCCCTGGCATACTGGTGGAGACTACATGTACCTCTGCAATAGCAAAGACATAGAAATGATGAAATGGGTCAGAGAGTTCAACCAATTTGACCTTTACACGAAATGCCCAGATATACCAGACTTAGAATCGCTTAAACCGTACTACCAAACGTTGGCGGAGAAATATATTCCTGGTGTGCTACGGTGGTAAGAGATGAATTTTGGACTTTGAAGGGGATCTCAGGTGATAGCATTTTTAAAAAAAGTTCGGTTTTGATGTGATGGCACTTTTTACTCTTGCCAAGATAAATGCATTACGTGGATAAATTTGGGTGCCCTAAAGAATAAACACTACAAGGACCAATAATGTGAAAATATTAAGATTGCCGAAAAACTTAATTTTAATGCATATCGCCGGAATGTAGGTTTGTTTTGTTGTTATTTTTATATCTTTTATTTGCAAAAAATGTCTTCTTAAAGCAAAATTAACATTTACTCATTGTGTGTAATAAAAAAGTTCCCGGTAAATTAAAGGCTCAGTTTGATTGGAATTAAGTATAATCAGTAACAATGACAGGAAATCATACGAATTCTAAGCTATATATTCATGTTGGTTTCGCAGCTGTGTTTGTATACAGTTCCATCAAAGTGTGACAATTTATATTGCGTTCTTTTTTGTGGTGCAGATTTGTTATAACATTTGACTGCAAAGTTGACAAGAGTTGTATGTATGCACGAAGTTTCGTGCATGTTATTTATATTTGTATTTATATTTGTTTGCAAGTAAAGGTTTAACGGCACGCCAAAACAATACTGGATATAATTGATCCATTAAAGCTACACTATCAAATGTGATGATGAAAAGAGCGGCGAAATTAAACAAAAATAACCGAGAGGATCCATTAGTTCAGATTTTTTTTTATTTCCTATTGAATACCACAGAATGTTTCTTGATCTGTGATTTTTCCATTTTATATACCATTTTACAACAGTAATGTTCTAGCGCGTGCCCTGTAACTATAGATACCAGCCAAGTGATTCAACTAGACTTTGAAAGTGTCCAAGTCATTTTATTCAGACCGGCCTATTCCTCATGACAAACATTATTGTTATAAACTTAATATATTTTATTTTTAAAATAAATTTTTAAACGTAATTGCATTAGTTTGCCATTTTCCCTTCTGTACATTCCCAGTACTCTCTCTCTCTCTCTCTCTCTCTCTCTCTCTCTCTCTCTCTCTCTCTCTCTCCGCACGTAGCCCATGTGTGTGTGTGTGTGTGTCTGTGTGTGTGTTATGCATAATCACAATTAATTTTTTGTCATTCTCAATAGAAAAAGTAACTTAAATCTGTAATACTTTTTGAAATTAGAGTATCTGGATAACAGTAATAAAAATGTGTTTACATGACAATATTACCAATTAAGATTTGGCATCTGGAACCTAAACGAACCGGATTTTCCACTTATTGTATTTATAACACTGTTAATAACAGGCTAGATAAACCTTGATGATACATACGTTGAAATATTTAACAGGTTGACTTACGTTTGCACATGAACTTATGGCTGACACTTTCGTCAAGTTGAGACATAACCCTCCGATGTGGTAGTTGGAAGACATAGCCTGGTTTCCGAACCCAGTGTAGCTACCGGTATTACAAAGAAGTAGTGTAGAGGACCTTTAGAGAATACACATAAATTTGGTGGGTTTTGTAATTCCCGTGTGTTCTAACAGAAAAGGTAGACACTGTCAACTTTAGCCACCATGCGGATGCAAGGAACATTGTGTATGCACAAACCTGCATGAATCATTTGCTTTGACAAGTCAATGAAAGCTCAAGGCACACACACACACACACACACACACACACACACGTTTACGTACATGCGATTGTAATGTCAGAAATGTTGATTTTGGCACTCATGGATGTTCACACTTTAATATTTGATAATTTTGAAAACGCTGTGTTTATTTGTTTGATTGGGATTTTTAACGTAGCTTTTAACAATTTTTCAGTCATATCGCTACGATGTCTGCAGTGAGGCAGTTTATAGTGATGTCTAGCACTGGGGCATCATGCCGCAGACATGTAGCATGATGTCACACCCAGTCACATTATACTGAAACCAGGCCGACCAGTCCTAACACTAACCTCGTAATGCTGAGCGCCAAGCGAAGCAGCTGTTAGTACCATTTTTGTAAGTCTTTGGTATGACTCGGCCCTGAATCGAACCTACGACCTCCCGCTCCCGCGGCGGACGCTCTAGCCACAAGGCCACTTGAACGGTTTTAACCGCTGTGTACTAAACGGCTTAAAGCAGTTCGGAATAGTAGCCCCACCCCACCTCCGGACATTTTTTAAAATATTCTACTTGCATTCATCACAACGTGTCTGCTGTTATGGGTGGCTGCTTTCGCTTCCTAGTTGACTTGGTTTTTCACTATCTTGACACTTTAAAAAACAATACAATATATAATCGTAACTTAAGAAATTTGAACGGGGCACATTCAAGTGACTATACCTTACTCAGATTACAATTAATTTTAATATAGTCTCTACATTTGTTTATCAGTACAGTATAACCTCTTTTGAAAGGCCACCCTTTCTGCCAAAACTTGTGGTCTCCCATAACAGGCCATAATACTAGACAATCGTGCAATGAAAATATGGTCTTTCATGACAGGTGATCATACATAACAATTGTCTTTCAAGACAGATTTTACTGTACTGAACTTTACACTGTGTCCAAATCAATACAAATCATGTGTTGATCTAAAACACCTGCAAAGATGACTGAACGATGATCGTTAGAATGTAAATAAAGCAATATTCAGTGAAGTACATCACCATTGCCTTATTATTCGATGTACACTGTTGCGGAAACACATACAACCATGAGCTCATATTCTAAATAATAAACAAACACCTTTAAATCCGTACCAATAATGTCTACAGAAAACTCTTATATCACCATGAAAAGGAGACAGGAAAAAATGCTCTATAGATAGACTGGAACTACATTCGAGACAACTGAACTGGAACTGATAATGGTGATCAGATTATGAAGACAAGTTGTTCGGATCATATCATTCAGTTCTAGCCTGGTACATTGTCCTCCCATGATGTTCCACATGGAGCATTATGGGAGGTCAGGATACCAGGCTACATCAACCCCAGTGTTTTGCAAACCCAGTCACTTCCAGTCAGACCTTAAGGGACTGCAGAATACATGCTAGGATTATTTACCTCCGGAAACTGAAGAACCCAACATGAAGAGCACGATTTCTAGCACACATGAAACTGAGGATTTGGCAATGGTAGTAGACAAAATGCTCGGGCAGTTTTAGGTTTTGCAAACAAATATCATAAAACATTTCATTTGCTTTATGAAAGCTGTGACTTAGTTTGAAATGACAATCAACACACATATTAAACTGATGCTAATAAGTCCTGGAAACTAATCAAGGTAATGTGGATAAGTATTTGGAACTATTTTCTTACTCTTAGCATACGTACATGACCTCAGAGAATAGCAAACGGCTAGATCACATGGGTATTTAACTTAGTGGTGACATTACATCTGGTTATTTCCTCGACTTAACGGAAACAATTGAGGATGCTCCAATTATCACACGATTGCGTAGAGTAGAGGCCCTGCGACAGTTGCCATCCAAAACAGTTTTCAAATTCAGATCTCTCTCTCTCTCTCTCTCTCTCTCTCTCTCTCTCTCTCTCTCTCTCTCTCTCTCTCAATCTTGATCTTGACGATCATGTGCAGATAATTAGGCCTTCATGGTATTCACTTAAAGAAGACTTTATTCTTTAGAATATGGACTTTTTATATGTATGCATTAAGGGCGACATTGAACACTGAGTAATTTATGCGTACTTGGAAATGAAATTTGTTCTCCAGGGCACGTTGTTTTATTTAGTTTAAATACACAGAAAATATAGGTTAACCTGTAATAAGAGCTCTGCCAGCTGTAAGTTCACCTATGAAGATAAATGATTTTTAATTAAAGTTTGATTTATTAGGATTTTATTAAATTATATCACTGCCAAACAAACTTGGAGACCAACTATGAAAATAGTATAGGAATCCATATTGAATCTAACAAAGTGGTTATGTAATTTTGGAAATATATCTGAATATGGACTTATTCCAAGGAATATTGACCTAGGTATCGGTAAGATTCAAGAGTCAAAGAGTGCCTGTGAACAAGTATTACCAGAGTTTGTTAAAATGCCCTGTCCACATGTAATCCTAGAATTTATAACAGTGCATGTATACAAGTACTACATCAGTTGTAAAAATACCTGTCGACGTGTAATTCTAGAATTTCGAACAGTGCATTTATACAAGTACTACAGAAGTTTGTAAAAATACCTGTCCACGTATAATCATAGAATTTCGAACAGTGCATGTATACAAGTACTACATCAGTTTTTAAAAATGCCTGTCGACGTGTAAACCTAGAATTTGTAACAGTGCATGTATACAAGTACTACATCAGTTTGTAGAAATGCATGTCCACGTGTAATCCTAGAATTTATAACAGTGCGTGTATACAAGTACTATACATCATTTGTAAAAATACATGTATACGTGTAATCCTAGAATTTATAACAGTGCGTGTATACAAGTACTACAGCAGTTTGCAAAAATACATGTATACGTGTAATCCTAGAATTTCTAACAGTGCATGTATACAAGTACTAAAGCAGTTTGTAAAAATGCCAAGTCCACTTGTAATCCTAGAATTTCTAACAGTGCATATATACATGTACTACATCAGTTTGTAAAAATGCCCTGTCCACATGTAAACCTAAAATTTCTAACAGTGCATGTCTACATATTGTCCTAGTGTTTCTATGAATGGCTGTCAACAAATACTCAGAGTTTCTAACAGTGCATGTCTACAAGTAACCCTCGATTTTCTAAGAATACATGCCCACATATTATCCTTGAGGTTCTAAGAGTGCCTGTCCGCAAATGCTCAGAAAGTTTCTAATAGCGCCTGTCTTCAAATAACATGATTGTTTCTAAGTATGCCTGTCCACCTGTAGTCCTATAGTTTCTAGCATTACCTGCCCACAAGTACAACAAGATTTTCTAACATTACCTGCCCACAAGTACAGCAAGAGTTTCTAACATTACCTGCCCACAAGTACAGCAAGAGTTTCTAACATTACCTGCCCACAAGTACAGCAAGAGTTTCTAACATTACCTGCCCACAAGTACAGCAAGAGTTTCTAACATTACCTGTCCACACTGAGCCTAGAGTTTCTAAGAGTGTCTGTCCACATGCATACATATGGTTTTTAGAGTGCGCGTCTACTCCAAAATGTCGGGTCAAGGATTGGATTAACTTTAACAATATTGTGTATTTTCTCTAGCACTGACCTAAGAGTTGATGTTGAAAATATAATTGCTGTAAGTATTAGTATTCTTGGTTCATACGTGTCATATTTTCCCAAAAATATAATGATAAAAATAATGAACAAAAACAAACATACTAAGCATATTAAATGCATACTAACTGCACGTTACTAAAATCAAAGTTCCAAATAATAAAACAAAATATCACTTTGCAACAACTGCAATTTACCATTTTGCCCAGGAAGTGAAAATAACCAAGCAGAACTAGCATATTGTTTTGAATAGGTGAACATCTCAATAAAGACCAAGTTCGATAACCCAAGTTAGAAGTTACACCCATCACTCCTGTACAAAATAAAGGAAACTAAAACAATACCGAAGATATATAAAGTCTGATTTAAATTGCCAATTTTATATTTATATTCAATACCATAGTGTTTTCGAAGTTTATGGGTCTTATAAACAGTGAGTAAGACCAGATGCTATGCTAAATATGAAATTCTACAGTACTGTCATACATCTTGGTAGCAAACCAGACTGTCCCCTTACAGATAGTCAATAAACCAGACTGTCCCCTTACAGATAGTCAGTAAACTAGACTGTCCCCTTACAGATAGTCAATAAACCAGACTGTCCCCTTACAGATAGTCAGTAAACTAGACTGTCCCCTTACAGATAGTCAATAAACCAGACTGCTCCATTAAAACTAGATTGTAAACCAGACCACTACTTTACCCGTAGGTATTTGCAATTAATACATTAGTCACAAAATATGACCATCATGGCAGTTTATTCTTCTTTTCTTAGTGTACATGTGAACACTAATTGAACGCTATCTGCTATAAAAGTACTAAACAACAATGTATTGAATATCAATACGTGTCGGTACACATCAATAATTCCGTATAAGACACTCACGCTTCTGCATTACCAGCCATATTAAATCTACGAAAACCCCCATGGTATTGAATATCAGTGTCAGTACACATCAATAATTCCGTATAGGACACTCACGCTACTACTTTAACACCCATAGTAAATCTACGAAAACACCATGATATTAAAAGTATTTTTTTAAAAATTAAATGCCAAAGATCATTTCGCAGTATAATTCAAACCTTGATGCAAGCATCTACCTAAGGAAAACGATTCCGTGCCTGACGAATCGTGTGTAAATGTCGATAATGGGTGTTCTAAAACAAAGTCTGTAAAATGACTGAAATTCCATGAATAAAACAATGTCTCAATTTTGTTCTCCATTTTCCAAGAGAATAAGCACTCAAAAGATTTTCGTTAATTAAGTTTACTTTTGATTACGAACCAATCATGGGGGCCAGACCCACACATGTTCACCCATTTCTAGAATGGATCCAGTCATTCGGTAGACCCATATATGTTCACCCATTTCTAGACTGGATCCAATCATTCGGTAGACCCATATATGTTCATCCATTTCTAGACTGGATCCAGTCATTCAGTAGAGTTGATACCGTGAGTCCTATAGTTCGAAACGTTCTACCTATATTCACGTTGATTCACAATTGACCACTCTTTCCACAGAAATTGTTTTGAAAAATTCAGAGGACCTTAGTGCATTATTTATCTATTCATAAATGCGTGAGCTTCCGTCCCAACGTGTTGTGATTAATTTATAACTTTCCTTCCACTCCACTCTAACCCAACCCACCCCAGGCACTTTAACCATTCCCCACCCACCCACATAAACATAAAATCACCCAAAATATAATTTGTGTAACAAAAATCGTTTTTAGTTTATAATTAATAACCTGGTTGACCAAGGGAGAGGTAAAACTGCCATCTTATTCCCGTTTCAATCTAATCGATTATTTTATTAATAGCGCAGCCAGAGCCCCGGGCGTCCGAGTGATCAAAGACGCTCACCTTTAGTGAACACCGCCATTTCACCTGTGTTGTCGTGGGTTCAAGTTTTGGACTCAACCTAAGGTTGTATATGAGAAAGCTTGCCATTAGCTTCCCATGTCTCGGTGGTTCTTCCCGGGGATTTCCAGTTCTTCCTTCAACCACGTGTACTTGCCGCCATTTGTAGCCTTTCATGTGCTGAAATTGGTCTTACAATCAAAACAACAACAGCTAAAAGTCACCATTATTTTGCATGGCGTGACTATTTTATCACGTAAAAGGAGTGACATAGTTCATCGTCTTCGATAAAATACAAATATATTAACTTTGAGTACATGTAGAAGTAAATTACATCATTTTAATGTGTGTGTGACGATTTTACCCCAACCCCTCGTATGTAGGTATAAGTTACTATAACTTGTGATTCTGACTGGCCTTGTACATGTATAAATTGTATGTCTGCCTGACCCAGCTGTGATGTTTCAAATTGTTCTAAGTTAGCTAATCCCCTTACGTAAGATGGTCTTTGTTAGCTCTCGAGGGGAGAGGAGACTGTGTCCATCGCGGACGGGTGACGTAACCACATCAAAGGACAGGACAGCGCCAAATAAGAAGACTAACAATTGATAGATACACAGACAGACATTCGGATGATTGACAGTCGAACGACTGACCAGAGTCGATCGCCCTCCAATCGAAATGCGATGTGGGTGGGACTGGATTGGAAAATTTTAGATAATACCTAAGGTTTAGTAGGAATTAGTCAGTTCGCTACAAGAAGTAACTGTGTTAAGAGACCTGTAGAACTCCGTACGGCCAGACGAAAATTGGTGGCAGACTCAGATTTTGGAAATCAAGGAAATCTTAAGATAGCTTCAAAGGTCAGTATGATTTTGTTTGATTTCTGCTTGATACGTCTGCGGAATGGAAGGATTCTCGTATGTATATTCATTTTACTTGTATTGTAGTATGAATAGTTAATTATGATATTAATGTTTTGCATCTTTCGTGATGTTCGTTAGTACCTTTGCTTGCAATTGATTATGATGTAAATTCGTTGCATCTTCTTCATGATATTATATTACCCCTTATTTTGTGAGGTAAAATGTTGCTCTTCTTTTGTTAGTAATAGGTGTGCATATTATTTTGTGAATTATTACGTTTACACCCTTTTGAAAGGACGATTTGTATTCGTGAAGAATTGTATTGTTGCTAGCCGCTATAAGAATTAATATTATAATTCTTTGTGTAGGTATATTATGGTAGACTAGCACTTTGTTTACGTAATGATATATTTTGCCTTTGAGTTAACGGATTTCCGTTATTGCAATTTGAATGTGAATATTGTGGATTCGGTACGCTTGTGTAGGACATATATATATATATATATATATATATATATATATATATATATATATATATATATATATAGATAGATAGATAGATAGATAGTCATATTACTAATAGTAGTAATATTATAATACAATGATATTTGAAATAGTTGTATGTATACTGATAGGGCTCAGTATGTAGATGTTTGCATTCTTTGTGAGATTGTGTTGTGGCGCCATTTTGTAAGCGGCGGAAGCGTATGGGAATTTCGATGTGTGCGCATGCGTGACCAAAATGTCCCGCCTTAAACTGATGGTTCAATTCAGTGACTTATTGTGAGGTAATATTCATCACCATATGCTAATGCATTATACCTTTCAACAGGAAGCTTTCGGGTGACGTTGAAGAGAATTCCGGGGAAATTTCGGGTGACGTTGAGAGAATTCCGGGGAAATTTCGGATGACGTGGAAAGAATTCCGAGTGAATTTGAGAGATACCGAGTGAATTTCGGGTGACCTCAAGAGATACCGTAGAAGAGGAAACGGAAGTAGAGATAGAAGAGGAAACGGAAGTAGAGATAGAAGAGGAAACGGAAGTAGAGGAATCGGAAGGAGAGAAAGACGGAAGGAGACTTATTTAGATGAGTAACACTCAAGAAGGGAAAATATTCCTCACACTGAAATCAAATGATGATCTAGGGATCATTGGGTCAAGAGTGACATTGACTGATTAATATCTTTAAAATTTTCATTTATTAAATTGTTGTTTAAATTTCATCTTTGTATTTCTTTTAATTTAACTGTCGGCATTGCTGACTGGGGGCTCGTAGCCATATATAATATATTGTGCAGAAGTAAACATTCTGAATGCGGACCAGGGGAACTTCCTCATAATTCTTTCAAGTCTATAGTAAGAACCCCACCCCTACTAGACGACACTTCAGTGTGTGTGTGTGTTGTTGTTGTTGTTGTTTTAGGGTTTAACGCCATTTTTAAGCACACGATAGGCTATGCATGGCGGCCTGTATTGATGGAGGAAGAACCCGGGAAAACCAACGGAAAGAACCACCAACCGACGAGAAGCAACTGGCAAGCTTTCTCACATAACTACATTAGCCGAATCTTAGACTCGAACACACGCAGACAGAGATGAGACAGCAGTGATCCGTAACGGAAAGTGCTTTAGACCACTCGGCGCCCCGGTGTGTGTGTGTGTGTATGTGCTTTTTATATATAAATCTTTTACAAGAAAATAACGGTTTCCATCAATGCGTCAACTTGAAAGTACTCTACTGATTAATCGCATAAAAGACAAACGGAAAAAAGGACAAATATCATCGCAATATATAGACTCCGAAACAAAATAAATCGGTACGAAAGAAAGCTTGCCATAACTTCTCGAAGGTCGGTGGTTTTTCCCGTTATTTTCGAGGGTTATTCCTCCACCAGCTATACTGGCCGCCATGTATAGCCTATCGTGTGCTGAAAAATGGCGTTAATCCCTACAACAACAAAATCAATTTTAAAAATGGAAGAAAAAAATAGAGACATATGTAATAATAAAAAATACCAAAACATTGGCTTCAGATAAATATCGTCCGAATAATTAAGCACACATTTACATATTTACATCAACATACTTCAATGATCAAAATTCTGTCTGACAAACACAGTAGATTATGTACACAATTATTATGTACAGTAATCTTCTAAACAGTAATTATTTAGGATTTTGTTATTAATATTTAATTAATTTACTTTCAAGGCAGAATAAACACAAGCCAGATAAAAATAAATAAGGATAAGATTATTTACTAAATACATTGGTATCTTTTGCAGCGAATTTCCGTTTCCATGAATAAGTTCTCGAGCAGCTTTGAAATTATTTTGTTTCTTATTTACTGAAATAAAATATTTAGGTTATTAGTGTACGAACTTTAGCTACAAATATAATTATTGTCTACTGCAGAATAATTTATGCAACTTTTGTAATTTTCCATTTTTACAGATAATACAAATCATTTTTAATAAACATATCATTCAAACTGAAAAATATTTTGTGCCAAATACTGCATGTTTGTCGGAAGTTATCATCTTACGTGTGATCTATCATCTGGCGTAAGGTCAATTGGCATTTAACACCCACACATGTGCTGCTTGTCGGGCACCTGGTTCTTATTCATATCGCATGCATTAAACTGACTTCAAACGTTACTAATTAGCTGTTCTATATTACAGAAGGAATGATTGTGGCTTTGCACGTGAATAATTACATTACGAAAACAATGTTAGCATGTGGACAAATAAATACGATTAAGAACTAGGTTGTCATGTCACGTTTGATATATCAAGATTAAAAAATAGGACAAAACTTTTTCTTCCTTCAAATTCAAAATTTAAAATTCAAAAAAGTTTAAAATTTTTAAATTTTGTTTTTTCAAAGTTTTACAGTAAAAAATTATAGTTTTAATTCTACAAACCATGATTGAAATATAATAGGAACCTTAATGGGGAAAATAAATAATGAGGACGTCATGGGGAAAGTAAATAATGAGGACGTCATGGGGCTATATCACAGGGCGCTACTCGGAGTGGACAGACCTGTGGAAGAGTTTGGAAATGAACCAATAGAATAAGACGAATTAACTGAACTTCGTTATCTAGTATCCACTACACATCCTCTGTGCAGCTCCCGTACTGCACAGAGAACCCAATTTTGTGGGTACCTTACACTATTTTGGACAATTCTTAACTATAAATAAATAAATAAAGAAATAAATAAATAAATAAATCGAGACGACCCAACTCGAGTCGTGTGAAGCACCATTTTAAATTTAAAAATTGTACGGACCGCGACTCGAACACAGTTGTACTCAATGGAATTAAATATATACAAGGCAAAGAACGACATGAAGAAACTAGTCATTAAACCAATAAGTCAAAAAAAATTCTCTTCTAAAAATAAAAAATTAGTACACCGGACTTTGCTGGAATTTCAAAATTCAAAATAAACTAAATAAATGGAATAATAAAAATGAGTGATGATTATATCACTAAATAAGACAACTGGGTAAGATTTGATATAAAATGGCTATCCTTACGAAGAAACTATATATATATACATATATATATATATATATATATATATATATATATATATATATATATATATATATATATATATATATATATAGCAAACACAGGTTACAGGTGACCTCTAGTCAAGGTCAACTTTATGAATTAGGGAAGGGACTCCGAGGATAGGTAAATAATTACCTACTCCCGAGGATAGGTAAATAATTACCTACTCGGACAAACTTCCTATAGACACACTAGGGAAATATAACAACTATACCCCTGTCAATTTTTTAAAACAATTTCGATGGGACAAAATTAATTTAAATGGAAAATTAAATGAAAAAAAAACAACATCACTACACATCAGGGGAAACACACACACATACAAACTTTTTACTTATTCTAATGGGTGGGGGGATCTGTCTGGTGCTCCATAAAGACGAGAATAATTACATAGCACAGTGAATCACCCCAACCCACCTACCAATGTCACGTCCATGCTTTCTCCTGTAATGTTTTGTTATTATATATAAAATGTGCTTCATACTCTAGTCTTTTTGGACTCTATATGTGCAATATTGTGATGTTATGCATGTTAAAATATTGGGAATCGTACTGTGATACATAAAATTAAAATTAATTTAAAACAAAATTGCTTCACTAGAATTTCATTCTTTTTAATTTACAGAGTTTGCTTTTAATAAAATTATAATTTTTAATACTAACCATTTCTCGACATTTTTCTTTTCTTTCTCTCCATATGTCATTCAGATATATACTCACTCATCCATTCCCTCCCCCCCCCCCATTTCTAACTAAACAAAGTGGTATTTCACCGCACGACATTGATATGTTGTTGATCCTTGTACATCAGACCAGGCGGATATGAGGAGCCGTTGGGGTCATAAGACGTTGAGCGATCTTACAACTTAACAGTAGCAAATAATAGTGCAGTTAAATCCACTTTCCGATATCATTTATCGAATGTTAAGCGTGTCAACATCAAGAACGTGAAATATGAATGTTATGTGAAAAGGCCTATTATCTCTTACTTGTTAACATAGGCGAGCCTAAAGATCGTGTAGCGTTTTCCCTTATTGTCTCAATGGCTCGTCATAAGTGTACTAACAAGACCGAAGAAATAGTTGGTTATATTTATAGCATGTTCAGCTGACGAGGTTGTTTTTGCAAGAGGTGGTTTTATCTTTAGCGTAAAGGTCAACATTCTATATTTTGTACATTGCTCCCTCAAAGTTCCATACGTCGTGACTTGTGACACAACATAAGAAGTAACTGCATATTCATAATTCTGATTGAGAGACGAAGTTATGAATATTCATCGTGGAATACAATAGTCGGTAAGGAGAAATTACATGTCGCAGTGTTGTTGTTGTAGGGTTTAACGCCATGTTTCAGCACACGATAGGCTATACATGGCGGCCAGTATTAATGGTGGAGGAAGAACCCGGAAAAACCACCAGACAGAACCACCGACCCACGAGAAGCAACTGGCACGCTTTCTCACATACCTCAATGGCTGAATCTGAGACTCGAAGTGTAATAAGAAACACTCTCTTATATATATATATATATATATATATATATATATATATATATATATATATATATATATATATATATATATATAGAGAGAGAGAGAGAGACAGAGAGAGACAGAGAGAGAGAGACAGACAGAGAGAGAGAGAGAGAGAGACAGACAGAGAGAGAGACAGACAGAGAGACAGACAGACAGAGAGAGAGACAGACAGACAGAGAGAGTGTGTACAATGTAATTTTGAAAATATATGTATTTACACATATCTCGACATGTTCTTGTCACTTAGTGTTATGATAATACACGTGTATACAGTTAATGCCAGTCGATATTATTTATGACGACAATGGTGGTGGTGGGGTAGTGGCCGAGTGATATAAAGCGCTCACCGTTATGGGCCACTGACAAAAATCTGTCAGCGTGGGTTCGAGTCTGACGTAAGAAAGCGGTAACTTCTCATGGATCGGTGATTCTTTCTGGGGCTTTCCGGGTACTTCCAATGCCTTGTATACTGGCTGCCATCATATATAGCATATAGTGTGCTTAAAAATGGCGTTCAGCCAATAACAATAACAAGACGATGACATTTGTAAGCAACACTATATTAGTGATGCCCTAACTTTATCCACAGGTCAATACACTTACCTTTCTAACCTTGAACGGACAAGGTCACATAAGCAAAACAAACCTTCCATCCGTAACGGACCGATCGTTTTGTTTTTGGTGGGTGGGTGGGGGGAATTCGTTTCAAGGAGGACATTTTCTTGTTTGTTTATCCTCATAATTTATTATTTCTAACAAATATAATATATCTGGTTTAATTTTGTTTTATTTGTTTACACAAAACATCAAGTATTTATTTTCAAGCTATTTCGGGTCTGGAGAGTTTCAGGTAAATATCACAGACCTCTCCCTCACTCCACAAGCAACACTACAATGGATGACTCAGAAAAAAATGACCTTAAAAAAAACTACACCAATATGTGAATAATCATTTGTCACGTCGTATGTTACAATCACGTGGATGCAATTCCTTGTTATTTCCGGTATGACATACATTTATATATATGCATTAACTATGAGACGTGTACGTAAGACGGAAAAATCAATGAATATAGAACTGGGTCAGAACTAACATATCAATCGACACTATCGAATTAGCTGTCCGTTTGTTTGTTGGGGTTTTTATCGGGGGGGGGGGGGGGGGAAATGAATCTATTGTCCCCGCTCACTTAACCATTTGCCCCCCCCCCACCCCCCACCCCCTACGCCTCTGCATGTAATAACATATGTTTCCAGAACATGAACATGATCCTTAAGCGGTCGCTTCCAGATCTTCTTGTATAACAGCGGAGAACTGCTTTTAATTAAATCGAAATGCTCACTTCACATACAATAGAAAAGATACATGATAGGTTTTGCAGTAGAAATCTAAACATGCTCCCTTCGACTAAGAGGAAAATGTGGAAGACTACCTCTTTGATGTAACTATTATTGTAAATGTATGATGTGTTGGGTCAAGTTGATTAAGACGGATGACAACCGAAATCCAGGACAGTGTTAAATTTTGACATTTTCAAAAACCATGTCCCTGGAATTTCAATATAAACTTAATATGAGTTTGAAAAATCATGTCTATGATATTGCCATGTATGTATGTATGTATGTATGTATGTATGTATGTATGTATGTATGTATGTATGTATGTATGTATGTATGTATGTATTGTTACGTGTATTTGATTTGGTCATTTAGTTTTTATTTTAATTGTTTGTCAGATTCAAATTTGACATTTTAAGTTTAAGATTCATTCATTGGGAGATGATCTGTACTTTACAAATAAACACAAGGTGTTGACCTCATTTCTGACATGGTTTCAGAGTTGTAAACAAGCTTTTAAAATGATTGGTTGATTCCAAGGACATTATGGAGCTTTGTTATAAACATTTTTCTATTTTTAATTGGGTCATACCGTACGAGATTTTTTTAACGTAAATTTGTTCTAAAAGATTCTAGAAGATGATGTGACCCCTTTCTTGTTTACGTAAAAACAGGTATATAAATTATGTTTTGGAGCGAACTATTTAGTAGAAGCTGGGCTGTTAGAATATTAAATTGTGTCGTTTTGAGTTATTTTAAATTACCTTGTATTGGAGAATATTTAAATTCGTTTGGATCAAGAGGATTTATTTTGTTATTTATCTGGAAAATAATTGTGCTCATTGAATTTCATTACCAAGAACTGACTTCATCACGTGACATCGTCTTCCATCTTGGATGCTTCACTAAGATTCGAACTTGGAATTATTTGGACATTTTATTACCAGGACTTTTGCAATTTCCCTAGTGGATTATATTTTGAATTATTTTTGGATTAATTTTGGAATTGATTCTTAAAAGCGTAAGTTTTTTTTCTTTTCAGGAAAATATTTGTGCTCAATAAATTGTTTATTAAGTTCTTACAAGCTTGTTATTTTCACTCTTTCTATGTTACTGTTTATTCGAGCCTAAGCACGTAACTATATATATATATATATATATATATATATATATATATATATATATATATATATATATATATATATATATATATATATATATATATATATATATATATCAATATATATATATATATATATATATATATATATATATATATATATATATATATATATACTCCACATTTTAAAATGACTATCAGCAAGCTGTTTTAACAATATAAAGGTATACACAATGGAGGGAAGTATTTAAATGAATAAAGCCAAAAGAGTTGTCTTATTTTCGTTTTCGATTCATCCCTAATTGAATAATTGAATGTAACACGTATGAACAAGACAGCCACATTTTGGGCAATTCGAGAATATATAGATTAATAGAGTTCCATTCATTCAAAATAATTTCAAAAGATCAGTTAAAACTGCGTATTTATTTCACAATCAAAATGAAGCTGTTAAACTGGGTAACATTGGCCTCTTACTACAAGGGGTTTACTTTCTGGACTACTTCCTATTCATTTATTCTAAACTGGTAAACTTCTTCTTTTCCCAGACTTACGTTTTTGGAATGTCCCGTCCCTCTCCCGGAAGCTGTTTCCTTAATGCAGTTCTCTTTAGAAATGGTGCGTCCTAGCACTAATTAAACCATGTCTTTTCTTACAAGACAGCCACCTGTTCCCCTTCTTTTGTTTAACGAGGAAAGCACTATTCTCCTGTCACCGGAACCAAACCTTTCTCTGTCTGTCTCTCTGTCTCTGTCTCTCTCTCTCTCTCTCTCTCTCTCTCTCACACACAAACACACACACACACACACACACACAGTTTCAAACTTAAGAATTTCAATAAAGATTATCACTTTAAATTCACATTACTTCCAAGGTATACACTTTAATTTTACTCTGGCCAATCACAAACAGCGGTTCCCAAACGTTTCCCAAGATAATCATTTCTTTCGTCAGTCTAGAATCTATGAACTATGTTGTAGAACACTTCCATTTGAAGAATGACTGTTTGACCTGGGTTCCAATGGTTAGGGTTAGGAGCTCAAATGGTTACTTCTCAAGACAGTGTTAAGATACCCCGATCATTTCATTGAGTCCGAATACTGGCCCTTTGAAGTTTAACACTGACATTGGATGAGGAATCGAGTTAATGTCGAAGTGACCTTTCACAAAGACTTTTTTTTTGTCTTAAATGCGATAAACTTTTAAAGCTCAATACATTCAACTTTAAGGTTCAATGTTATTCAAAATTCGACATTTTACAACTTCCTTGTGTCTGCGTCTACTGTTGACTTTGGTTCAAAAATAGCATCTGTTAAACAAAATGGTAAATACGGCTTTTCTACCGGTAATGATTATCGTTACGAAATCTATGCTGTCACTGTGGTAACGTTTAAGAAATTATCAACAAGCAAAAAGCAGCATGCAATGTTCGAGCGCGTAAAGCATCGCCCGGTGCTTTATATTTTGTACTCACGTACAATCTTATCAAGAGTAATGTAATTAAACAGAAAAGGACGCGAAAAGTTGTTAGCCATACGCATTATACGCATTGTCTGTTTAACCAGGGACGACGTTTCAGTTTTTCGGGGGGGGGGGGGGGGGGATGGGGAAGTATAACGAGCTTGTTAATTTTCGTATAGAGGCTACATCAGTTTTACAGCACATGCACGTTGTCACCTGCCCTTCCCAAAATGACGTCCCTGTGTTTAGCCACTACTGTTCTCGTCATTATCATCCGTATTATCGTCATTATATCCTTTTGTTGTAGTTTATGGACAGCATCTCTTTTATCGTATTCAGTACTCTGCTGGATTTTTAAATATATATAAAAAAAATACATTTAAGACATTCCATTTCAGGGTTTCTCAGACATGGATAACAGAGACGCATTTCTGAAGATAAGCAACGTGAGAAATAGTGACTTTATTCTGCGAGAGGTGATGAGGCCAGTGAATGCACATTATGAAAATCAGAAGTCTACATTAGTTCTCTTGTTTGGATGGTATAAAGCTTCATCTGCTGCAGTAGATAAATACTGCGAACTCTATCACAATAAAGGATATGACGTTCTCTTCATTCCTGGTTATGCAAAGTACTTTCTCTGGCCAAGAAATTGTGAAAAAGTTGTCGATAATCTTCTAAATTACATTCTGCTAAACGGTGGCATTTATGAACGATTTCTTATTCATGCATTTTCTATTGGTGCTTACATGTACACGGTGCTTCTAAAGTTTATGTACGAACGTCCGCAAACGTTTGACGTGGTTAGGCGCAAAATTTGTGCAATAGTTTTTGATAGCTTAACATTTGGTTCTTTACAGCGGATGTCTAATGGCATTGCTAACGGCTTGACACAGAATAGAGTCGCAAGAGTTGCGATACCATGGATAATGGTTTTGTTTTACGGAGTGTCGTATCCTTGGACGATTCCATTCTTCACCAGTCATATAGAATTGTTCAAGACGCGTCCACTTCCGGTCATGACGCTGATGTTTTACTGTCGTAATGATCCTATGTCAGACTGGGAAGGGCTTGAAAAGATGATAGAGAACTGGAAAAAGATGGGAATACAGGTAACTGCTAAAGGATGGGATAAATCCGTACATGCAGCGAATATTGTTCATCACAGAAACGATTACGTACAGGTACTATACGACTTTCTGCAGAAACTTGAAGCAGGTTTACCAAAGGCTCGTTTGTGATGAACTGACAGTTTCGTTGTTGTTTTTTTTCTTCAGAAGAGCACAGACATTTAAGCTTAACTACTAGTTTCTTAGTTCCAACCTTTGAGTAACTATGGCAACTAGTTGGGGTATGATAAACAAATAATTGGAATCAGATATGATAAAAAAAATAATCGTAAACACGCTATAATAAAGGTATTGATCTTTACTTGATTAAAAGTTACATAAATCTTTTCATGTAGAACTAATTTCAAACGTCATTGCCTATTATGCGATGAGAAATCACCTAAAGCTCACAAGAACAGGTCTACATCTGTACTTACATGCAACAATTGTATACTGTCCCAAGAATGGGTTCAGACAGAAGATTTTCTTCTCTTATGTTAAAATGCTACGATGATATAATGAAGTCTGATGTGATGTCATGACGCGGGAAGGTATGCAGAATAGAAATAAAGAACAAATAAAAACTGGAAGACAAGAAAAAGAGAAAGAATGACGGTGGAATTGGAAAACAAGCATATAAAGATGACAATTAGGGAATAGAAGAAACGACGAAGGAATGTTGATGAATAAAAGATGAATAGGGAAATAAACAGGATATGAAACAATATGAATAAAAAAGGATGATTGATGATGACAATAATTTTCTGTTTAGCATTTGTGTTGTGACTTTTTTTTAAGGAAAAAACGTACAAGTTGAATACAATTAATTACCTAACATCAGAAAATCTAATTGTCTCTAATCATAATTGGAATGTATTAATGTACTAGGCTATCTAAGGTTCCACCTTTCTAATGTGATCCCTAGGTTACAGCACCTTGCAAGGACCAATTCTGAGGGATCACTCTGGCAAAACGCACGGCAGTTGTTAGTGACCCAAGAGCCTCAGATTACCGACTGGCAGGGTCGCAATCTTTACATAAAACTTTTACGCTTTATTGTTTAGTCACCAACCTTTCGGACCCACGCGTCAGCTCATGCTAATCGCCTGGTATCTCAGATAGGCTCCGGAATTTCAACGGAATCTTCTGATAATATAATTCGTCTCTACTCGTACAATTCGTCTATGACCTGTATTAATGCTCATGACCCCTAGCCCAACATATACCTTTTGGGTTAGTCCAATAAATCAGATGCCTAGTTCAATGCTGATATTTATAGACTATACATTGATCTGATTTTGTAAATAAAAAATGAGCAATTATGCTACATGCAAATCATTCCGGAACACGCCTGCGTATAGTGTAGACACTTACCGATATTTGGTAACATGCATATCTTCCGCGAAATTCATATGGCCACAGAAGAGAGAGTTGTGTTATTTTACATGGTTTTACAAGTCGTCAAGCATAGGATTCGATCCGTAAATAGCATTTAGATTTTTGCAAAATAACCCTTTAGTTGTCATTCGACTGTAGCTCAATATCCCTGAAATATATCGATGAGCATATGAAGTATACCGCGATGTGTACAGCCAAGATTTTTGCAGGTTTTAATGAATAGGCGATATGATCCCACTAGTCAATATTAGCAGTAGGGAGGGCTGACTTATTGGCCTTTCTTTTGGTCGCTGTTCTCGTGTCAAACCCATTCATCAACATATTATCATATCAGTCATCAAGATATATCTTTCCTAGTCTAAAGTAGGTTGCGGTCTCCAAGTCACTTGGATACAGCCCACAAAACAGCTAGCAGAAAAGGAGTGTTTATTGTTCATTCGAGATATGTAAAGACAATGATAACTCCCTTTGGTTCAAATGGGAGTACATATAAATTAAAGTTTATCGGTGTTGCAAAAACTTTTGCAGACAAAAATTGAGTAAATAACTTTTTAAACTAATTTGAAAAATTCTTGTATAATTCATACGCTGATTGCTGTACACAAGCTCATTCGATACATCTCCATAAAACGGATTTAAGGTCACCCAGTCTTCACAGTGTAACGCAACTAAAGGCAAGTTTCCTCATAAAAAACAACGTTCCCTCAGGCATTCCCGCGCAGCTGAATTGTCAATCCAACGTTCAATTTTGCTCGTCTCCGTAATGCTTGCACAATGCAGCAAGCACTGCGCGCACATCTACCATTCGCTTAGAGGGAACGTTGAACAAAAACCCTAAATGGAAGCATGTTGTATCCAGGATTTAAACAAAATAAGGGGCCCCAAGTGACCGAGTGGTCAAAATCGCTGTTGGGCCAATATGTGTATGTGAGATAGCTTGCCAGTAGCTTCTCGTGGGTCAGTGGTTCTTTCCGGGGGTTTTCCTCCACTATTAATATTGGCCGCCATGTATAACCTATCATGTGCTGGAAAATGGCGTTGAACCCTAAAAAAAAAATAAAAAATAAAAAATAAAAGCGAAAAATGGTTACTCAACACCAAATTTTGACAAATTTTAAGCATAGTTCAAATCTTTTACAAAACAGTACCAAATGAAGTTATTTGAGCAAATTTACATGATAATTACACATGACAGCCTTTGTGACGTCAGAGCTGATATTTTTGTATATCTACCTTATATAGGAAGAGTACGTGACATTAAAGTCTTGTCCATGCAACACTCCTTGTATTTAAAGTGCTAAATTAGCATCCGTTTTACATTTGGACGATTATGGGTCATTCGTACATCTGAAAATCATTGGGAATAAATTTTGAAATGTTAGATTCAATGAAAAAGAAATAAGAAACCTATTTGCATGTATTCAGATTTTAAAAATTCGACGTTTATTTTGCACGTTCTTACGCAGCATCGTAGAATTCTATCAGTTCACATGACCAGGTCAGCCGATATTTATCGGTTAATACTGGTTTAAATCGTAAGGTTTGAATCTGCTTTTTACAGTGAAGTCCATTTTGTTATTGTTCTTGTTTTAGGGTTTAACGCCATTTTTTTTAGCACACAATAGGCTATACATGGCGGCCAGTATATTTGGTGGAGGAAGAACCCGGGCCTCCCCCCCCCCCAAAGAACTACCGACCCACGAGCAAGCTTTCTCACATAACTACATGAGCCGAATCAACCCACGCAGACAGAGGTGAGACGGCAGTGATCCGGAACGGAAAGCGCTTTAGACCACTCGGCCACTCGGGGCCACTCCATTTTGTACAGCGGTGTGAAATAAACTAGACTGATTCAAATTTCGATGTACAGTGGTTAATTAAAGGTGCAGACCATATATTCATTAAATCCATTTCATGTGTTAAATCTACCTTCAAC
This sequence comes from Unio pictorum, assembly GCA_030141615.1. Classification (NCBI taxonomy): domain Eukaryota; kingdom Metazoa; phylum Mollusca; class Bivalvia; order Unionida; family Unionidae; genus Unio; species Unio pictorum. The sequence continues at coordinate 4,721,565 of JARLTB010000377.1, forward strand.
GATTTGGTGCTTTGTGAAGACGACATATATTCGTGAAAGTGATTCACTGCAGCGAATTCTTAATTTCAAGCTAAAAGTAAACTATACAGTTATTTGTTATTTGCAGCAGAAATTAGATTTATAAAGAGATTGCTATGAAAATCTGTGAATCTGTTGCTACACTATGCGGTGTATCCAAATATTGAATCTTTCGAATTGTGGGAACCGATATACTGATAAATAGTGTGACTGACCTTTGTTTGACCTTATGAGTTTCACACTCGGCTTACATAAACGTCTGACCTTGTACCTTTTAGGTCAGTTTAGGTCAAGTTTTAACATGATAAGAAAGCCTGCTAGCTTTAAAAATGGTAAACAAACAAGTATCCCAAAAAGAAAAACAAAACATTTCTTCATTTCATTTTTTAAAATGCGAGAAATCTATGAAGTTATTAACCTGATCATATGTTCAGCTCTCTCGTTAGGCGTTAGGGGACTGTTGTGGATTTAACGCCATTTTGCAGCACTCGATATGGCCAGTTTAACTGGTGGAGGAAAAACCCGGGGGAAAAATTGTTCGATTTTCACACCAAGGAGATTTTATTTAAACATTTATGACCGGAAAATGTATGCATTACTTTACTAATTAGTTTCCATCCAATCATTAGGAACTATTCGTTTCTAAACTACCTAGATCCACCATAGGAGATGGCTACAACGGCCATAAAATAAACAAGAGAAACGTATACGAGTTCCATTCACGTGAGCGCAGACGATCATAGGGTTGCGTTCAGCAGTTTTTATTGTAGAGTTGTGTAAACGAAATAACCGCTGACTTTGTACTGGTTAAATCGAGTCTTCTAATCTATGAGAAACTCGTGGTATATTCACAAAAGAAAGACAATATCTTTATTTCGCATCAAGCTTCACGTTTAGAATGCGTTATTTTTTAAAATAACAAATAGCAACGAGAATATATTTTGCCAACAATGTCGAAATTAAGCTGATTTCTTTCCAAAACTATTTTCTAAAATTAGACTGCAACATTTGTGTTACCATTTGTGTTCGCGTTCAACTACAAACGACATATACCAAGATCTGCCGTTGCTTGACCGGGGTCTCTCTGATTTTGTTAGCAATCAATAAAACAAACAACATAGATTACGATCTCTTAGGCCCCCAATGATCGGCTTATAAACGAGTACACACGGTACGTTAGTTGTTTTTCTTTTTAAAATATAAATTTCACATTTGTACAACATATAAACCATGCGTGTAGCTTGTGAAATGTCCCTGAAATTTAGTTTATTAACAGTTTTCAGTGGCATGAACATTTGCATTAGTTTTTTTTATTTTTGACTCCATTGGTCGAAAATACCCAAACAATACAATTACTGTTGAACAACTGTTATATTGGGGACCCGAGTGGCCGATTGGTCTAAAACGTTACGGATCACTGCCATCTCACCTCTGCGTGGGTTCGAGTCTCGGGTTCAGCCTACGTGAGTATGTGAGAAAGCTTACCGGTAGCTTCCTCGTGGGTCGGTGGTGCTTACCGAGTTCTTCCTCCACTGTTAGTACTGAGCGACATATATAGCCTATCTTGTTCTGAAAGATAGGCGTTATGCCCTATAACAAAAACTATTATCTTATGCAATCCATAAGATAGAAACACGTGTTAGCGACCACAATCCCATTTCATAACATAGAAACACGTGTTAGCGACCGCAATCCCTATTCATAACATAGAAACACGTGTTTTAGCGACCGCAATCCCAATCCATAACATAGAAACACCGGTTAGCGACCGCAAACCCGATCTAGTACAAAGGAATACGTGTTAGCGACCGCAATCCATAACATAAAAACACGTGTTAGCAACCGCAATGCATACCTCGGTAACACGGGTTAGTGGCTGCAATCCAGTTACTTGGTTTTGTCACATTATAGTTTATTTCGAACTAAAACCATTACTATAATTGAGAATTTAAACTGAGAAAATTAGATTTTATTTGTATTATGATACCATTTTTAATACAAAGTGTAGTGTGCGCAACGATAATAAGACAGGAGCGTTGCTTCCCTGTCAATATCTGGACATTACATTATGACTGAGTCGAGTACTGGACGATTTGAACCACGTCAATGTCTTTCGCAATGGACCTCTACACTTATGTAACCGTTCTATATAATATAACTCTAACCAACCGCACTCATCGATTTTCATTTGGGAAAATAAAGAGCTGATAGAAAAATGTAGCGGAAACATTATATGCAGTGAAAATTGCGGACTTAAGGTATTGATTTAAAAAGCTGGCGTACGTCTTAATTCAATTTGAAAACTAAAAGTAAAGAAAACTTTCTTTAAAAGAAATATTGTCCAGTGTTTTCATTATGAAAAGAAAACTGACATGACTTTGCACTTTGAATTGGTATATACTGAAACTAACCACATGCTGATCTTTATAGAATATAAACCGAAACAAAGACATGGACATCACATACAAGATAACGATACATAAACGCGATTGGTGCAATATGGCACACCTCTCCTGGCAATATGATTGCTGCAACATAGCACGCATGTTTAGACAGCTGGGTCTGTTTAAGGGCATGTAAATGCCTTGGGCGAGAAATTTAAGAAGGAAGTGATGTTATTCCAGGTATATAGGTGGGATTCTATCTATCTTAGAGATTGACGTCAGAAGACATTTCAGCGGGGGTCAAGGTTGAATTCTCCAAGAATGGTGTAATTCTCGAATCTGAAGCAAAGCTACTGCTGTTTTGAAGTTTCATACCAAATGTGACTGACATCCAATAATAATGAATTCATACCAAATTTGACTGACATTCGATAATAATGAATTCATACCAAATTTGACTGGCATCCAATAATAATGAATTCATACCAAATTTGACTGGCATTCGATAAGAACGAATTCATACCAAATTCGACTGACATCCAATACGATTGAATTCATACCAAATTCGACTGACATCCCCTCTCCTCCTCCTCCCCTCCCCCCGAGTGGCAACAAATGCTTGACAACACAATACTTATTTGTGAGCGGCAATCAATGCTTGGCAACAAAATACTTATTTGCGAGAGGCAGCACAATACTTATTTATAAGTGAGACTGTGATTTAGATTTAAAATAGCTTTAAAACAATTTGTGTCATATCGATACGATGTCTGCAGTATGTCAGTTTATAGTGATGTCTAGTACTGGGGCTTCATGCATCAGAATGTATCATTATATCCCACACAGTCACATTATTCTGACACCAGGCCGACCAATCCTAACACTAACCTCTTAATTCTGAGTGCCAAGCAAGGCTGCTGTTAGTACCATTTTTATAAGTCTTTGGTATGAATTGGCCAGGGTTCACGAAAGTGGGATACATGGCTGGATGTAAGGACAGGCAAATGGAAAAGTCTAACTTAACATTTTCCAATATAGTTAAGGGCGATAATAGACGTAATACCATAACATTTTCCATGATAATTAGTGGCTATAACAGAGGCGTAGCTAGGGGGGGGGGGGGGGGGGGGGGCAGGGGGTTACATATGTAACCGGGCGCCAAGGTACAGAGGCGCCAAAATGAGGCTTACAACGTTACATTATAATAAGTAAACAAGGGTAATAAATCGGTCACAAGATCGCTGGGCCGCCAATTTTATAGTTCGTCCCCGGGCGCAAAATATCATCGCTACGCCTCTTAGCTATAATACATGTAATACCATAACATTTTATATAATTAGGGGCCATGATAATACCATAATATTTTCCATAAATAGGGGACATAATAATATCACATTATTTTCCAGAATTAAGGGATATAATAATACCATAACATTTTCCATAATTAGAAGGTCATAATACCATAACATTTTCCATAATTAGGAGACATAATAATACCATAACATTTTCCATAATTAGGAGACATAATAATACCATAACATTTTGCATAATTAGGGGACATAATAATACCATAACATTTTGAATAATTAGGGAACATAATAATACCATAACATTTCGCATAATTAGGGGACATAATAATACCATAACATTTTGCATGATAATTAGGGAACATAATAATGCCATAACATATTTCATAATTAGGGGCCATAATAATACCATAACATTTTGCATAATTAGGGGACATAATAATACCATAACATTTTGCATAATTAGGGGACATAATAATACCATAACATTTTGCATAATTAGGGGACATAATAATACCATAACATTTTCCATAATCAGGGGACATAAAAATACCATAACATTTTCCATGATAATTAGGGGACATAATAATACCATAACATTTTCCATAATTAGGAGACATAAAAATACCTAACAATTTCCATAATTAGGGGACATGATAATACCAAACATTTTCCATAATTAGGGGACATCATAATACCATAACATTTTCCATAATTAGGGGGACATCACAATACCATAACATTTTCCATAATTAGGGGGACATCATAATACCATAACATTTTGCATAATTAGGGGACATAATAATACCATAACATTTTGCATGATAATTAGGGAACATAATAATGCCATAACATATTTCATAATTAGGGGCCATAATAATACCATAACATTTTGCATAATTAGGGGACATAATAATACCATAACATTTTCCATAATTAGGGGGACATCATAATACCATAACATTTTCCATAATTAGGGGGACATCATAATACCATAACATTTTGCATAATTAGGGGACATAATAATACCATAACATTTTCCATAATTAGGGGGATGTAATGTTATTTATTATTGAAGAATAACCATAGAAGGCGTTATGTAGAATTTTATTCTATACAATACATCTATATAGCTTGGAAGGGGAGTAAAGTCTGCCCTGAGAATATATTTCCCATGGAACTTAAACCCTAGTGAATCTATAACACAAACCAGCTGTTGGTGTGTATCAGTTCTAGTCCAGTGTGAGATATCTGATTACATTTACTGTCAGGTAATATTTCTAAGCTAATTAGAGTAAGGCTTACACTACATCTCCCCATCTGACAAGTTTACCATTAACACGAAACTTGATCTGATGACCGCATTTCTAAACAAGCTCCATTAGCTTATTTTGTTTTCTACAAGTTCAGTCTCTCAGGTGGTTTCGATAACCTTCCTGAACGTGTGAAATATCCGTTTTGAGTGGTTGGCATTGCTTTGCTTTCGTCTGAGTCAGTCAATGTATCAGGGTTTGAAGCAGTCACTCTGAGAGGCTCTGATATTGTGGTAGGCATTGGAATTAAATTTCTCCTATTACGCCGTATCTCTCTCTCTCCCTCGTCTGTTACAACCATGTATGAACGAGGTGTAGATATAATTTCTTGCTTGATATCTCTAAAAGCTTGTTCTTGATCTGGACCCCAAGTCCATGAGTTTTTACCTTTCAAAAGCTCACGTAATGGTTTTGATTTTTCTGCCAAATTTGGACTAAATTTGCCAAGCTGATTTGCCATACCGAGAAATCGTCGTATCTCTGTTACGCATTTCGGTGTTTCCATTTCAGTTATAGCTTTAACTTTTTCTGGATCAGGTCGGCAACCATTTTCGTCAACAATATGCCCAAGAAACCTTATGGATGGTCTCGAAAATTCACACTTTTCAGCGTTCAAAGTGACGCCGGCCTTTTGAATTGATTTCATGACCATTTCTAGTCTTTCGTCATGCATTTTCTGCGTTTCCCCAAAAACAAGAACATCGTCCATGTGACAGAGTGTTCCGTCAAGTCGTTCCAGAGTTTCTGACATCCTTTTTTGAAAATATTCAGGCGCAGAACTGATCCCAAATGGAAGGCGATTAAAATAAAACCTACCAAAAGGAGTAATGAAAGTTGTAAGGCGGCGTGATTCTTCTGACAGGTTTATCTGCCAAAAGCCCGAGTTTGCATCAAGTTTGGTGAAAAACTTTGCACCAGCTAGTTTTGCAAGGGATTCTTCAACTGATGGTAGTGGGTGGTTTTCTCTTTTAACCGATTCATTCAGTTTAGTTAGATCCACGCAAATTCTTACCTTACCGTTTGGTTTTGGAACAACAACCATTGCAGCGCACCACTCAGTGGGCTCATCTACTTTTGAAATAACTCCCATTTGTTCCATTCTAACCAACTCCTCTTTAACTTTATTCAATAAAGGGATAGGAACCTTTCTTGGGGTAGATAAGGCATAAGGTTTGGCATTTTTATCCAGAGTTATGTTATAGAACCATTTTGTTTTCCCTAGACCTTTAAACAAATTTGGATATTTCTCGCGATAGTCCCTATCTAAATTTATGGACTTATCCTGAATTTTGCTTGCATTTTGTGAGTTTAAATCTGAGGCATTTACGGAGGATATATTTACCTGTTCAATAATCTTAAGAGCCTGAATTGCGGGCCTACCCAAGAGTGCCTGATTCAGTCCCTTCACAACAAATATGTCTTGTACACTGAATGCATTGTTTGACTCCAGTCCACAGGTAAATTTTCCCAGCACTTTAAGTTCAGAGTTTCCAGGTCCATACAGTTTTCGATCAGACTTTGAAAGTTTTTGTTCTCCGATTTTTCTTAAATCCTTCTCAGGAATTACAGTCACATCAGCTCCAGTATCAATCTTGAATAAAAGTGTAGTGTTGTTCAATCTCACTCGCGTCATCCATGGTTGACCCTTTTTTGTGCTAACAGTCCCTAGAAATCCAGATTCCGCTCTCGATTCTATTGTGCGAACTGTTGATTTTGACAGACAGCATTTTGCATAGTGTCCTCTTTTCTTACACTTTGGCATTCTGCTTCTTTTGCAGGACATTGGTCTCGAGAATGATTTCCTTTCTTTCCACATCTCATGCATCCTTTTCTGCTGACATTATTTTGTTGAGCATTTGGAAATTTATTTTTCTGTTTCCAATATTTCAGTGAAGACGATTTTACTGCGTCCATTTCAGTCATTCGTTCTCCACTTGCTCGTATCGTTGTTTGCTGCTTTTTCACAGCCTCATTTTGTCGAGCTTGACTAACGGCAGATTCTAGAGTTAGATTCGCATCTAACTGCAATTTTTCTGACAGTTTTGAATCTCGCAGTCCAACTACAAGTCGATCTCTGATCATTTCATCATGTAGTGACCCGAAATTACAATTTTCTGCTAACACATAGATAGCAGTAACAAAACTGTCTACTAATTCTCCCTCTTCCTGTTTTCTTTGATTAAATTTGGCTCTTTCAAATATTACATTCCTCTTTGGAATGAAATATCGCATGAATTTATCTGTCACAGGCTTCCACTTATTTTGATCTTCCTCTGTCAGGTTGAACGAAGACAAAATGTCATCAGCCTCACTTCCCATGGAATAAATCAAGGTATTCACTTGTATTTCTTCCTCTTTTTCACTAAGTCCAGACGCTTGACGAAAGCGTTCAAAACGCTGAAACCACTTTTCCCAAGTTTCAGGTCTCGAAAAGTCAAATTTGTCCGGATTTGTAAATTGAAATGAAACCATTTTCAACTCTGATAATTTCAATCCTGTGTTAATGTTATTTATTATTGAAGAATAACCATAGAAGGCGTTATGTAGAATTTTATTCTATACAATACATCTATATAGCTTGGAAGGGGAGTAAAGTCTGCCCTGAGAATATATTTCCCATGGAACTTAAACCCTAGTGAATCTATAACACAAACCAGCTGTTGGTGTGTATCAGTTCTAGTCCAGTGTGAGATATCTGATTACATTTACTGTCAGGTAATATTTCTAAGCTAATTAGAGTAAGGCTTACACTACAGGGGACATCATAATACCATAACATTTTCCATAATTAGGGGGACATCATAATACCATAACATTTTGCATAATTAGGGGGACATCATAATACCATAACATTTTGCATAATTAGGGGACATAATAATACCATAACATTTTGCATGATAATTAGGGAACATAATAATGCCATAACATATTTCATAATTAGGGGACATAATAATACCATAACATTTTGCATAATTAGGGGACATGATAATACCATAACATTTTGCATAATTAGGGGGCATAATAATACCATAACATTTTCCATAATCAGGGGACATAAAAATACCATAACATTTTCCATGATAATTAAGGGACATAATAATACCATAACATTTTCCACAATTAGGGGACATAATAATACCATAACATTTTCCATAATTAGGGGACATAATAATACCATAACATTTTCCATAATTAGGGGACATAATAATACCATAACATTTTCCATAATTAGGAGACATAATAATACCATAACAATTTCCATAATTAGGGGACATAATAATACCATAACATTTTCCATAATCAGGGGACATAAAAATACCATAACATTTTCCATGATAATTAGGGGACATAATACTAACGTAACATTTTCCATAATTAGGGGGACATCACAATACCATAACATTTTCCATAATTAGGGGGACATCATAATACCATAACATTTTGCATAATTAGGGGACATAATACCATAACATTTTGCATGATAATTAGGGAACATAATAATGCCATAACATATTTCATAATTAGGGGCCATAATAATACCAAAACATTTTGCATAATTAGGGGACATAATAATACCATAACAATTTCCATAATTAGGGGACATAATAATACCATAACATTTTCCATGATAATTAGGGGGACATCATAATACCATAACATTTTCCACAATTAGGGGGACATCATACTACCATAACATTTCCCATAAGTAGGGGCCATAATAATACCATACAATTTTCCATAATTAGGGGACATAATAAAATGCAGTTTATAAAAACTTCGTTATGAAATTACTTACTTTCAGTGGCGTAGCGAGGGGGGGGGGGGGGGCAAGTGGGCAGTCACCCTGGGCGCTGGTGGCTAGGGGCTCCCAAATCGGCCCAAAGTATCAACAATGGATTTGTTGGATTATATATTGAACCCATTAGTGAAACATTACAAGTACACTTATTTTAAGTAAAACGCAAATTGTAATGTACTATACTATGTGCAATCTCCAGATGACATAATTATTTTTTGGACATTATTTTTTCTAAATAGGCTAATATTGTTTTATAGGGAATTTAGCCTAGGCTATACTTTTTTTCTAGCAATTAAATTGTAATAGTTTAATAATTATATCATGACTGATAATGATTATGTTTCGTTTTGGAAACAAGGTACATAACTGCGCAACAGGGGCACAAATTTAGGTGTTTTGCCCTGGGTGCCAAATATCCTCACTATGCCACTGCCTACTTTTTGGAGCTTTGTTCTTCAGAAACCTAACTTAACTATCTACAAAAACACTTTTAAAATTGTCAAATCCAAAGAAACAGAAATTGTGTTTATGATGCTAACCTATGATTAATAAACTGAAAAATAAACCCTACAACAAAACATCAAACTGATGTTTGTATCACAGTGTCAAGATTGTTATTGTAGTCTCAAATATTAATATAATTACATTAGTAAATATTACATGGATCTATGTAATAATCTTTTCCTATGAAATAAACCTCAAGTATTTGCTTTATTTATAAAATACAAAGCCATTTTAATTAACTTATTTTCACAATTACATTCTGATTTCATGATGACAGGTTTGTCACAAGTTTATATTACATCATAAGCCTGATGCGACATTTCTGACATGATTCGATTTAGATTAATGTTTTATATCTCTGTCCTTGTGTTGATTCTATTCCATTTTATTTTAGTTATATGTATATACATTTTATTATGTGTGCTTTGGTAACCCTGTTCAACCCGTATATCTGCATCACACATCGTGATTGATCGTCTTTGGTGTTTTCTTCGGAATCCATGCATCAATATGGTTGATGCAGTTATCTAACTTGTACATCCAACTTGTTTTCACTTTAATTTATACAGTAAAGCATCACAAGTTTTAAAAGCATAATGAGAAGATATGAAATAAAAAGAAAACATTCATACTTTGTTACGAGATAGGGTTAAGCATTCACTGGACATAGCAAATTTCCACATGTTAACTCTTATCAACGACTTGGAACAAAATGTGTTTTTAGTTTGTCTATCACTTATAGTATTCTTGATTTAACAAGATGTTAAAACTTTGGAAGAATCTCAGCTTATTTCATTAATGTGAGATTCCAGTCATTACACAACTTGTCTGAAGTTAAGTTTATGAATAATCTTTGGATCGATACCGTGATACCTATCCTGAAAGACCATACCTTTTGTGAAGACAGGTGGTTTCTCATAGCAGTTGTCTGTCCAGACCAGTTGTACTGTACTCAACTTGTTTGAATTGATGCTTATGCATAATCTATAGATGAATACAAAAATTGATTTCATTGAAGTACATGATCTTTTAATGATTTACCAAGAAAAACTCCATTGAATTAAGAAAATAAAATTTTGGTTTTAAAAGAAACTTATTAATCCCTCTAGTAACAATGCATTTTTAGTTTTACTCCGTGCACTGCCATAGGCTTTAAGTTTAATGCATGGTCCGATACTTTGTTTTTAATGTTTCCAAGGATACCTGTAGAGCAATTTTTTAAAATGTATACTACAAAGGTCATATTCCTCATGTATTAAAATCAGGAACATCTTAAGTCATGAATCCTGTGGGCCAAGTGTTCACATAATCAAATCACCTACATCTCATCTGTCTGCGTGGGTATCAGCCTAACTAACTTGAATATGCAAGATAGCTTGCAAGCAGCTTCCCATTGGTTGATAATTTTTTCCTGGTCTACTCTGCCAATTATACTAGTTGCCTTCTAGGGCCCATTATGTTAATGTCGCTTTAACAATTTTTCAGTCATACCGCTACAATGTCTGCAGTGAGGCAGTTTATAATGTCTAGCACTGGGGCATCATGCCGCAGGCTAACCAGTCCTAACACTAACCTCTTGACCTGAGCGCCAAGCGAGGCAGCTGTAAGTACCATTTTTGTAAGTCTTTGGTACAACTTGGCCAGGGATCAAACTTTTGTGACAGATGCTCAAACCACTAGGCCACCAGAGTGGTCTATTATGTTATGTAAAATAGCACTAAGCCCGCTAAAAAACTTGAACATGAAGCATGATGTATATCATTGTTCACATTCACAATCTATTGAAAATAGTTTGTAATGTCACATTTACTTGCATAGTATTTAGATATGAAAATTTATTTTGGCAATGTAGATTATTATTAATTAATTAACTTGAATTTATTACTAATTATTGCCAAGACAATGGTTAGTGGCCTTGATAACAATATTACCCCACAAAAAGTTGAAGTATAATAAAACTAACAGCAGAGTGGTCTAATGGGCTTATCTTTTACTGATCACTGCCAACCCATCTCTATCTGCATGTTCAGCCAATGTGGGTATGTGAGAAAGCTTACTAATAATTTCCCCTGGGTTGGTGGTTTTTTCTGGGTTCCTATTCCATCAGTTATATTGTCAGCCATAAATGGCAAATCTTGCACTGAGAAATGGCATGAATCCTACATGAACACCACAAGCATGAATTAATAAAAGTCACAAATAATATTATAAAACGCAGATGATCGATTTTCATTATTTAATTAAACAAATATTTTTAATGTGCTTATTGTAAACCTAATGCGCACCTTTTAAATTTTCATTAAAATAAAATGTAACAAAAGATTTAAGGATAACTTGGAACATTAAAAATTCCTGTCATGACTAAAGAAGCAATAAATGAAACATAACGATCCATGATTTGACATAAAATATACTTTATTATCTGGAGTTTGACAGCAAATCAATAAATAAACACCATGAAAGCTATTTTGAAGACAAGAAAAAGTCTGCTTACAGTGAACGATTATATATCTGATATTTCTCAAGCATAATACGTTTTACACCAACTCAAAGAAGTAAAAAAAAAAAAAATCTATTTCCGAAGAACATTAGACAGTGAAAAAAGATACAACTGTTAAAATTGTGCAACTAAAGAGTATTTGTAAAGTTGATTAGTGCTGTCTGGTACAGCGAAAGAATCACTCAGCAATGCAGTCAAAAATATTGACACACAAAGTGTAACTTTCCCAAATAGTAGAACTATTTAAATTGTAAAGAGCATTTCTATTATTTTATTAATTTCTTGCAAAAGCAAACAATAAAAATACAAAGTGAGACACTGCAGTCAATTATACTGACACAGGGGAGGTAACTCTACATGGGAGTAGAACTTCAATTAAACTTTTTCATCCTGCTTTTCAGGTTGTGCTCTTTTAATATTAATAGTTCACATTATAATGTCCAAGGATTGAAACTGCACTCCCATAATTTAAATCAGTGAAATTTCACAGCACAATTGCAATGTCTGGGGAGAATATTCACTCACTGGATTGAAACAGTACACCTGTAACCTAAATATGTGACAATTCATAACACACATTTTTAATGTCTGGGGGTATTCATTGAATGTATTTAAGCTGTACACCCATAACCTAAATCTGTGACCATTTATAATACACATTTTTAGTATCTGGGGGTAATCACTCAATGGATTTAAATTGTACACATATAACCTAAATCTGTGACAACTGAGCAATCCATGCTTAATTACTTCCTAGTTAAGACCATGTACCATAGTTAAATCTCATTAAACCAACATTTAGGAAAAATAATATGCAAGTGAGTTTAATGCTAGTCTTGAATGCTCTGGCATGGCGCAATCCAACAATCTTGCTGAGTCACTAGAACCAACAATATAGGTCACTGTGACGTCAATAGGTGATTAATACACCTGTTACATTTCAAAACTCCATGCATCACTGTATCTAAGGAACAGAGTTAGATGCCAAAGGGTTAATATTTCAATTAAATAGTTTTTTAGTTTTCAAATTTGGCAATAAATAGCCCTTGAATCTCATTTGGTTTCTTTTATGATCATAATTTGCAATTCAAAAACACAAACAAAATATTGGTATCAACTTCTATGACATAAAACAGCCTATTTTAAACACCTAGACCAAACATGCTTATGAATGTTTTTCACAGCAGAGAGAAAAATATTTCAAAACTATGTATCACTGTGTCTAAAGAACTGAGTTAGATGCCAAAGGGTTAATATTTCTGAAATCAATTAAATATTTTTTTTTAGTTTTCAAATTTTCTTTTTGGGTGGCATTAAATAGACACTTGTACGCTAAGATGCCATTAAAAACTACCATATACATATGTTCATTAAATGAAAAAATTAATCACTGGAGTCTTGAAAATAGGTCACTGTGACATCGTCAGTCAATTATATTCCCAATATAGATACACCCATTACATTTTTAAACCATGCACTTCAGTGTCTAAAGAACACTGCAAGCAGAAAATCTCAGAATTTTTGAAAACCAATTAATTCTCATTCAAGAACTCCTTGTTGCATAGTATTGCATCTCTTATGCAACATTTTCCATCTCAATTTCTTTATTTTTAAAAAAGTCTATTTCTAGTGATATTTTGATCCAAGAGACTTTTATGTATTTGGAAGATAATCTGCACCTCAAGTTGGAATGATGGCCAGAACAATATTAAAGTTCTCAGAAGTTACTATCTTTCAAAACAATACTTCCAAGTCTTTCATCTACATACTTTATTTTATATATATGCAGACAAATTAGTTTGGATAACTCAATCACTAAATTATACACAACAAATAAATCACAGCACATATGAATTTTAGAAGAAAAAAAGAAAGAACCAACATTTTTACTTAATACATTGGTTTGTTTACTTTAATTATACAAAATACTAGAATCAGAATTAATCAACAAGATTTTAGTGTTTAAAAAAACAAACAAGCAGAGACCTACTATCACAAAGCTCGAATAAAAAAATATTTGGAAAGACCCAAGAGAAAGCTGGAAGCAGTCCAGGGGGCCATTGTATACAAGTTTCACTGTACATTATTACACAATAAAGAAAAGAAAAAACTAGACAAAAGATCCCCTTTTGTGAGCCTGAAGTAAGAAATAGTAACATAAAGCTTAATCAAATTAATTTTAACAATACTATAACCTAAAGTGTGAATTTTCATTCATACTGTGATTGCCATATTGAGTTTCCACCAATAATGGTATGGCCAAACTGCAAAGCATATCTACTGTAAATTCATTTCTATTTTATTTAAATGTCTCCATTATTGACCTGACATAATCTGGTACCCTCTTTTTGCTAACGGAAAAACAAGTCTCAGCGACTCACTTCAAATGTCATTACATACAAAGTTACATCACTCCTTAGCCAACAGATTTTGAGAAAATTAGCTAAAAGTTAATAAAAATCACTGATTCATGAAATTTAGGTCACCATGACATACATTTCACTTCAAGATATAGTACTCTACTTGAAGCATTTAACTTAAGTGACTAAGAGCAAAGTATTTGAGAAAAGTAAATGAATATACATAAGTGTTGATGCCAGACAGACATCACTGATCCAAAACCTTGGAATGATTTGCAATTAAGGCAAAAATACATATATCTATACCTTATTTCTTAATTCCACTGTTCTGGCTTGTATTTATGTTTCAGTAAACTCAAAAAAAGCATTCAAATAAAGACAATACATTTATATGGTGATTATAGTTTACAAAAATTACAGTAAGGTTATTTTGAAAAACTCTGAAATCAAATATCAGAACTCTCTGTAGTCAGTATCTCTGCTTGTAGACATTATTATCTTCTATAAAATTCCAACCAACACTTTCTCTGATTCTGCAGAAATGCAACTCTGACTTGCTATTTCAATGTTCTACTAAGAGCTCAGCAGAAATGAACATGAACAATGTCACAGAATTACAGTTTTGTGGTTAAATGATCAAAAAGGCAGAAAAACCATGGAAACAACTTAGTTGCAGCTCTTCCTTGAATGACTCTGCTGCATTTCTTCCTATGGTGAATCAAATCACTTGCGTCGCTTTTTATCCCCTTCTTCCTTCTGCAAAAAAAATAAAGAAAAATTACATTTGTACAAATCTGAATTGGTGGCAGAACTGACAGATCCTTTTTTGCTGCTAAAAAAGCTGAGATTAAAAAATAAAAAAAAAATTGTAAAAAATTAAGTTGCCTTAATATCAAGTTACATTCGTTCATGATCAGCTTGATTCCATCTAGTTTAGAGGCCCCGAGTGGTCTAAAGCGCTCTCCGTTACGGATCACTGCCATCTCACCTCTGTCTGTAGGTTCGAGTCTCAGATTTGGCCAATGTGGGTATGAGAGAAAGCTTTCCAATATCCTATCATGGCTCGGTGGTTCTTTCCCAGGGTTTTCCCAGGTTCTTCCTCCACCATTAACACTGGCTGTCATATATAGCACATCTTGTGCTACCCAATGACATTAAAACGTACAACAAGAGTAAAGTTTTCTGTTCTTTTAAATATTGCCTTCATTTTAACATCAGAATTTCACATGATATATGTACAGGCAAAAAATAAAAATACGAACTGAAAATGAGGCACTGCAGTCAAATATACTGACACAGGGGAGGTAACTCGACATGGAAGCATGCTTAGATTTTCTTAAACCTGGCATCAGTCAAAAATATTTTAAATAATTGTTCTAATGGCAAAAAAATATATCAGGCAATTAACATATGAATAAAAATATGCCAACTGAAATTCAACTGATTATTGATTAAGTGTAAGCCATCCACAAAATTTAGTCAACAAACGTATACATGAACAACAATTATTCTGCAAAAAACTTTAACAATGACCCCAGCATCCTCCCCAAAAATCAATTGGCCATATATTAATTGAATGGCCTCCACAAGCTTTGGTCAAGGAATGTGGTCAAGCTTTGGTCAAGGAATGTGGTCTACAATTAAAGTGCAAAAACATTCTTTCTTTCTTCTGCAAGTAACCTTGACCTTTGACCCCAAATCCATAGGTTTCTTCCAGATGCCTTTCACATGTTTTAGTCCAGGTCTGTGATGTAAATCTCATGTTATTGTGCATTTTGTGTAATGAACTTTCTCCTTAACTGAAGAGCAAGCCATCCAAAGATTGCCAAACTGAAGACGATGGAGAACACAAGCTACCGTTTTTCTTCCTCAATTAACACGACATTCTGACACTTGAATCTGTAGGCTTTTTCCTAGCCCCATGGCAAACCAATCACTAAATTTGGTAACTAGTGGTTACAATGAGTGCTATATATCAGAAATGATTTTAGTCTTCCATAAAAAATTAATTTTTTTAAGATGGTGGGGATATTTCTTTAATGGGGTATCGAGGATATTCCTCTAATGGAGTATCGAGGATATTCCTCTAATGGGGTATCGAGGATATTCCTCTAATGGGGTATAGAGGAGCAGTGCCCTGATTCGGCGGTCCAAGGCATCTAGCCAAAAAATGTATTTTACACTCCTAAAAAACTACTCCAGGTGCAACATGTGATCATAAAACAAAAATAGCTTCACTTTAATAATTTTACAATATTTATTGTCACATGAATTTGTTCTTCAATACTATTTATGCTTAAGTTATTTAATTTACATGTTATTGTTGTTGTTGTAGGGTTTAACGCCATTTTTCAGCACATGATAGGCTATACATGGTGGCCAGTAATATTGGTGGAGGAAGAACACGGGAAAAACCCTGACCCACGAGAAGCTACTGTCAAGCTTTCACACATAACTACATTAGCCGAATCTTATACTTGAACCCATGCAGACAGAGGTGAGATGGCAGTGATCCGCAACGGAGAGCGCTTTAGACCACTCGGGCCCCTCATTTTCATGTCAGTGTTCACATTGTAATTATGTCACAATTTTTTGTGGCCAAAATATTATACTTTTCTCTATTCATAACAAATCTGTAAAATAAACACCCAAGGCATAAACTATATACAAATAATCCCATATATTCACTTGTCATTATATCCAATGGACACATCAAGTCAAGCTCTTTTTGCATCTTGGGCTAAGATTTCTTTAGCCTTCCTTTTTATCACTTTTGAATTAATTTGGCTCAATGTGCAATCTTTTCTTTACCTTCTCAATGAGCTTTTTACTTTCAAGCTAATGCTTGTATTGGCAACATGCAGTGCGCATATTCTGACAGAGGACTTTACTTGTTCTCCCATGCAAGAAATCTTTCTACTTATAGCATTTTTTCCAGATGCCTTCTGAGCTTCAATTTTTATGTATGCAGCTTCGTTTGTAGGTACTGTTTAAAACACTTCGAACTGAGAGAACCGTAATTCAGATCCTTCTTGCAGAGGTCACAAAATGCCAGTCCTCTAATGGTCTGTTTTAAATAAACTGACCAAATAAATTTCTGTGAAATGTTCGCTCCAGCTATTCCCATATCCATGTTTTTTAAACCTGTATCTAAACTTTTCATGTCCAGCTCTCCCTCATAAACTCAAGACACCATGATTTGCAACCATGTGATTGTGTGATTAGGATTTTTAATGTAGCTTTAACAATTTTTCAGTCATATCACTACGGTGTCTGCAGTGAGGCAGTTTATAGTGATGCCTAGCACCGGGGCATCATACCGCAGACATGTAGCATGATGTCCCAACCAGCCACATTATCCTGACACCAGGCAGACCAGTCGCAACACTAACCTCTTAACGCTGAGCACCAAGCGAGGCAGCTGTTAGTACCATTTTTGTAAGTCAGGGGATTGAACCCATAACCTCCCGCTTCCGTGACAGATGCTCTAACTACTAAGCTATTTGGCGCGGTCCCAAGGGAAGGAAGATTACATGAAGATTCAATGGATGAATTTAAACCTTTGACCAATCAGACTATTCTTTAAAAGTGTCATGTGCTAACGAATATGGAATAAATAAATTACAGAATGGGACCGAATAGACAGTTTAAAAATATATTTAAAAAAAAAAAACAAGATTGGAGATAATATAAAAAAAAAACTACATCAAGAAAAATTTGATTATAATTAGGATGAGAAAAGCTGAATTCCATTTTAAAACAATATAAAACTGTCTGTCTGTGGAATTAATTTTTATTATTTCAGTAAGAATGACCAATATTTTAAAACAATAGAAAACTGTCTGTCTGTCTGTCTGTGGAATTAATTTTTATTATTTCAGTAAGAATGGCCAATATTTCTGACATTATGACTCCTCAAGTCCAAGTGCTAGCCACCTACAGAATGTGTTTACTGTCTATGGTGGACAATCATCTTGCTGTACACAAATGAAATTGGTAATAAACGGAAAGATAGATGGATGGACAAAGTATGCTCAATGCATATAGCTGGAATATCTAACCAGGTCGCCTACATGACAAAATATTAATTTGAAAAAATAAAGACTGAAAGTTAAAAAAATTATGTGCATCTATGTTAAAACTGATTTTGAATTTTATGAATTGCAATGACTAGCAACAAATCCATTTTTGCAACAGCTGTGTAAAACATATACATATTCCATGGTATGTTGATTATGACATGTATGACAAAAATTATGATACGTATGACAAACATTATGACATGTATTGTTACCTTGTTTGCAAGGATGATCAGAAGACGACGGAAGATGTTGATGAAGTCCAAGAACAAGTCAACCGAATGCCTGGAATATAAATTATAATAATATAAATAATAACTACATATTAAATTGCATTACTGTGCTAATTTTATAATACACATCTAAAAGTATTTGCTCCTACGATCAAGTTCCAAGGAGTTAGGAATGGACCCACCAAATTTTAGCTGCTGATCTGAATTCATCAAAAAGGAAACCAGAACCTGTGCAAATGGCATGTATCAACCCATCTTTCGATGCCCAGTATATACAGTTTGAGTGTGGCGATCTTAACAGTTCCAACATTATGACCCTGGGGCTATGACGTTCAGTCCCTGGGTTATAACTTAAAGGTCTCACTGAATATGTATTAACATTTAATGGCATATCATCACAATAATGGCTCAATAGTTAACAGACATGATTTTAACCATTAAAAAAAACATGAAAATGTGAAAGGGGGATTTGGGGCTACTCCCCAAATGGGGTCTCGAGGGGCAGCGTCCCTGATCAGGGTCTTCCGGGGTTCAAAGATCTCCGACTAAAAATGCATGTTACATGCATGAAAATCTGCTCTTGGTGCAACTTGTGACCATAACATGTAACAAAATAATCATTTGAAAAACTAACAAAATATCTGAATAATTTTTCAATATGTATTGTCACATGAATTTGTTCTCCAATACTATTGGTACTTTGGTAAGTTATTTCATGTGCATGTCAGTGTTCACATCGTAATTAACACCCAAATACATCTATATACAAATAATCCCATATATTCACTTGTGTCTTGTCTTTTTGTCCACTGAACACAACCTGTTGATATGCCAGTTGAGCTCTTTTTGCGGCTTTAAGAAAGATTTCTTTAGTCTTCCTTTTGTCATCAATGATTTTGCTGGCTCAATGTGCAATCGTTTCTTGTCCTTCTCAACGAGTCTTTTTCCTTTCAAGCTCCAGTGTGTATTGGCGACATGTAGTGCACGTATACTGACAGAGGGCTTCATTTTTACCATATGCAGCTTCATTGGTAGGTGCGGTTCCAGACTCATTCAACCACGATTTTTGTAATGTGTATATTGCAGAGGACACAAAATGCCAGTCCTCAAGCGTTCAATTTTCTTATAAACTGACCAACTAAATGTCTGTCGACAAATTGTTCCAGCCATTCTCTTCCATTTTTAAAAACTTTTATCTAAACTTTTTGTGTCATCGTCTCTCTCAACAACTATGCCATTTTTTTGCAAGCAAGCATCTTCTTTCGATTGCCATCGATTTCCTTTACACAAAGATTCATTGGATGAATTAAAACTTTTGACAAATCAGAATACTCTTTATGACAGTTGTGGGCTAACTAATATATGGAGTGTATACGTTACAAGGGTTGTTGCGGAATGGAACTGAAAAGAACGGTTAAAAACCAGAAGAAAAAAAACACGGATCGGACATTCTTTTTAAAAAACGGACTGTATCAAGAAAAATCGGATTCAAGTCAGGAGAAAAGCGGAATTCCATTTTTAAAAAAAAAGAGAAAAATCATGCCTGAATTAATCAGAAGTAAAGTTATTGGGTGGAGTTCACATCAAATCACATCTGCCTTACATGCTGGAAGTCTTCACTGTCCAGGGACAGAGTTTGGACTTCGGACAAGGTCATCAGGTTAAAAATGACATCTGATCGTCACATTATTACATTGTTTCTGATTTGTTTTATACTAGAATGCTAATTCCAATAATGAATAATGCACTTAATATTCTTAAGTTTGTTTGTGGAATTTTGAATTTTCATTCCACACATTTTTAAAGTATGATGAACCTGTTGATATATATATATATATATATATATATATATATATATATATATATATAAATCTATATATATATATATATTGTATCAGTATATGGAAATGTATAGCAGAACGGCATCTGGCACTTTTGATCCTTGGGTCATTAAACGCCAAAACCGCAAAGGATCTGCATCAGAATTGTACTACCAGTGTGAACATCAAAATACAACCCCCGATTCAGCTAGAAGTTTATATATGAAAAAATAGCTGTGCATTGTACAATAGTTATCAAAACTTTGAATCAAACCAATGAATGAAAATTCATGTCAGACCATTTTAGGCAGCTTCAACTTAGATCAAGTTAAATAATGATGTTCCAATTATATGTAATGGACTTTTGTTTATTTCTACTCAAGTTTCCATTGTCTGAAAATGTATTTATCATATTCTGGGAGAACAGCACATTTTTTAAGTTGTTATAGTCTAATGTCATTTTTCTGCAAAATATAGGCAATACATGGTGGCCAGTATAGATGGTGGAGGAAGAACACTAGGAAAACCTCAGACTGATCCACGAGAAACTGCTGGCAAGCATTGTCATGTGCCCACATTGGCTGAGCTAGAGACTTGAACCCACACAGACAGAGGTGAGATGGCAGTGATTTTTAACAGTGAGCTCTTTAGCTTACTTGGCCACTTGTGACAAAAGCACATTTTGACTAATTCAATTTCCAAAGATGGCAATGCATGATAATATTCTCCAAATGTTATACGTGATTATAAATGATGCCATTAAAGTGCATTAGCTGACCAGATCAAGCTACTAATCTGCAACGTAGAGTGCAAACCAAATCAATGTATATAGTAATGTTTAACAGCACATCAGCACAAAAGAGGCTACATGGTGACCATTAAAAGTAAATCTCTAAAATATAATAATGATAAATTGCAAAATAACCCTTGAAAGATAAACCCTTCAGAATCTTAGCATGAAACACTAAACAAAATACAAAATTTAAAATTATATGAACAGTAAACAAGACAAAAAATAAAGGTAACAAATACAAAATCCTAATAAAAAGATCAGATTATGGCCAAAATGTGCACTGCAAGATGAAAAGTGACAAAATGATAAACATAAAATAAATGCATGTACATAGTTATTATACAATTATAAAAGCAACTGCACATTCAATATGCATGTTTGTGCATGATTTTTAAAATAATTTTTCAGTCACATCTCTACGATGTCTGCACTGACAGTTTACAGTGATGTATAGCACTGGGACATTATGCTTGACTGTGGCGATCAAATGATGACAAAAAAGAGATGTATTTTTCACCCCTTGAGCCATCCACTCTTTAAAATCACCCGTCTTAAAAAGGAAGCATGCTCCAGTTTATTAATGAGTATACACCCACAATATGAGGCATTTAAAAGTCTTACCAGATATAGTCCTCATCCCCATGGCGAGCCTTTTCAATAATCAACTGGGTGTCATACAGGATGAAGGCACAAAAGAGCAGCAGTCCACCATACAAGTTGATCTATACAAATAAAAATCACTTTGTTATGGCAAAATTCTAAGTTTTCACATCATGACCATCAGGCCAATGTGTAAATCTATATATCTTCCTGGTCAAAGATGGTACCTCATTCCAAACAGCTGTATACTATTTAATCCTGCTGTTATTTCTGATACTCAAGTACATTTAGGCAAGGTACATACTTAACTTTAGATGCCCCCATCCAACTGGTTGTATATGGATAAATGCATTTGTATAGAGTTTACCTGCAATATGGACTGGCATCCCACACATCAGAAGCCATCTACTCCCAGTCACAGAACTCTGTTTGAACTGTCATGATCAACTGTCATAACTATTACTAGTGTTGTTCCGATTATCAATTATTATCGATCATCAGTTGTTTGAGCAAACCAATAAGATAATTGATTGTGAACTCCATATTTGATTGTGTGTAAAGGGAGACTACTTTTTAGGATTATGCAAAGCACAGAGGTTAGTAAAATTCCCAGCCACTAATGTTGACCCGAAATTTATTAATTCTCTACACAACTACAAATATAAAACCTTATGATTCATAATTAGTAACATATAGTCATTATTACATGGTTAAATTGTTGCGTTAATAAATTTAAATACATTTTGTTGATTTGTTTCAGTTTAATTATAACATCTTTTGTATTATTTATAAACAATGACAAACAAGAAAAACATGTCCTTCTATACTTTAAATTATAGACACATCACATGTGAATGAAAAAATTTCAGGGGATTGTAGAAGTATTTCAGTTACATATGATTGATCAGCCATAAAAAGTCGTGTTCATTTAAAATAGTTGTAGTAAAAGTAACGCACAGTGTAATAGTATTGTCAGGTCAAAGTATACATGTCATTAAAAGAGATTACTCCTGTACATTTATAAATATATTGAACTCTTGATCAAAGATATAACTGTGTAACAAAAATTAAAATTTGCTCTTAGTAACCGATTTTAATCAATGATCAGTTGGTTAAGGGGAACCGATTATCGATTTTATGAATTTCTTAACAATTCCCATCACTAACTATTACTGCTATTACACTGCATAGATCTCAACGTTTTCTTCATGCTAAACGAATGAGTACCTAAAAGATTTTAAATTAGATTAGAGATGAACATATATGTAAATTTCCATGAACATTATTAAAAACCCATCACATATATTGGTGAATGTTAAAAAAATTCCAAGAGGTCAGAATATTTAGGCTGAAATGAGGTTTGTTAAGTGTTACTGTCACTGAATTCTGACAAAAGTTTAGTAGGGTACCCCTCCGACATTAGTGTCTATTATGTTTTCTCTCAATACTTTGTATACAATGTGGTTATTTAAGTGAGGATAGTAGAAAGAATGCAATACACACCAAATAAACTGTAAAGTCCTAATAGTTAAGTAACATGAAGTCCCAATAGTGTAATGACTGCACTATATACTAAATGTAATGTGGAGTCCTAATAGTTAAGTAACATGATGTCTCAATAGTGTAATGACTACACTATATACTAAATGTAATTTGGAGTTCTAATAGTTAAGTAACATTAAGTCTCAATAGTGTAATGACTGCACTATATACTAAATGTAATGTGGAGTCCTAATAGTTAAGTAACATGAAGTCCCAATAGTGTAATGACTACACTATATACTAAATGTAATGTGGAGTCCTAATAGTTAAGTAACATGAAGTCTCAATAGTGTAATGACTGCACTATATACTAAATGTAATGTGGAGTCCTAATAGTTAACTAACATGAAGTCTCAATAGTGTAATGACTGCACTATATACTAAATGTAATTGGAGTCCTAATAGTTAAGTAACATGAAGTCTCAATAGTGTAATGACTGCACTATATACTAAATGTAATGTGGAGTCCTAATAGTTAACTAACATGAAGTCTCAATAGTGTAATGACTGCACTATATACTAAATGTAATGTGGAGTTCTAATAGTTAAGTAACATGAAGTCCCAATAGTGTAATGACTACACTATACACTAAATGTAACGTGGAGTCCTAATAGTTAAGTAACATGAAGTCTCAATAGTGTAATGACTGCACTATATACTAAATGTAATGTGGAGTTCTAATAGTTAAGTAACATGAAGTCCCAATAGTGTAATGACTGCACTATATACTAAATGTAATGTGGAGTCCAAATAGTTAAGCAACATGAAGTCCCAATAGTGTAATGACTGCACTATATACTAATGTAATGTGGAGTCCTAATAGTTAAGTAACATGAAGTCTCAATAGTGTAATGACTGCACTATATACTAAATGTAATATGGAGTCCTAATAGTTAAGTAACATGAAGTCCCAATAGTGTAATGACTGCACTATATACTAAATGTAATGTGGAGTCCTAATAGTTAAGTAACATGAAGTCCCAATAGTGTAATGACTGCACTATATACTAAATATAATGTGGAGTCCTAATAGTTAAGTAACATTAAGTCCCAATAGTGTAATGACTGCACTATATACTAAATATAATGTGGAGTCCTAATAGTTAAGTAACATGAAGTCCCAATAGTGTAATGACTACACTATATACTAAATGTAATGTGGAGTCCTAATAGTTAAGTAATGGTTTATAATCAAGCGCTCTCATGCTGAATATTAAATTCTCTCACTTCTGTACTTTTGCTATACTTTTTGCCTATGTGAGAAAGCCGTGTGGGATACCGCTTCGCCAAATATAAGTGAAAAGGAGGATATTTACCAATGAAAAAACAGAACTTATCCTACCACATGCCTGACCTAATGCAGGGGACTATTTCTAGTGTTAACATATGCACACAAAATAGCATACAATTTTCATCATCACATTTTCTAGTATTCTTTAGTAGTTTTAATATTAGGTATTCCAAACTGCCTAAGTTCAGCTGACTAGACATGGAAAACCACTGATTTTAGCTACTTTTCTTTTTTCTTACTGTGAACTTTTTTTTGTCCAATCAATAAAATATTTACATGACATTAAAATGTGTTCTTTATTCTTTTGAATGATATTGTTTGTTTTTATCTGTGTTAATTCTGACTGTTTTAACTAAGTTTTTAAAAACGTGTTTAAGCTAAAAAAAATCCCATGGTTAGAATTTTATTGGTCGGGAAACAACGGTGACCTTTTTTAATCGGATGGTGCTATGCGCCTATCAAAGCTATTACCACATATTATATACCGATGAATAGAGAATTGAAAGCCGGTTTTACTAGTGCAAACATCATAAATCTAAGACTATATTTTCAACCAATTTTCTTGAGATAAAGTGATAACAAAATGTTTAATGCAGTTTTTGGGGACTTTCTGCTAATGTTTTTATTAAAAAAAAAAATTGGAAATAAAATATTGTTCATTTTTCTCTATAATTTGAAAGAGTCAAAATTATTGTGCATGTGTCTAAAAATAGCATATGATTCTGCGCATCATGGCTTCTGCTATTCTGCAAATGGCGTCCAAATACGATCGACTCATCGCGAATGGTGGGTGCGAATCCATTTGATATGGGAGCCACATACATTCCATGGAATGATTTAAAGATGCTTGTCAGTAAGTATTATTGATGATAAATTTACTTTTAGTTATATTTGCTTATTTTTCTTCAAATTTATCCAACAGTTACATGTAGAAATAGACGTAAATTAGCATATTTACAATCGGTGACCTAGATTTTCACATGGCCTTCTTTGATTTCTTTTTATTTAATTTATGCCTATAATTACTTTTCTAAGCCAGATATTGTGGTCATCCAATATGAATATATCGCTTTATCGTTGATTCAGTTTATAGCTTAACTCTTTGGTTCATATAGTATATGTATTTTAAAAGTTACTGACACTTCCGGTTTGATACGGTGTTATTGTTTACATTGACAACTTCTTCATGGCACTGACCAGCCTTCTTGTTTTTAGTCCCCGATCTTGATGAACGTGATGTAAAGAAATATTTTCATACGAAACCTGCTAGATCTATGTATCCGGAAAAACTAGAATGAGTATCTGATATACTATCTCCAAAACCTTGATCCGAATCTTTAAGTCTGAATTGTTTTAATTTATTGTTAAATAATCATGTGTCATCATATTAAAATACTTATAAAAGTCAGGCACTACGCAATATTTTTCATTTAATTAAAACATTTTTATGGTTATCTATCACACTGGGCATTGCAGTACCCTTAAATGAATGACATTTTAAAGTTCATTTCAGATTTGGTTCAAAATAATTAGAATAATTTGCAAACAAACTGCTAGTACTTGGCTTTTAAAAGTAGATTAATATTTTCCATTGCAGATGATGCCGCAGAAGTCATGTTAAAAGCCAAAGAGAAAGCTCAGGTCTACAGACAACACCATAAGGAACAAGAAAAGATTGTCATGCTGAAAGTTCGAGAAAAATTGATTGAAAATTAAAGGACTAAAAACGAGAAAGAATTCAATGAGGCAAAGAAAAAAATAGACGTTGTTGTAGAGATATCCAAAAATGGAGGTCCATGTGTGAATTTACACGATGTAGACAAGCTCTTAACTACCTCCTCCAATTTGGTTTCTGCAGTTAAAGCACAAATTCGCTATCTTAAAGTTATTCTTGGAGCAAAGCATTTGACAATAAATGGTTCTAAAGAAGAGCTTATCTTCAGATTAAGAGCACATTTTGCAGGCACAGACAAAAATGATGAACAGCTTTGTAAAAGGCAAAGACTGAATGAAGAGTTGAATAGCTCAGTGTCAGATGACAGTTTTGAAAACAATGATGACGACAGTATTTTTCAATTTGAGAATCAAGGTCAATTGGTTGCGGTCTTTTATGACAACCATTTTTACTTGGGACAGTTTATCTCTGTAATAAGTAAAGAAAAGGCTTTGGTGAAGTTTATGGAGAATTCTAAAGGGAGAAAGGACTATTTTAAGTGGCCTATGATTGACGATGTTGCTGAAATTGATGCATGTTATGTGTTTAGATGGGCATTTGATGTATCACAAGAATCAAATGACGGAAGAGTGTGGTCGGTCCCAAGCATAAAGCATCTCCAAATGAATTATGATGAAATAAAGGCTAAATGCATTTAAATTTTGCTTGCTTTTTTACATATATTGAAATGATGGCTAAATTTTGTCTTTTCATTGAAGTATAGGGCTGATATCTGGGCAGTTATCTCTATTTTATTTCCATATAATTCTTTATATCTTTTTAAATTTTACTTCTTCTGGGATGCATGTAGTTTATTTGGATTGTGCTTTAAAATACACAAATTTTGATATATAATTTGTCCATGTAGCTTTAAAATTGTAATAGTTGTGAACATTTTTAAAACGTGTCCGTCAAATTGGGCCCAAAAGTGGCACACGGCCAAAACGTGATGTTTATCCAAATTTGTAATGTTATAATTTTTTAACCGTTGAAATTGTGGTCTTGAAAAAAATTGAGTATAATCTGTAGATATATCTTGGCCTTTAAATATCAGTAGCTGCTATGAATCTTCAAAAATATTGTTATTGTGTGCCATGAAATGTGACCTTCCAGAGCATTTGCTTTGGCAATTGAGAATGAAGGATGTTTTTTTTGCAAAATTGAAGCTATGCGGCTTGCTCATTTTGTACTTTACATACTATAATTTCTATTTATACATGTTACTGGGGGTAGTAGTTGTGATTTATATTGTTTCTTTGTATGTAGGTGAAACACTAGCTTGATTATCTTATCTCAAAGTAGGTTGTCGGCCACGATTTTGTACAGATGTGGAATAATCTAAGTCCAAATTTATGTTTTGTTTTGTAATTTCTCACCTAATTGACCAAAACAAATAAATCTGGTATCATTGTTTTCAGAAAAACAAACTCTATCTCTGTATATGTCTTGTTTTTGTCTGTTCATTATTGTAAAAAAAATGCCTTGGAATACCTATTAATATATTACATAATAAAATGATTAACAGCTGAAGTGAACTGTTACAGCAATAGAGCATTTGACAAGTGAACTGTTACATTATTCGACAGACTGAATAGAGTATTCGACAGACTGAATAGAGTATTTGACAGACTGAATAGAGTATTTGACAGACTGAATAGAACAATTCACATAGATTGAATAGAATATTTTAAATAGATCAAATAGAGCATCTGACAGACTGAATAGAGCATTTCACATAGATTTGAATAGAACATTTCACAGACTGAATAGAGGATTTGACAGACTGAATAGAGCATTTCACAAAGAATGAATAGAACATTACACTATTTCACATAGATCCAATAGCGCATTTGACAGATTGAACAGAAGAACATTTCACAGACTGAATAAAACATCAGACTGAATTGAGCATTTCACATAGATAGAAAAGAATATTTTGCATTGATTGAATAGATCATTTCACTTAGATTGAATAGAACATTTCATACTGATTGAATAGATCATTTCACTTTGATTGAATAGAACATTTCACACTGATTGTATAGAACATTTCACACTGACTGAACAGAAGATCTCACACTGATTGAATAGAATAGTTCACAGCACAGCCTTTGATTAACCCTGGGGATGCATTCCAGAGCAATAGGTAGCTGTCATTACTTCTTATTTACTTCCATTTATGAGGTTGATAAGCTACACAATACACACACACACACACACACACTTTAAGTCACTTTATGGGATAACATCAGCATTTTTATTATGTGACTAGAAAGCGCTTGACAGAGCAATATAGATCCCATAACATTATTGGGTGGGGGGTGGGGGTGAGGAAGAAGCATGTCAAAGCCTCCTCTCTGCTTCAAAATTTGGACCATTGGGTAACAATTCCTATCACATACAACTATGTATAATGAATACTATTGTAGCTATTAGATGTTTGTTTTGATCCAAGTCAACATATTGTTAACAAACATACATCATAGAGAAACTTGGATCCAAAGAAGATGTTCATGAATCCCATAATGACCAGCCAGGACAGGGCAGACAGGAGAAATCCTAAAAAGATAAGAATATGATTATGATATTATATGCATACATAGCTGCTACTGATTTAAACACATCCTAGATTCATAATAGCATATGCATGGATAGCTGCCACTGATTTACACCCATCCTAGATGCATGCATAGGTGCCACTGATTTACACCCATCCTAGAATATGCATGGATAGCTGCCACTGATTTATACCCATCCTAGAATAGGCATGCATAGCTATCACAGATTTACACCCATCCTAGAATAGGCATGCATAGCTATCACTGATTTAAACCCATTATAGATTCATTAATAATATATGCATGCATAGCTGCCACTGATTTACACTCATCCTAGATGCATAATATCCATTTGTAACTGGTGGAGTCCAACAGAAACTACATTGTGTTGTGGGGTTTTCAATACCAATTCATAATCTGGTACAAGTTCTTAAAGGAAAAATACTATCAAAACATTGGTGTATTCCATTTGTGCCTGTGATGTTGAGTGTAAATTATGCTAGGTGAGTGGAATATAATCATTTGCATACTATAAAAGTAGCATTATGTCACTAAATACATTTGTACCCTTAGGCCAACACAAATGTACTATGGTCAACACATTTTGTGTGTACTGGTGTTATGGAAAATACTCGCTGCCAGCTATAACACTTGTTTTTTTCTTTCTCACAATTTCGGACATGATTTTGGTATTATGTTAAGGGGGTGGGGTAGGGGGTCCAACATCAACTGGGATTCGATCAGGGGAGGGGCAAAATGTTCAACTTGTTTCAATAATTTCACAATATTTATTGTCGTATGAATTTATTCTTCAATACTATTGATGCTTTAGTTATTTCATTTGCATGTCAGTGTTAACATCGTAATTAAGTCACAATTTGTCAAGTTTGGCAGAAAATATATTATAAATCTCTTCATAACAAATTTGTAAAGATAAAGACCTAAGTGCTTCAACTATGTACAAATAATCCCATACATTAACTTATATGCATCAACTATGTACAAATAATCCCATACATTAACTTAAATGCATCAACTATGTACAAATAATCCCATACATTAACTTAAATGCATCAACTATGTACAAATAATCCCATACATCAACTTAAATGCATCAACTATGTACAAATAATCCCATACATTAACTTATCTTTTTCACCATTGGACACAACCTGTTGATATGCCAATCGAACTCGTTTTGCTAATTTGGAAAATATTTCTTTAGCCTTCCTTTTTGTCACCACTTACTTTTTCACCTCAATGTACAGTCTCTTCTTTTCTGTCTCAACGAGAAATTTTTTTGCTACACCTGTTTTCCCATGCAAGAAATTTTTCTTCTTATAGCAATTAAATGCACTTTTTCCAGAAGCTTTCTGAGCTTAAATTTTCTGATCGAAGCTTTGTTTGTAGGTGCTGTTCCAAACTGATTACCATAATTCAGATCCTTCTTGTAGACATCACAAAATGCCAGTCATCTAGCAGTCAACTTTCTTATCAACTAACCAACTAAATTTTTGTCAAATGTTTGCTCCAGCCATTTCCATACATTTCTTTAAGCCTTTATACAAACTTTTTGTGTCATGCCATCTCAAAAACTAGAAATGCCATGTTTTGCAACTATGGTTCTTTCCATTGCTATCAGTTAGTCACACAAAGATTCATTGGCTGAATTTAAACCTTTGGCCAACCAGATCACTCCTTACATGTGCTAACTAATATATGGCAAAAAAAATTTAAAAGGGTAGTTACAGAATGGGACCGAACGTACCGTTGTAAAAAAAAAAAACCTCAGAATATCAAGAAATATCTGATTCAAGTAAGGAGAAATGCGAAACTTTGATTTAAAACAGAGAAAAGAGACAAAATCATGTCTGCAATTTGCCTAGGGTGAAGAAAAACTATTGGTTAAAAGACCGTCAAACAAATCTGATGACATGATTTAATGCTGTTCCACATAACGACATAATTGAATGCTGTTCCACATACCTCCCATGTAGAGAAAGGTCCTGTTCTGGTTGTAGAGAGCAGCAAGTGTGAAGCTAATAAAGATTACAGAAGTCCCCATGAAGGCCGTCATGATGATGCTGCAAAAAAATAATATTAGAAAGGGTTATCAACAAGATGAAAATAAATTATCAATCATGTTAACAACTATATCAATATACTGTATCACTTTCTCTTTTATTTTTAGAATAATTCCACATCTTTCTAGGTATTCATGACTATATCAATATACTGTATTACTTTCTCTTTTATTTTTAGAATAATTCCACATCTTTCTAGGTATTCATGGCAATTTACAGCATTCAACAACAAATTAAGTTCCGATATAAATTTATATATAAAATCTAGCTATCTTATTGACTAAATTGACGGCTGAATTTAAAACTACTAAAATTTCTCAAGCAAGGATTAATTTAAAACTTGTTAAATGTAAGACGTGTCATGTGACTTGCTCAGAAAGCTAAGTAGAGGAATGCAAAAAAGTGAGCAGCTGGCAAAATAAAATCAGCTTGATTAGTTGGCAAAATAAAATCAGCTTGATTAGTTGGCAAAATAGAATCAGCTTGATTAGTTGGCAAAATAGAATCAGCTTGATTAGTTGGCAAAATAAAATCAGCTTGATTAGTTGGCAAAATAAAATCAGCTTAATTAGTTGGTTGTACATCAGTACAATACTGGCTAGATGGTACAGTTGGCTGCTTTCTGCAGAAATTTATTCTTATGCTGCTGATTGCATATACTAGCAAACAATCGTTTCAAGGTATATGATATGTGTATATATATATATATATATATATATATATATATATATATATATATATATATATATATATATATGTATGTATATATATATGCACACACCACAATATTGACTAGATGGTGCTGATATACGTGCCATTCTTTGTGATTTGTTCTACATGAGGTATGCCTCTCCATGTGATTTGTTCTAAATCATGTTCCACTCGATGTGATTTGTTCTAGTGTTTGCGTGTCTGTGATTGATTTGGATTTTTAACAAAGCTTTCACAATTTTCAGTCATATCTACTGCAGTAAGGCAGTTTATAGTGATGCCTAGCACATGGCCATCATGTCGCATGATTTCCCATCCAGTCACATTATCCTGACACCAGGCTGACCAGTCCTAACATTAACCTCTTAATGCTGAGTGCCAAGCAAGGTAGCTGTTAGTACCATTGTCGTAAGTCTTTGGTGCGTCTAGGCCAGGGATCAAATCCATGACCTGCTTCTACGGCGGACGCTCTTACCACTAGGCCACTGGAGTGGTCACCTGCTTCTACGACAGACGCTATTACCACTAGGCCACTGGAGCGGTCAACAAGGTATTTAGTACCCAATAAGTATCAATGTATTTAGTACCCAATAAGTATCAATGTATTTAGTACCCAATAAGTATCAATGTATTTAGTATCCAATAATGTATCAATGTATTTAGTACCCAATAATGTATCAATGTATTTAGTACCCAATAAGTATCAATGTATTTAGTACCCAATAAGTATCAATGTATTTAGTACCCAATAAGTATCAATGTATTTAGTACCCAATAATGTATCAATGTATTTAGTACTCAATAATGTATCAATGTATTTAGTACCCAATAATGTATCAATGTATTTAGTACCCAATAAGTATCAATGTATTTAGTACCCAATAAGTATCAATGTATTTAGTACCCAATAAGTATCAATGTATTTAGTACCCAATAAGTATCAATGTATTTAGTACCCAATAATGTATCAATGTATTTAGTACCCAATAAGTATCAATGTATTTAGTACCCAATAATGTATCAATGTATTTAGTACCCAATAAGTATCAATGTATTTAGTACCCAATAATGTATCAATGTATTTAGTACCCAATAATGTATCAATGTATTTAGTACCCAATAATGTATCAATGTATTTAGTACCCAATAATGTATCAATGTATTTAGTACCCAATAAGTATCAATGTATTTAGTACCCAATAATGTATCAATGTATTTAGTACCCAATAATGTATCAATGTATTTAGTACCCAATAAGTATCAATGTATTTAGTACCCAATAATGTATCAATGTATTTAGTACCCAATAATGTATCAATGTATTTAGTACCCAATAAGTATCAATGTATTTAGTACCCAATAATGTATCAATGTATTTAGTACCCAATAATGTATCAATGTATTTAGTACCCAATAATGTATCAATGTATTTAGTACCCAATAATGTATCAATGTATTTAGTACCCAATAATGTATCAATGTATTTAGTACCCAATAAGTATCAATGTATTTAGTACCCAATAATGTATCAATGTATTTAGTACCCAATAATGTATCAATGTATTTAGCACCCAATAATGTATCAATGTATTTAGTACCCAATAATGTATCAATGTATTTAGTACCCAATAATGTATCAATGTATTTAGTACCCAATAATGTATCAATGTATTTAGTACCCAATAATGTATCAATGTATTTAGTACCCAATAATGTATCAATGTATTTAGTACCCAATAATGTATCAATGTATTTAGTACCCAATAATGTATCAATGTATTTAGTACCCAATAATGTATCAATGTATTTAGTACCCAATAATGTATCAATGTATTTAGTACCCAATAATGTATCAATGTATTTAGTACCCAATAAGTATCAATGTATTTAGTACCCAATAAGTATCAATGTATTTAGTACCCAATAATGTATCAATGTATTTAGTACCCAATAATGTATCAATGTATTTAGTACCCAATAATGTATCAATCCACCTATAATCTCACTATAAATTAACCTATTTGCCAAAAATATTTGTTATACCAAAAAGGGACCAATCTGTATATTCTTCAAGTACATCAAATAGATACCGGTCTTAAACATCATATTGGTTTTTCTTCTTCTCAGTTTTGACAGCACTTTTAAGTCACTTATTGTCAATATCATGCCAATAGAAAATGAGATCGGATTATCTTTCTCAAATTCATACCAAGGCAGCCAAGCTAGACTAGAATGGGTAGATACTAATCCCCCAATTAATTATAGCTGGACTAGAATGGGTAGATACTGATCCCCCATTTAATTATAGCTGGACTAGAATGGGTAGATACAGATTCCCCATTTAATTATAGCTGGACTAGAATGGGTAGATACAGATTCCCCATTTAATTATAGCTGGACTAGAATGGGTAGATACTGATCCCCCATTTAATTATAGCTGGACTAGAATAGGTAGATACAGATTCCCCATTTAATTATAGCTGGACTAGAATGGGTAGATACTGATCCCCCATTTAATTATAGCTGGACTAGAATGGGTAGATACTGATCCCCCATTCCCCCATTTAATTATAGCTGGACTAGAATGGGTAGATACTGATCCCCCATTCACCCATTTAATTATAGCTGGACTAGAATAGGTAGATACAGATTCCCCATTTAATTATAGCTGGACTAGAATAGGTAGATACAGATTCCCCATTTAATTATAGCTGGACTAGAATGGGTAGATACTGATCCCCCATTTAATTATAGCTGGACTAGAATGGGTAGATACTGATCCCCCAATTAATTATAGCTGGACTAGAATTGGTAGATACTGATTCCCCATTTAATTATAGCTGGACTAGAATTGGTAGATACTGATTCCCCATTTAATTATAGCTGGACTAGAATTGGTAGATACAGATTCCCCATTTAATTATAGCTGGACTAGAATGGGTAGATACCAATCCCCCATTTAATTATAGCACTTTTCATGGCAATGGAGAGAATTGTCCAAGACTTATTTTAGCACTTATCAGGCACACAACTTCACAATACAAATATTGGCAAATTCTGGCAAAAATATCTAAATGATGTGATATTATGTCACATGACATAAGGGAATCGTGTAGTATTGTCACATGACATAAGGGAATCTTGTAGTATTGTCACATGACATAAGGGAATCCTGTAGTATTGTCATATGACATAAGGGAATCCTGTAGTATTGTCACATGACATAAGGGAATCATGTAGTATTATGCCACATGACCTAATAAATTAATCATTTATGGTAGTATGTCACATGAAATAAAGGAATCATCTGTGGTATTATGTAACATGACAATAAAATCATGTATGGTCTTATGTAACATGACATAATACAATCATCTGTGGTATTATGTAACATGACATAATATAATCATCTGTGGTATTATGTAACATGACAATGGAATCAATATGGTATTATGTAACATGACATACTAGAATCAAATGTGGTAGTATGTACAACAAATAATAATGAAAGCAAACTTTCCAACTGTATATTGTGGACTACTTTTTATCAGAAAGTGTGTTATATTGGTGGGTATATTATATTTCTTAAAATACCTTGGATCGATGCGAATGACACTGTCCAGCAGTGGTCCCAGGGACATGCCTGAAGAGAAAAAAAAAAAAAAATAGAACACAATTTGAATTAATTCAGATACATAAACTTAAAGCTTTAAACAAGAATAGTTTGGAAGTCAAGAGGTACACCAAATTTGATAAGCGACTTGACTAAAGTTTTTATCTATTTATTAATAAACTCGTCTGCCATGTATTCATATGTAATATATCTAAGTGATCATTACAGAATAAACAACACTCTTTTGGGAAATCTATGGAACCCCATTTCCGACACTTCTGTATTATTCTAGCAAATGTTAGAACACAGCAAATTAAAGATGCACTGCTTAAACTATGTTTTGTAAATAGTTTAGTTTAGCTTTTGTACATACTTTCAAAATTGGTAACCCTGTAAATGAGCATATCTACTATTAATCAATGTGCATGTCTAGGCATAAATCTGCAAAAATTGTTGAAAGTAGCAGCATGAAACAATATCATGAAATTGTTAGAATGTTTTATGTAGATTGATATATATGATATATATATATATATATATATATATATATATATATATATATATATATATACACACAACAACAACATTGGAGTAAAACTGATAGAAAATTAAGTTATGGCAGACACACTGTGTGCATAGAAATATCTATCCGTTGGAAGCTTAATGTACAGAGCAGGAAAAAGGATGAATTCTGTGTTGATTCAATTAAATTGTTTATCATTATCTGTTGTCTGTGAAAATGTGCATCTTATATTTAGCTTTGCCACTAATATGGTCTTAACAAAATAACTAAAAAGATGAAGAAAACAAACAATAAAATTTACCACAAGTCTTTTGCAAAAATGTTACATATTTACTAATGAAAGATGGATGGAAATACTGACCTGCCAGAAACGTGAATCCTGTGAATATTGCAATTCGTTTCGTCTCATTTTCCTTGCTGTGATGTGTGGATGCAAGCCATATCATAAGACAAAGAGAAGCAATTGCTGTGATGAAGCCAGCCTGGAAAAAAATAGGGAAAACAGTAATTTTAACTGTCAATATGAGTAACAGAAAACAAGACAGTTTCATACAGTCAACCATCACCTTTATTAATAGGGCATGATAAAATTATAAAGTTCATCATCTTTGATAAGCAAGCAGTCAACACAGAGCAGACTGTCTTGTTGGTTTTGATGGCACATATCATTAACTATACTACGCAAAGGACATATCATTAACTATACTACGCAAAGGACATATCATTAACTATACTACGCAAAGGACATATCATTAACTATACTACGCAAAGGAATTGAAGCAACATACCTTTCTCAAGAGCTCACCAAGGCAGTCAATCTGTCCTGGTCTAAGCTGGTAAAAAATTATGCAACAATTGTATATGGGGTTGGATCCTCTAATGACATTACCGTAGCAATCGTCACTAATGTGATTAAATGCTGTAAAATGCTACTACATCCATCCATCTTGGAGTAATTGGTTTAAAAGAAAACATTCCAAAGGCTATTGTCTTGATGACTACACTAAAAGTCTGATCTGCATTAATCTCATTTCAGGATCTTTCAAGTTTAATGAATGCAGGAAAAGAATGCTAGACTTAAAAATAATTTTGAATTCAGAATAATTTAATTTTTATCTGTTCATTTTTTAATCACATCAATTTCAAGGTTGTGGGAGAAATACTAGTGTTTAAAAAAAACATCTAAAACAAAGTTATAGCCTACGACCTAGGACTAAAAAAAATCTTTGAGCACTGAAGTTATAACCAATGGATTTGGGAATCGAGACAAATCTTTGCCAGACAATAAGCACATTTTGAAGTTACGACTTCAACAACAATTTTCTGGTGCATGTGGAAAATGCTCATCAGTTTGGGTTTTCTAGGTAGCACACAATTTAAACAAGCATCAAAATTATTTTATCCAAATGACCCAAAAAATTCACTTTAATAACCAATGATGTCATGGCAAAGTACTCAGTTATATAAACAACTGCTTACCTGATAATCAGTAAATTAAAAGGCAGAGCATGATTTTTACTAATCTGTGGAGTTCATGTGCATCACCATTTTCCAAGCATGGAAATTCATAAATATTTTGCACACTATGACATCACATCATATGACAAATATCATACCACAAGGGTTGGTTTGGAAACTTCCCTTCCACTGCAACAATAGGCTGGAAACATTCACCTCAACTGCAATAACTGGTTGGAAACTTCCCCCATAACTACTGTAAATAGCTTCACATCGGGATAGTGCAGACATTTTGTAGTTCTTCAAAAGTCGATTGTCGATAATTATCAATGGACTCGCATACACCACATCATGATGCAATTGACAGCATTGCTAAATTTTCCTGACCTTTGAAATCTCCATTTGACAAATTTGACATTTATATAAGGGATGAAGTCAGAATACATTATCTATTTGAAATTCATTTGAGTACTACAACAATGAACAATTTTCTGTATGCACAGATGATTCCAATTACAAAACTTAATAATCCTAGATACCTAGAAATGGTATTTTTTCATTATGAAATGAGTATTCAAGGAAATTCTAACACAGACTTTTAACCTCATAAATCTTAATTTATGTTGCTGTTTACTTTCACAGGTTGTTTTATAAGAAAATCAAACAGTTATATAGAACTGTTTTTTTTTTTTTTTTTACAAATTTAATGCCATGTGTATGATGGACAGCATAGCCTAGGAAAACAATGGCAGGACTTAACGACCCATGGGAAGAGTGTTTGTGATTAGGATTTTTAACATAGCTCTAATTATTTTCCCGCGATATTGCTACAATGTCTGCAGTGAGGCAGTCTGCAGTGATGTCAAGCCGTGGGGCATCATGCTGCAGGCATGTAGCATGATGTCTCACCCAGTCATACGATCTTGACACCAGACAAACCAGTCCTAACACTAACCTCTTAATGCTGAGGCAAATGTTAGTACCATTTTTGTAAGTCATTCACATGACTCATCCTTAGATCGAACCCACGACCTCCCACTTCCGCGGTGGACCATGAGGCCACCATAGCAGTCCCCAAAGGAAGGTACTGGCAAGAATTTCTCACATACCCATATGAGCTGAGCCCAAGACTTGAACACAGGTGAGATGGCAGTGATCTGATTCGACTAGTTCAGACTACTTTGCAACCTGTTTACTGTTCTGGTTTTGCAGTGGAGTTGCCTTTTGAAACAGCTCTCAGTATAAAAAAATCTTTTATAAATAATGAAATAATGAAACATATTTCACTTACTGGGGGTACATAATGCACAATTTGGTTACATTATACAAATGTAGGGTGCATTACAAAAAATCTGTTCCAGGCATTGTGGGAATAAAAATGCCCTTGATTATATATTGACAATGAGTTTAGTTTAGGTTCTTTTTTTATGGTTTAATGCCATCATTCAGCACAATATAGGCTATACATGGTCGCCAGTATTAATGATGGAGGAAGAACCCTGAAAACCCCCGGAAACAACCACCGACCCACGAGAAGCTAATGGCAAGCTTTCTCTCATAACTACATTAGCCGAATCTTAGACTCGAACCCACGCAGACAGAGGTGAGATGGCAGTGATCCGTAACGGACAGCGCCTTAGGCCACTCAGGGTCCCTGAAATAGGTCAATGACGTATTTTTCTAATCATGGAAGAACTACAAATTATCCTTTGTGATAATGGACGATTGTCAGCTCTCTCATCATTTTTATGATAAGGTACACATGTAGAGAATCCAAATCATTGCAGGGTACATTATAAAGGTTTGTTTAGCCAATCATTGCAGGGTCCATTATAAAGGTATGTTAAGGGCAAATCATTGCAGGGTACATTATAAAGGTTTGTTAAGGGCAAAAAATGGAGGCTGTAAAGTCCATAATTTCACCTAAACAAACCATAAAGAAGTTCACTTTACCATGCATTAATTTTGTGACATTACCCATTTAGTTTGCCACGCACTGATTTCATAATACTCCCCTTTTTGTTGATACATTGCAACAATAACTAAAATGTCAATATCTGGATCAATATTCCCAAACTGAAAGCTTATAAGACAGAAAAGAATTATTTTGCTCTGCAGAATTTTTGTTCAAATTTGATATTAACAAACAAGAAATTACATTGCTACAAACAGAATCTCGACCAAGTATACACACGATTATGTACAAAAAAGTTATAATAAAAAACGAATGTTTGTGGCCGAATCTAAAGCAAAGTTATGACTAGTAGACTTGTCCAGGTCTATTATTAAAATAATTGTTCAATTTTATCCAAAATGTCTTCATATATACATATGAGAAGAGGACTACTATTACAGAGACTACGATTTTTCAGGATGTGATGAAGCAAAAAAATTCTTTCATGTCTTAACATTTTAACAAACATTTAATATTTCATCATTTTTATATTGTTTTTTTTTATTCTGAACTTACTACAACTACTTTTCCATGTTTGCCTTTATCCTGCTTGAGAAAGGCAATATTACCCAAATTAGGTTCAAGCCTCAATCCAGATTTATCATGATCAAATAAATGCACTTAAAAGCAATGCAAATTCATATTTGATTAAGTTGGATCAAGTAACATGTTACAAATATGAATTAAAGGTGGGAAAAGTTCCAGCAAGCAAGATTGATTAACTTTCAAATATGATGTTTCAGACTAAAAATTTTTTGGGATTTTTCAGATGGTAGCAAATGGGATTAGACTGCAGGACTATCACCTTTAGAAGTTATTATAGAAAGCAGGCTACCTCCACCGCCACCCCAAACAGTGCCTTAATTAAATGCTGTACTTTACCTGCATCAGATTTGTAAACAGGTGAATGTAGGCCCCTGCTGTAGCCGCAAACATCGATATGGCAAGGCAGCCATACACTCTCTTCAGATGATTCTGAACCCTTGTATCTCTGCAAATAACATCATAAATTGTAGAGGTCTGTTAATCGTTTATTGTATATTACATTGGTACATTTTCACATGTATGTTTTACTCTAAACACAATGGTCATCACATCTGTAAGTCGTGAGCACTATTATCACATGCTAGTGGTCATGAAACATGTACCAAGGATAACCCTGCTAAAACTATTGACCCACAGGAAGCATCTGGCATGCATTCTCACATCAGTTGAGCTAGAGACTTGAACACGTGCAGACAGAAGTGAGATCATGGTAGTGATCAGTATTGGAAAG
Source organism: Unio pictorum (assembly GCA_030141615.1). Lineage (NCBI taxonomy): Eukaryota > Metazoa > Mollusca > Bivalvia > Unionida > Unionidae > Unio > Unio pictorum. Next base: position 4,762,000 of record JARLTB010000377.1, read on the forward strand.
CACTTTAGACCAGTCAGCCACCTGGAGCCACTCACTTCCATGAAAAAAGCTTTAAATAAAAGCACAATAACATCTGAGAAGATACACTTCTCATTATTATGTCAATATATTTTTCCATCATTCTGATGGATTACCATAACAAATTGTTATTGTCTACAGTTGATTCTTGCCTTTTATGAGTAAATTCATATTTAAACAATCTTTTAGCATTTACAATATATGGTAATCCAATACTAATGATGCTTACCAGTAGTTTTAGCTATGGTGTAGAACAAAACATTTAATTGACAAAGATCAAGCTTAGACTGGCAGTCAGCATGTTGGATACTAACTGTGCAGATTTTTAGTGATATATTACAACACCATAATAACAAATAAATTCAAAAGTCTGACTGCTGACCAGTACACAGCTTAATATAATCAGTCTCAGGCCTCATACCAGTACAATTTCATGCTCTGAAATGTCTTGAAAATAACATAACATGCCTGAAATTATGTTAATACCAATTGGTACGATATACAAGTATATGAAGGTTCCTTGGTTGTTCTCACATGTCTCACTTTAAGCTTTCATTCCAACATATCCGATTCAGTGACAGCAGCAACTTGTTGTTAACAACATCTTGATGTTTAACAGATAATGGGGAGAGTAGGCGATTACACAAATTACACTAGTGGATAATTGCCCAATTGAAGAGGCAACAACAGTAGTGTTCACACTACATTCTCCGATTGAGGGATTTTGTACCCCATAGTATACATATGGGGGAGTGGGAGGTTTTAAAATAGTTGATACACTGAAATGTAAATTCAAATGTCTATGATTCTTTATTCAAGTTGTAACTGGCTATATTTACTGTCTGAAAATTAGGAGCATGAATAAAAGGATGTCCAAAAACTTACAGAACATTTTTTAAAACCTTTTTGCCTTTGGGTGGGAGGTCCAATCAATAATTTTTTTGGGTAGGAGGTCCAATCAATAATTTTGGGGGCCCCCTAATGACCAAATGGTCTAAAGTACTCTCTGTTACAGATAACTGCCATATCACCTTTGCATGGATTAGAGACTCATTTTCGACCAATGTGGTGTGTGAGAAAGCTTGCCAGTAGCATCTCATAAGTCAGTGGTTCTTTCTGGTGTTTTTTCCGGGTTCCTCCCCCATCATTAATACTGGCCACCATGTATTAGCCTATCGTGTGCTGAAAAATGGCGCTAAACCCAACAAGAACCCCTAGACTGATTATTTTTCTCACCCAATAATTTCCTTTAAAGTAAGAAGAACTCTTCACTAGTGTAATATAGTTCATGCCCAAACGTTGACATGCTACTCATTAACACAAATATGCTATTGAGAGCTGTGGTGTGACAAATGCAAACATGTGCACAGTTGATACACATGAGCAATGAAAAATAACAAAGTAATGGGATATTATCACATTTAATATGTTGATGTTATGTAAAATTAACAATAAATAATTATTATTTATTACAAGAAAATCTTTCCAGTTCATGAGTTCCAATTTCAAAAAGTTACTGGTATATTGTAAATAGTGAAATGATACTGGGTACACAGTCCTACTGTAGTTATACTTTGTACATGCTGTAACAAAGAGTAACATGTTGCATTAAAGTATCTGTGGCTAATTAAAGATCTACGTCACCATTGTACATAACTCTCCTTTTCCTTTTAAGAGGTGAAATTGTTTGTGTTGTAATTATTATATTGATGGTAAATTTTCCCCACATGTATGAAGACAAATACAGACAAATAATCATGTGATGAACTCTCACAGATTCTTTGAAAAATTATTTTGCAGTCTTGAAAATATGGCAAGTGCTACAGTGAAGTTTGCATAATATGAATTAATGTGTTGATAGATAAATGATGTCATCTGGCTGGTTAAATGCATTATAATGTATTGACAGATAAATGATTTCATCTGGCTGGTTACGTGCATTATCTGTCATTATAGATATTAGATGTATTTCAGATTCAGCTAGAGGCACCACAGAGATGCATAACAAAATTAGAAGAAAGCTTGTTTGACATAACACAATTATGGCTGTTACTAAGTTTTCTTTAGTTGCTGAAAGTTGGGATTTTTGTGGCTAGTATATTTATTAGTAATGTGTATAGCCAGAGTGTCCTTTGATTATTATAATTTTTTCAGAGTTTTGAACCAAGACAAGGAAATTCCAGTCAAGGGGTTATATTATTTCTCTCTCCATGAGGCAATGAAGTGTGTATACATGCATGGATCTATCATAGTTCACAGAGATCTCGGAAACGCTTAATTACGCGTATTTGGACGCAAACTTTTGGTCAGGGACGCAGAAAATCGCCCATGCACGAGTCCTCCGTACGCACGTTTTTTTTTTCTTAATTTGCAAACAGGAAAGTTTTGCAACACAATAAATATGTTCTACTCACTGTGAAAAATGAGGCAATGCTTTTATTTAAGGTGTTTTTTGCTGACTTTTTTTTAGCAAAGGTAGTCGGCTTACTTTGATGATGGCGCCGCTAAAGGCTCCAGTTGAAGGGTCAAACAAATACCTGTTTGTTATTGCTGCGGCAACTTCAGATAATCGTAGAACATTGAAACAGATTTGTTTTATTTGTTTAGTATATATCAGTGCTTCAAAGGTAATCAGTTCTCTTTGAAGTGTCAGCAAACGTTTTTTTTCTTCTTCCATCTGGTATTTGTTTTTAAATTAGTGTCATCTGCTTGACTGTACTCATTTTACGTTTCCGCCTTCTGCGGATTCGGAATTTAACTAGTCATTTGCATAAAGTAATAAGGCCAGATATCATCTTTAGCGGATTATGATATAACAGTGCACTGTTAGGGTGGTTTGTCAGTATGAGACAAGGACTTGTTATTTTAACAATATATTCCAGTAAATTGTTTCCTGTCATGGTGCCTTTGATTTTCTCTACTCCAAACGCAAGACTGTATATACGGTTTTTATCAGCCAAAATTGGTGTCGCCACAAATATCACCAGATGGTATATTTTGTCACCAAAACGGAAAACAGAATCGCAGTTTGCTACATCAGTGAAACCCCGTGATCCTGTAATTGATTTCATTTCCGATTGTAGCTGTATAAATATTGCATGCGAACTCGAAACCAAGACACATCGAGACTTGAACAAAATGCCATTTGCAAATCTAGACAAGTATTTTGGGGTTAAACGAAAAAATGATGAAGATTTAAATGAGATTCAGAACTGTGCTAAAGTTTCTAGAACTGATAGTTCGGATGCGACAAAGCCAAGCATCAGAAAATTTTGCGAAACGCGACATAGACGAAAGTGAACTATATTGTAGTTAAGAATATATTTGTACATGATATAGATTTTAATACATACTGTTTTAAAGAATAATAAATAATTGCAAATAAATACATGTAAAACTGATAAAAGTTTTGTATTTGTTTATTCCGGGCATTTTAATGGCCATTTAGTCGCTTCAGAATGTTTATGGGCATTGCAACTTTTGCTGGTGGGATTGCAACTTTTTCTGGTGGGACTGCAACTTTTGCAGGTGGGACTCCTATTTTTACCAAATTAGGAGTCCTGGACTCCTAGTTTTAAAATCCTAGTGAGAACTCTGGTTCATTCTCCACTCATTGAGATGTTTATCCTATCTGTAGTACAATCAAATTTCAGATCATCATTAAATGTACCTAACAGTATATAAATGACCCCCCCAAAAAAAGAGGTTACAAAGAAAACGCCATAATTTTGAGTATATTATTTATATTATTGTTATATGTAGCATGTATAAAACAGTCTAAATTGGAGCTGATGTAAAAATATCCCTTGGGCAGTTTAAATAGCAGCAATTAAAGGTAAAGTGGTCAGGCATAAACCACCATTTCAGATATTTTTAACTGACTGACAGTAGCAAGTGTATAACGTTGCAAGGCTTCAATGGGTGAGTGCATTGAACTAATTTGCATTGGTAGATCAGGAAGTGAAACCACCGTTATATGTTGTTGTTGATGTAGGGGTTAACCCATTTTTCAGCACACGAAGGGCTATACATGGCAGCCAGTATTATTGGTGGAGGAGGAAGAACCCGGGAAAACCCCTGGAAAGAACCACCAACCAACGAGAAGCTACTGGCAAGCTTTCTCATATAACTACATTAGCCGTAACGGAAAGTGCTTTAGACGTATAATCAAGAAGATCCAAGATACATGTACAAGAACAAAGGTCATTACATTTCATTGCCTTAAAGAGAATGCTTAAAAGATAGAAGTTTTCACAAGGTCATGAACAGCTGCAATGTATCTTTTGAAGCTGATTTTGAAAGCAATTAACTATTAGTAAAGCCCAACAAAAATAAATTTCTCAACTCTTTATTGAACGAGTTTTACACAGTGAAGCATGCCAGTGTAAAATACACAAGGGGTGATTGTGCTATTAATTCTTTGCACCTACTGCAAACAATACATAAACCTACATCTGACCAGGGTTCAACCATTCAGTCCCTAGTGAGTGATGTGATGAAGACTTACGAAACTTATACAGACCTGCCAACATTGAACAAATCAAAATCAGGAGGCTCACCATAAAAAATCAGGAGGCAGGGTAAAAAAATCCGTAGGTACAAGAATAACGTGTATATGTCATGATAAAGATGGTTATTTTATTATTTCAGTCCATTGTATGTTGCAGATTTGCATTTCTGCAAAAGTTCATCATTTATTTGTCCTTGGGTGCCAAATTTGCTAACAAGAATAGCTTCCAGGGTTGATGTTGACAGACCGTCTCTTTGAGTAGTTCTGTTTTTTCTTACCATTGAGAATGCTCTCTCAGCATTACTGTTGCTGTGCGGTATTGAAAGTACATGTATTGAGACCATTAGTCTCCCAAGGATTGTAAAAATGAATTGGTCAGATCCATCCTTTAATTTCCTGAGAGCAACCCACTGATGATCTGCTCTTTCCATATTCAATTCTTCATCTAAATTGTAGCTTTGGTACAGCTGAAACTCTCTATGCAGATAATCAGTGTTGATTCCTTCCATTCGGCTGGAGAAAATGGCCAGGTCCTTAAATGAGGCTAAAGATTGTTTAGCCACATCTACAATGCTTGCATGAATGAGCAAGTCATCCTTTAATGTAAATTTGTCCTTCATACATGATAGTGATTTGATCACAAATGCCCTGCAGTGCATTTTTGTCTGTAACCGTGCTTCAGAAGTCATCTTCTCTAGAAGTTTGTTAGTTGCCTCACCAAAGTATGTATGTACAAGCTCTCATCTTTTACGTCAATTGCTGTGATGTCTGTCTTGTCAACAATTTACTTCGGTTTAATAACAATTGAAAGGAATTCTCTGTACATGGATCAGAGATCTCGGAAACGCTTAATTATGCATATTTGAATGCAAATATTTAATCTGGGACACATAAATCACTCCATGCACGAGTCCTCCGTACGCATGCAATTAGCTGGGAGACAAAGTCGATGTTGATTACTTTATCATTTTAGCTGTTCTGATATTTACAGTGAAAGTATTCAGTGGTTAAAATACCCCCAGTTCCGCCTGCTGTATTTATTAGAGTACATCAAAAGAACATGACACAATAGCTGGGCGGCAAGTTCAAAGACAGAAAGATTCTGAGATGTACATGTAGTTATTATAAGAATACACTTTAGCTCAATTATTGTGTTAATTTCTGACTAGCCAAATAAATAGTGCATGCGACCTCAAAATCAAGCCACATCAGGACAAAATGTCGTTTGCAAGTTTGGATAAATAATATGGGGTTAAATGGCAAACAAAGATTTTAATGAGATTCAGAAGATTGCTGAAGTTTCTAGAACTGACAGTTTGGATGGAAATAGTAGCCAAGTGTAAGAAAGTGGGTGATGCCTGGCTTAGTGTTTGGAATACAACTATTCCTTGGATTGTCAAAATTCAGTCTCACCCTGAAGGACTATCAAGAGTTACATCGCTGTCAGGTTATTCTAGGTATCTAAGGTTACCAATATTGGCGCAAAACCCATACCAAATTCAATTGACAAAAAATAAAATAATCTGTAATGCTTACCAATTGAAAAGCGGCAGTTGTCACCAGAATATTATATTCAAAATAATATAAAGTTTGGACAAATGGATATCACCACTATGTTTCCATGACTCGAGATATGGCGGCCGAATTCTGCGCATGGCTTTGAAAAGATATAATGTTTATGCATCAGGCTATAGAAATGAAATACATTACTTTGGACTCTTTCTGGAATTTCAACCAAAACTTGAATTTTCAACCAAACCAACACGTGATCCAATGTTAACATAAATGATGTATCGTTGTGCAGAATTACCAGATGCGCCGAATAGGCTGACACGGTTGTACATGTCAGTATTATAAAGAATGTGGAAATTAAACTCAACGGTAACCAGCAGTTCTTCTAATCTGCAAAGTTCAACATTGCAAAGGATGGGACTGCAACTTTTGCTAGTGGGACTCCTACTTTTTCCAAATTGGGAGTCCTGGACTTCTAGTTTTAAAATCCTAGCGAGACCTCTGTGGATAGTAAAATCTCTCTGGTCTTGTGAATTAAGGGCTTGTCATGCTGTAGAGCTTTGTTGGGTCTGTCATAACTGTTCTGAATCCAGCTTAAAAACTGGCAATATGCAAGGGTACAACTTGACTTTTGGTTGTCTCTTATTCTTTTCAGCCTAGAAATGCTAAGGCTCGAAGCAGGTGATGACTTTGTTTTCTTCTGCCTAAACCAGCTGTCAACAACTACAGCACCAGCATCTATTCCTGCCTTCTCACAAGCAGCTGCTGAAGCCTTGTGACTTTGCCTTTTCTTCTAAATACATTTCTCAATAAACTCACTGTCACACACAGCTCTAGAAGACGATTAATGCACTTTCCAAGAGAAAGCCATCTAGTTAGGCAATACTTTAGGATTTTCCTGACTTAATCATTATGCAGAAGTTGACAATTATTGAACTCCCACACTCTTTTATCACTCAGTTCCAGATAATAACATATATCCTGGAGATCATCAATCCGCATAGGAATCTGCTGGAAGGACCTTTTAGCTACAACATTGCAACTGTGTTTATTAATATAATATACACCAAGACATCGTATCAAGAGATGCTGTGAGCAGGATTGGACCAATGTAAGCAAACTGCTTCCCCCAATCACTTCTATATTTTTTTTATCCCATTTTTTTTCCTCTGGCGGGTGACAAGTCATCAGTTACTTCCTTTTCCTCTCATTTTCGCTTCTTGATGAGAAAGATGAAAGATAGCCACGATGTGAGACAATCTATTTGAACTGGCGGGTGAAAACCGGAAATGAAGCCAGATATGGTAAAGTACTAAGTAACATGCTAGACACGGCAAAACCTGATACCAGAAACGAAAGATGAAATTTTTTTTAAAAACAAAAATACGGATATTTTTCCATTTTTTTTTTGAGCTGAAAAATCGAGTTTCTCTTAAAAATCAGTAAATCGAGAGATAGGTCCGAAAATCGGAATTCTCATTCATTCCCAGTGGATATGTCCGGAATAACGAGTTTTCTGGATAAATGTATCATGCATTTTTTTAATTTTATAATATCACACTATATATATGTACATGTATATGCTAGATTTAAATGTAATGTACTGTAAAAAGTACAACAATTGCAAAATGTTATCTCGCAGTTTAATGTGTTATGGTAAGCTAATAAAATGCAGTCATTTTTATAAGTCGTATTTTACAGCTGTTACAATGAAGAGTTTAACAGTGTTTTTTTCTGTGTTTATCGTGGTATAAACTGTCAGTTGCCGACTCACACCGCAAACAATGCCCGAAGGGCGTTATGTAAGCTGTGTGAGTCATCAACTAACAGTTTATGCCATGATAAATGCAGAAAATGTTAAACTCTTATAATTTAAATTTCAATTGTTCACTATGTTATTTTGTTTCCATCATCAGGAAACAAATCTTAATTAAACGTAGTCTTTTAACGTAGCTATTTATAGCACTTGGGTCTTGGGTTGTCCTGCTTGATCCTAAGGTCATCCTAATACCAGTCCTTCTTCCAATGGAAGCCTATGTATGGAATTTTAACACTGCTACTGTGATTTTGATATTTTAGCCTAATGGACATGTGTATTCAAAGTGGAGCTAAATATTTAAAGTCACGACGCTTTTTATTAAAAAATGAAGCCCTATACTGTCCACGCCTTAAATCATTCAACTTTGTACAGCCATTAATAAACTGTTATTTTGTTACATACAGTTGGTAAACAACAAAGAGGCTTAACGAGACACTTTTAATCAGTTTACCATATGTTTTGTCAAAAAGCATGGACGATTTGATCCCAGTGTGTTTATTTAATTATTAACTCATTCGGCCCCGATGAAACCTTTATGCATAATCCAGTTTCTGCATTCAACGGCTGATACCGCCTTTTTGTGAAGTTTTTCGACTGCATTCAATGGCCGGTACTGCTGCTCCGCGATCCGAATGTATGGTCAAGAGAAAGTCTCTGATTGGTTATAAATTTAGGCTTTTCCAAGCATCAGACCCACTTGTAGCCAATCAGAAATGAATTTACGTTCATTTGGGCAAACATTAAATGTTCGGAAACCAAGGATTACTACTTGGGATCCGTTTCAATACACGTTTTTTTCTTTCTTAAAAAATCGTAAAATGATGGTGGAAGAACGAATAGTTTTTGATGGCGGTGAGGACGAGAATGAGATTCTCGGGTTTGATCTCGAAAATTTTGAGTAATAAGGAGAGATATGTTCGACAGATGGATAAATTTGTGAGATTTCGAATGGGACATTGAAGATTCTTGAGATTGAATATTCAGAAAAAGTGATCGTCTTCTGTCTAGCCATATCAATGATTTTAGTGGAATGAATCCTGGACCTACAACATACAATGACAAATAGACAAAGAACAATGAGACATCTATCTTTTATCACTTATTATTATTTCCGGAGAAACTGTACATGGAAATCGCAAACGAAACCAATCCATATGCATAAAAGTGCATATTGGTATCACCAAACGTAGTATCCAACCTGCAAAATGTGTCTATTTAACAAAGTTCTATCCTAACCAAAAACTGGATGTGAACATTGCCAAGTAATGCAACTACAAATTGTTTCAAACAATATTACATATTAAACTTTCCTGGTTTATTTACTGGAATTAAGTACTGATGATGTGATATTCCTAACAATGTTGCACATTTTTTTTAAAAAAATGTATACATAAATTGTGAAAGACTTGGAAAACTAGAAAGAAAAATACATCTTTGTGTAGACAAATTAATTTGGATTAATTGGTGAAATTTTCATGGATTAATATTGGATACAAGAAGAGAAATTAAAGTAATGTGAAGGCATGTGCATGATTTCTACAAAATTTTCCAAACAGGTAAAACACTCTGCACAAGCAGCTAGTCACAGCTTAGTGTGGCTGGGGCACAGTAACAGTGTTACTGATAAGTTTGTTGGGGCTGAAAGAGTTAACAACCCCATCAGACTAGCTAAAACAGACATTGTTTATACAATCGCTTGTTACAATATGGTTACACTACTTAGTTATTGATAGTGGCCATAGATTCTCAAATGCTTCACTATTGTGTTTTATATATTATTCTATTTTCAAATATGGTTTTTCTTATTTTTGGACAGATTATTTCTGGACTATGGAGACAAGTTTTAATGTAATTTTACACTTTGGTCCCCGATTTGGAACGCAGATTTCCAGATTAATGGAGCAAATTAATGTTTAGGAATTCCATTCCCATTGAATTATGTCCGAATAGCGAGGTTTCCAGATAAATGGAGTCCGGATTAACGAGGTTCCATTGTATATTGCAATCAAATAGAAATGTAATTATTTATTTTATATACAAATAAACTTGATTCATATCCCTAAGCTTGTCATCTTGAACGAGTATTTCCAGATAATGATTTTCAAGATACAATATCAGACAAAATGCCAAAATCTGATTCACCTCAAGCATGTCGTTACTGAAACTAACAAAAATGTACTAATGTTGTTGTAGTAGGGTTTAACGCCATTTTTTCAGCACACAATAGGCTATACATGGCAGCCAGTATTAATGGTGGAGGAAGAACCTTTTAAAACCATGTGAAAGAACCAATGACCCACGAAAAGCTACTGGCAAGCATTCTCACATACCGCATTAGCTGAATCTGAGACTCGAACCCAAGCAGATAGGTGAGATGGCAGTTATTCGTAATGAAGGGCGCTTTAGACCACTCGGAGGTTCCTACTAATATTGAAAAAGTGTTTAGATATCTTTTGTTAAAGATAACTATCATCCTTTCAACCAATGTTGGCATTCCTGCTTCCATCACATACCAGAATAACTGAATTGTTGCTTAACATAACTTGATATCATATCCATTTTCTTCAGCCAAAATTTGAATTTATTAGTAAGACTTCACAATAAGTAATTCTCTAGGACAGCTGAAGTCAAATGTCATGCAGGTTGCAAGATTTCTGTAGTCATGTGACTTGTAATGCAAATGGAGAGTTTCTGGGGTAATTTCATGTTTCGTCTCATCCATGAGTGGACTGAAGATGTAAAAATTACTATACTCGCAATTTCTGAGAAAATAAATCATATTTCTATTCTATGACTCCACACCCCAATCTAAAGTAAATGTCCAAATATAAGATACGCGGTGGCTAGGGTCAGAGAAAATTTGAATAACAGTCCAGTAAAGAGAAACTAAAGCGATATAACTTTAATTTGTTGAAAAGCGTCGATACGGCGGCCTTGTGAAAGATGTTCTAAACATCTCGAGGTCTTACTTTGTAGGACTATGAAAACTATCGAGAATTAGGAGCAACATGATTCAACCATTATCCTTCTGATAGTGGTCTCGTTTCTTCTCGGCTTTATTTCATATTAAATACTCAACATAAATCAGTTGCAATATTCAATTCATTTATATTTATTATATGTAAAATGCTGTTGAATATCAAAATCGAAACTACGCCATAAACGGGATGAGTTAGGAACTTACAGAACCATAAATGTTTTATGTTTGTCCAATCAACTACTTTATAAATATTGAAACGAATGGTTCCAAAATAATTAAATGACAGTATTTTTCCTAAAATGTGCTAAATTACTGTAAATATACTTACAAATGATCAAATTTGAAGACTGCATCTGGAACAAAGTTATTGCTTGTCGCCATTTTGTCACGAAGTATACGTCAGCACACAAGACGGTTTGACTATATCTGGTTATGCGTCGCACTGGGAACGGATAGGTCAAGGTTGTACAATATTTATTTGGTACTGTGTTATCGGAAGAATGTTCTAGACATTAATCTTTTTTTCAACCCAGAAACGGTATTCTCTCTCTCTCTCTCTCTCTCTCTCTCTCTCTCTCTCTCTCTCTCTCAATAAATAAATAAATAAATAAATAAATAAATAAATAAATAAATAAATCAATAAATAAATAAAAGTGAAAATTTTATTGATAAGGTACTTCATCATATCCGATTACTTTAGAAATTTGCATGGGTAACACATTTTTGGAATAATTCCACTTAAAATATGTTCACTAAGCGTTCAAATGATAACCTAAGACATGAAATGAAAATAAATAAATAAACTAGCCTATATTACCTAAATAATAACAAGTTCCTGTGTACCAGTCCACACACACACACACACACACTATATATATATATATATATATATATATATATATATATATATATATATATATATAGACGGTATGATGTGGTAAAAAAAATGTGCATGATTAAATTATCCGGAAAACGAGAGAGAGAGAGAGAGAGAGAGAGAGAGAGAGAGAGAGAGAGAGAGAGAGAGAGAGACGCACACATCATTCATCAATCATACATACATGTATACATGTATGTATGCATGCATGCATGCATCCATGCATGCATGCATGCATACATACATACATACATACATACATACATACATACATACATACATACACAGACATAAAATGTGAATTGTTTAAGCATGCGCTTTCTCATCTTCCCGTATGCTTTTCTCATTGCTACGTCCTATTAGATAACCTGTACACTATAATGCTTATTTATTTATAGTCGGGTTCCCACCAAGAGAGAAAACAGGTGACGGAAGTCACAAATAAACACCTCTACCCAATCAAGCGGGTGACACCGAGTGGTCTAAAGCGCTATCCGTTACGGATCACTGCCATCTCACCTTTGTTCTGCGTGGGTTCGAGTCTCAAATTCGGTCAATGTGGGTATGTTTAGAAGCTTCTAGTAGCTTCTCGTGGGTCGGTGGTTCTTTCTGGGGCATTTCCCCCCGCCTCTTCCCCCCACCATTAATATTGGCCGCCATGTATAACCTATCGTGTGCTGATAAATGGCGTTAAAGCCCAAACAACAACAACAATGAAAAGGCGAATCACTCATCCGTCTGAAGGCTGCCTACAATCGTCACCTTCGCTAGCTATGTGCAGCTTGGCAGATCGAACATATTTCTGTGCTTAGAGTCTGTGAATGTCATTGGATTTGGCGGCAAACATCCGCATCCAATCAAATTTAAGATTACATAAAAGCTCTCTAGATGATGGCATAAAAGTTATAGTATTGAATAAATGTTTACTTCCTTCACTAATTCCATAATACAAGTGATGTGTATTTAAAAGTTGATTCACGTCATGCACATTTTAATACTTATCACGCGCAGGCTGCAGATCAAAACACTCAGTCAAAAAGGGTGTAACAGTTGATGTACTATTTGGCAAACGAACCTTTGTTGTGTTTGCCATTAACGAAGTCTGTAGAAGCCTTTTCCTCATCCATTGATACATCAGTATAAATTCTTGTATATTTTCTAAATTCGGTGAGGATTTCATGATAAGACTACTGGACGAAGAAAGGGTTTGTTTGAGAGTTTTTCCATCGTGTAACGTACAAAAAAGCCAGGGAGGTGTTTCGGAGACAAACATTTTCTGGATTGAATAAAGATCAATTTGTTACTGTCTAGGCTGGATGGTATTCTAATGCCAAATGAAGGTATGGCATTTGATTTATTTTCGTATATAGTTTTGAATGTGGGTTTGAAAAAGCCTAAAATGCAAGGTTCTGATGGTTTGATCTAAATTTGAGAGCATACTGGACAGAAAGCATATCTCTACAATGTGATAAGAAATGATTCGTTCGCTTTAGCGATAAGGCTTCTGTCTTCAATGCTCACAGAGCGAGTCTTATTCCTGTATGTTGAATTGGGTCAATCATCTTCAAATATGACTTCCTAGAGGACCCACAAACAACGCATCCATAGCCTGCTGCATATATGAGAGGATAGAGCCCACTCGTACGTTTAATTCTATTTCGGATAGAATGTTTGATATTAAAGAGGGCAGACGGCCTTTTAGACCCATATCGTGCAGGTAATTTAGTATTCCGTACTTCCATGTTGTGTCTTAGGCCTTTTATAAATCAAAGATATCTGCTACTAAATGTTTCTTCTTCATAAATGCGTCGCGAATAAATGTTTCCAGTCTAACCAGATGATCCTTCGGTACTATGACATAAACTGAAGCCAATTTGGAAAGGAGATATTAAATTGTTACTTGCCAACTACCATACAAGCCGAGAATTAATCAATCATGCCATTGTTTTGCAGACACAGCTTGTCAATGCAATGGGTCGATAGTTGTTAGGATCTCCGCTGTTTTTACCTGGTTTTTGAACTGTTACTACCGTTGCTTCTTTTCAAATCTTCTGTACATTACCAGCCATCATGAATCATTAAAGACTTTCAAAATAGATGTTAGTGATGATTCTTGGAGGTGTTTCATGAAATGGTAATCTATTTCGTCTAGCCGATGTATCATGGGACTAAAGCCTCTATAAGTTTCAAAAGTGAAACGAGTTATAACTTTACGAGTTGTTGGATGTAAAATTTAAACGTGACAATTCAGTCCGAAGAATACGGTATTTATTTAAATTTTCGGGCTTTGTACAATTGTTGAACTTTTTTCAATGCTTATCGGCATTGTCTAATGACATCTTTACATTCCTATGTTATCCAATTTTTTTTGGGAGGGGGAGGGGTTCTTTAGCAATTCGGTGAGGACTTGGGAATAAATTCTTCTGCAAGCTCGATTTTATCGAAGTAATGATTGGGTCATTAACGTTAAATACTGTATCAGGATTAAGTCCAGCTTTACAGAGAGATTCAAACGCAGCCCAGTCGGCTTTCTTTATATTCCATTGTGGAATTGCATCATCAATTTTAGAGTTGATATTTTCAAGGAAGATTGGAAAGTGATCACTGCTGTGAAGGTCATCAGCGACAGTCCATTCATAGTACAAAACAGTGATGGAGTGCAAATTGTCAAATCTATACACGTATATAGACCGGTTCCAGGTGGTAAATATGTTGGCGATTTCCCGTTATATAGATATAAATCTTGTCCAGAAACGAAGTCTTCTACAATCTGGGCTTTGTCATTTTATGTGATATAATCCCCATATAATGTTATGGGCATTAAAACCACGCAATAAAACAAATAGCGTTAAAAGTTGTTGAACAAGATTGTCTAATTCGTTTGATATTATGTTGGTTTTTTGGTGGTTTGTAAATAGAACCAAAGGTAATCACTCGATGTAGAGTGAAGCTTACAGCAATGGCTTGCAAATTTGTATTTAGAGGGATGACGCTATGAGGGGCTCTGTTGTTCACAACAACATAAATTCCACCTGAGGCCCTGTCAACATTTTGAAAGTAGGTGGTAAGTAGGTTTCAAGTGTGATGTTATCCGTATCCATATCTTTAAAGATTGTGTCCTGTAGACATAGTACTGCAGGTCGTCGACAGTTCCACTATAATATGGTGTTCTTCAATGTAAGTTTAAGTTGAATACCAACTGTGTTATCGAGAGAGATACAAGAAGAAAAATAATGAAGGTGAGCAAGTAAATAAAGACTTCCTACGTCTCGGCGTGACCAACCAATTTGTCGAGGCCGTTCTCATCCCGACCACCCGTCTAGGATAAGTAAAGACCAACTGACTACTGGACAGACCACCACCTCGTCATCACCAAGCTCAACATCCGTATTCAGGCCATAATCCAAACAGACAAAGAAGGCTCATAAACGACTGAACATCCTCAAGTTGAAATGCACCAGTAGCAAACAGTGTCTCGGGAATGCCCTGCAAAAACGTCTGAAATCCACCCCTTTTGACAATCAGAACATGGAGACCGACTGGGTGTCATTCAGAGAGCGTATAGCTTCGGAAATTCCTGGGGACTCTCAACCAGAAAGCACCATGACTGGTTTGATGAGAACAGCGACGAGATCAGGCAGCTGCTGGATGAGAAACACCGCCTCCTTCAAACTTACATCAACAACCCACAGCCCAACTCTAGGAAAGATGCGTAGAACAACATACGCAGAAATGTGCAGCAGAAGCTCCGTCAGATGCAATACACATGGTTGAGCAACAAAGCTGATGCGATCCAGTGCTACACAGACCAGAATTACAGGAATAACTTTTATAATGCCCTGAACGAAGTGTATGGACCTACATCATCTGGATCATCCTCACCTCTCAGCGCAGACGCAAACACAACAATTACTGACAACGAGAAGATTCTCAAACGATTGGCTGCACTATTTTGACAAATTCTTGAATCGCCCCTCATCAATCAATGATAAAGCCATTATTGTTTCCCTCAATTATCCACGAACGAAGCACTGGATAACCCTCCGACCTTGGTGGAGACACAAAAAGCGATATGTCTACTCTCCAGTGGCTAAGCGCATGGTTCAGACATCTCAACTGAAATCTACAATGAAGGGGACACATCCCTAATAGACAGGCTCCACCAACTGTTTTTACGTATGTGGCAGCAAGAGACGATACCCCAGGAATTTCAAAGACGCTTCTATAATCCACTTGTATATGCGCAAAGGGACCTCCAGGCATGCGACAACCACATTATTCTCACTTGCAGAAAAGATACTCGCTAGAATCCTACTGAACCGCATCACTATGCAGCGTGACCAGAGACTGCTACACGAAAGCCAGTCTGGATTCTGAAAAGAACATGGGACCTTCGACATGGTGTTGCTGAAAGGCAGCTACCAGAGAAATGTCTATGTCGACTAGACAAATGCCTTTGATACCGTCAGTGGAGATGGCTTGTGAAAGGTGACGGCCAAGTACAAATGCCCAAGAAAATTCATATCCATGGTGCAGCATTTCCACGATAGCGTGCAGGCACGAGTCCAGTACAGTGGCGTGACATCTGAGCCATCCCCAGTATCCAATGTAGTCAAGCAGGGCTGTCTTCTGGAACATACACTGTTCAGCCTATTGTTCTCTGCCATGCTGACTAATACTTTCCGATACAGAGAGATTGGAATTGACATCAGTTACGGTACAGATGGAAAAATATTAAATACCAGGATGCTTCAAGCGAAAACCAAAGTCATGACATACACCATCCGGGATCTTTTATTTGCTGAAGACTGCACCCTCATAGCTGGCTTAGAAGCCGACCTGCTGCGTTGACAATTTATTCAGCTCCTGCACAAACTTTGGTCTCGCCATCAGTACCAAATAGACTGTAGTCCGACATGAGCCGGCCGCTGAAAAGCCATATTTTGAGCCAAACATCCCAGTCAACAATATTGAACCGTTTCACATACCTTGGCAACACGGTGTCACAGAGCATCACTATTAACCATGAAGTGAACCTTCGCACTGCGAGAGCCAGCGCAACATTCTGCCGATTGTATTCCAATGTCTGGAATAGAAGTGGCATCGGCATCCAAACCAAACTAAAGGTCTACATGGCAGTTGTTCTCCACACACTACTTTACGCATGCGAAACGTGGATGGTGTACCAAAACTGCGCCAGGACGTTGAACCACGTTCGCACGAGTTTCAGGAAAGTTCTCAGCATCACGTGGCAGGACAAGGTTCCAGACACTGAGGTACTTGCCCAAGCAGGTCTCCACAGTACCCACACCATCCTGGTGCAGTGTCAGCTGGGCGTGACATGTTGTACGCATTCCAGACCACCGGCTGCCTAAGAGACTCTTTTATGGATATCTACAGCAACGTATAGCGATCCCACGGAGTATAGAAGAAACGATTGAAAGACAATATGAAGGCATTTGACATAAACCATCATTCCTGCTTGGCGTTTCTCTGTGTACAAAGGCTCAGAGTTGTGCGAATCTAGCAGAACAGCGGCTGCAGAGGCAAGCCTGAAAATTGCATGTCCCATCAATCCTATGGAGTTGTCCCACTAATCATCTGTCGTTTATGCAAACGATCATTCAATGCAAGTGTTGGTCTCATCAGCCACCTCCGCATGCACAGAACTGAACCAGACCCCCCTCAACCTTCGGATGCCTAGAACGGTCCTCGTCGAATCAAAGGACGAACACCAATAATTTCGTTGATTAATTTTGATACTCGATGTGTTTCAAGATGTTTCACTGCATTTTGTCGTCCATATCCTTCTCGACTGACAAATTCATCAAAGACGTACCGATTTGAACATTTGACACAATTGTATGTATGCATATTTTGACACATTATTATTGCGATTATGACACTGGGGAGATCTAGCAAATATACAAACCTGATGGAAAATTAATCTTTCTTCGAATTTATGAAAACGGCATAGCTTGCACACTTTGAAAGCTATGGATATGCCATCTTTACTACAACACTACTGACAACATTCTTCTGTAACTTTTCTTTTTGATATAAAAAGCAAGATTTGATAACAGCTTCTTCAACAATATGAGTTTTAGTTGTTATAGTGTTACATTCAGGTTCCAAAGGACACACAAACACCAAATAAGGGTCCTAAAACTTTATCTAAAATCAAGCTAAAATCTTTCACATAAACAAGATACAAACAATTCCAGTGTTCCTTACAGTACCAATAACTTAACTGCATGTTCTAGCACTCTACTCTTGTTTTAGAAAGTGTTACAGACAATGGATATAATTAATTTAACATGTGTGCGTTATCAGAAGTCAAGAAGTCCAAGCTCAGTTAGCCCTGGGAAGATAAACAAACAGAGGCTGTAGGTGTTGACAGTCTCTGGTATCAACTATCCAGAATGCTGGGATTAATGTTCTGACCAAATGTCTCTGGTAACAGGCTGGAATCTGATACAGCACCTAGGGTGACATCATACTTATAACACCTCCCTTCTTAAGAGGAAACTATGTTCTCGATACAATACAATTTTCTTAATAAAAATTACTTGCTGGCTTGGTACATCAGAAAATGATAAAATCTGCATGATGCTTACATTATTACTAGCACGCATAAAGCTTAGAGTCACTATAATTAACTTCTGTTAAATAGTCTTGAAGTCCATCAGTGACCATCAAGAATAGGGGAATCCAACAAATTGGTTACCGTCTATATCCGCATAAATTCGTTGTGATTAAAACAAACAGAACTTTATATCTATTTTAAGTAACTTCCATAACCAAAATCTTCTCAAATATCCGTAGATCATCCATTCGTGGTACTGGATACGCATCAAATAACGCGATATTATTAACCTTGCAATGAGCTACATATAGCCGAAGAGTTCCATCTTTCTTGTCAGCTAACACACAAGGTGAACTCCATGGACCAAACTCTCGTGTTTTCATGTGACGATCATACAGTGCCTTGATTTTCTTTGGGCGATCCAACAGATTATCTTTGACAAGAGCTCCGATGTCAGCCAACTTCTCATGCGTTTTCACAACATGCTCAACAAATGACTTCCTTACATTCTCCTCTTCCGTAAACAAGCCTTGTAAAATCTGCATTGGCCCCCTTAACTGGCCATCCATGCAACATCTAAAAGGGTGTAAATCCAGTTTTCTCATGTGCGACTTCGCTGTATGCAAATAACAAAAATGGTAACATCTCATCCCATTATTTCTTGCTGTCTGTACAGAACTTTCGCAACATTGACTTTAACGGCCCGTTAAAACGTATTACCTTTCCATTCGCTTGTGAGTGATAAGGCGTTGTTGTAACTCCACGGATACCCACTAGTTCATACAACTGTTTCAATACCGTGCTAGTCAAGTTGGTCCCTTTGTCTGTTAATCTGACCGTTGGAAAACCAACACGGCTAAACATCTCACTCAGTGCTCTAGCTACACTCGTTGCCTCCATATTTTTTAGAGGAAAAGCTTCGGGATATCTCGTTGCATCATCAATTACCGTCAGAATGTATTTGTGTCCAGACTTCATACTAGCTAAAGGTCCTACAATATCCATTGCAATTTCTGAGAAAGGTTCTGTTATCACTGGTGGGCAAACCACTCGTGCTTTCTCACCTGAAGTCCGTTTTGCTGTCATCTGACACTCGTGACATGATGTACAATACCTCTTTACATCGGAAAACATTCCAGGCCAAAAGAACAATTGGAGAATTGTCTCCTTTATTTTCTCCAAACCCAAATGACCTGCAAGGGGTCGATCGTGTGCCAACTCCATTACCACATTTCGTAATCCTGCTGGTACAACAATTTGCTCCCCTCCACGCGAACCATCACCAGATTGCCATTTCCGTCGCAAAATATCATTCTCCCAGAAAAATGACATTGGCTGCTCGTCAGCCTCTTCACGAGTAGCAGAAGCCTTCTCTCTTTTACTTTGCAGTGAAATATCGGCAATCTGTAGTTTCTACAACATGTCTGCATTCATTGCTGAAAGTTTGTCAACTTCAACGTCCTCACGCTGATCAGTATCTGCTGTCTCGATGCTGCTGTTGACTTCATTTATAACCTCATCCTCACATTGGTTAGTATTTTCCACAGTCCTCTCATCGTAGAGTCCTTTTACCATCGACCTTGTAACAACAAATGATCCTTTCTTACTAAGAATATCCACCCCCATTAGAGCTTTCGCTGCTAAATTCGAAACAAGACCCACTTGCGCTGGTCCTTTATATATGTAGTGTCGATATTTACCACAGCCAACTGTGAAGTAAATGGCTGACCCACTGCTGTATATAAAGTGACTTTGTGTCCCTCCAGCTTGTAACTCTCGTCAACGAGATCTCTTAGCAGGGTCATATCGGAGCCAGTGTCCTTCACAAACATGATCTCGCGCCCATTTACACATCCTGTTTCCGAAATAAGCCTTTCACCAATACTTGGCTTAGCAAAACAAGTTGCTGGGTTGCCACGATGCTTCATGTCATCTGTTGGACAATACCTTGCAATATGTCCCCATTGCTTACATCGATAACACTGCCTATTCTTCTGCTTGGACCGGTCACTAGTCGATGCTAGTTTCGCTTGCTGCTGTACGTTCTGAATATTCGTCTTGTTACTATTTCGACTTATGTTTGGATGAAACTTATTTTTCTGCCATTGATGTTGTACATTGGTGGGAATATAATCTTCCGCAATCTCTACAACTGGACTAGAGCCCTTGTTCCTCCGAATCTACTGTGCTTGATCTTGTGGCAAGGCTTTCAAGAAAAATTCCTCACGAAGACAAATAACTGGGTCACGATCATCCAAAAAGTGCTTTATGTGCTGATCAATTCTGGCCATCAGACCACGCTACGTCTCGGTGCTTTCTTTCTTCATGCTCACCAACGTAGTGAAATTTTCATGCGCTCTCGTTCCAAAGCGACCAATCAGTCCTTTCCTGAGTTTCAGGTAATCGCCACAAGCTTGAGTTGCAACATATCTAGCCTCACCTGTCAAAAGAGTTCTTGGCTGTAATATTTTTAACTCGTCAGACCACTTAGCATGTTTTGCAATTTGATTCAAATTCTGCTACAAAAGTCACAATATCTTCTCATTCATGGTCATATGCCTGTAGCTTTTCTTTAAATGGCATTGAAGATGTTTTCTCTGTCACTGTTTCTTGACGTTTTACTCTTTCTAAGTCAATTTACAAACGCTTCATTTCTAATCTTAATTTCTTTCTTTTCATTTCCCATTCAAACTCCTTTTGTCTTAATTCCATCTTTCTTTCATTCTTCTTTGAACTAGGTTTTCGTTTTGCTTCTTTGGGTGGTTGCATGTGCTCAAGGTTAAGTTCCTCTTCATACTCCAGAATCTCAGTATCAGTAAACTACATCAAATTATGTGGTTCCGCTTTTCTACGTGGTCGTCATGAAGCGATCATTGCTACCTCAACTTCTACGTCATCAGCAACTGACATATTGACAAACTATTAGTACGTACTGTAGTTCTATCACTGTATTCACAGCCACTGGACTACTTTTTCTTTTCTATGATTTCTGGGCTTGTACGTGTACACTCGTTACAGTGACATACACTTTGCACTTAGCAATTAACAATTTTAAGTTATACGTACAGTACAACCAGTCACTGCTAATAAAACACAAATATTCGCTGAATTCACAGCACTCTGAATTGTCAAATACAATTCCAACTTATTGAATAATTCCAAATAATTCACACAGAAGTATTGGAATCCGTACCACTGCCACCAAAAATGTTACATTCGGGTTCCAAAGGACACACAAACACCAAGTAAGGGTCCTAAAACTTTATCTAAAATCAAGCTAAAATCTTTTACATAAGCAAGATACAAACAATTCCAGTGTTCCTTACAGTACCAAGCCCATAACTTAACTGCCTGTTCTAGCACTCTGTTTTAGAAAGTGTTACAATGGATTATAATTAATTTAACATGAAGAAGTCCAAGCTCAGTTAGCCTTGGGAAGATAAACAAACAGAGGCTAGATGTGTTGACAGTCTCCGGTATCAACTATCCAGAATGCTGGGATTAATGTTCTGACCAAATGTCTCTGCTAACAGGCTGGAATCTGATACAGTGACATCATACTTATAAAATATAGTTTTTGCATAAACTAACCGTAGGAACAGGGTTATGAAGTTCTCACTAGACTGTAAACACATCAGCACAAGTCAGCTGAACAGATCTGGCTAGGATTATCTTTCTTTCTTTAGAAAAGGAAACGAAATATGAACTGTTTACATGAAAATGTGAACTTCTATAATAATACATTTTATCTAGGTATATTCGAGATTTGTTTGGAAATATTTTAACTGAATCTTACACGCATAAGTCGAGCCCCAAGTGGCCGAGTGGTCTAAGCGTTTCTTTGTTACTGATCACTGACATCTCACCTCTATCTGCGTGGGTTCGAGTCCCAGATTCGGCCAATATGGATATATGAGAATGCTTGCGTGGGAGCTTTTCGTGGGTCGGTGGTTCTTTCCGGGGATTTTCCCCCGGTTCTTTCTCAACCATTAATACTGGCCGCCATATATATATAGCTAATCTTGTGCTGAAAAATGACGTTAAACCCTAATATAACAACACGCATACGTCTATAGCTAATGACGTTTGAAAATAAAGCAAATATGTAGACGGCTTATTCAGGAAAGAAAATGAATATAGGAAGGGCTCGGCAGATTTAAGTTTTTTTCCAGTATGAATACCTTATCAAATGTGAAAGCGGATCGAATCCTATCTCGTTGGGCGTGTGGGTTTGGGGTGCGGTAGAGGAGGATATGCCACTTTGTTCCCTTTACTTTGGTTTTCTATGTCCGTTGCCAATGGAACTGTTCAAACAGCCCATCATTGCCATTGTAACTTAACTATCAGAAAATACATACACAATCTGATTCCAATTTTACACGAGAATTTAATAACGATAAAACATAACACAAACGCGTACAACTTATATTTTAATATATATATATATATATATATATATATATATATATATATATATATATATATATATATATATATATATATTCTGTTCCTTTGAATTAAAATGGTTGTTAGTTTAAAATACATGTTTAAATTTGTACATTATATATGATATCAAATAGTATACGTTGTACATTATCAATTATACCACATGATATAAGTTGTACATTATAAATTATACCATATTAGATAACATGGTGTGAGTATGTATTATCACTGTACATTTTAATGTATTATCTGTTAGGACAGTATTGACTCATAAAGTAAGTACTAGAAAATATAAACCAGCAAATTTAGTAACATTCAACAAATAACTTATTTCCTTGAATACAAAGTGAAAATGTAAAAACAATTTACAGAATTGTTAATTGAATTCAAACTTAGACAAAATGTTTTATCCCAAGTCTAAAAGTACAGAGTGCTCCGAATAAATATCAGTATATAATGTACTTTTATAGACAATCTGTCACCCATGACAACAAAATGCTCTGTACGTAAGTAAATTCCAATGAAATTCTCAATCAAATTCGTAAACAATGTCAAGTATGTTTCCTTAATTGTTTGCAAAGAGTCTGACACACAGGCAGACCATAGATTTTCCAATCGAAAAAAAACTGATTTCATGAACTCAAGTAAACAGTCCATTTAAGTTACAAACAAAATGAAATGACGACAATCTATCTTCAGGACTGGTCAAATATCGAGTTACAAACAAAATGAAATGACGACAATCTATCGTCAGGACCAATCAAAGATCTAGTTACAAACAATATGAAATAAAATCAATCTATCATCAGGACTGGTCTAAGATCGAGTTACAAACAAGATGAAATGACGGCAATCTATCATCAGGACTGGTCAAAGATCGAGTTACAAACAAAATGAAATGACGGCAATCTATCATCAGGCCTGGTCAAAGATCGAGTTACAAACAAGATGAAATGACGACAATCTATCATCAGGACTGGTCTAAGATCGAGTTACAAACAAGATGAAATGACGGCAATCTATCATCAGGACTGGTCAAAGATCGAGTTACAAACAAGATGAAATGACGGCAATCTATCATCAGGACCGATCAACGATCGAGTTATAAACAATATGAAATGACGACAATCTATAATTAGGACCGGCTAAAGATCGAGTTACAAACAATATGAAATGACGACAATCTATAATTAGGATCTGCTAAAGATCGAGTTACAAACAAGATGAAATGACGGCAATCTATCATCAGGACTGGTCAAAGATCGAGTTACAAACAAGATGAAATGACGGCAATCTATCATCAGAACTGGTCAAAGATAGAGTTACAAACAAGCTGGTTGTTTGATTAATTAGGATTTTTAACGTAGCTTTAACACTTTTTCAGTCATATCGCTACGATGTCTGCTGTGAGGCAGTTTATAGTGATATCTAGCACTTGGGAATCATTCCGCAGGCATGTAGCATGATGTTCCACCCAGTAACATTATCCTGACACCAGGCCGACCAGTCCTAACACTAATCTCTTAATGCTGAGCGTCAAGCGAGGCAGGTGTTAGTATGATTTTTGTAAGTCTTTGGTATGACTCTGACGGGGGTGGAACCCACGACCTATGACTTCCACGGCGGACGCTCAACCACTTCGCCACCGAAGCGGATCCCCAAGCAAGATGAAATGAGGCAATATACCAACAGGATCGGTCACAGATCGAGTTACATACAAGATGAAATCACTGCAATCTGTCATCATAATCAGTTAAAGATAAGAACTCGAAATACATAATTATGCATAATATTGTTTTCTACGTTTACTAACGATTCTTACTTGCATCCACATGCGAAAGGAAGAAAAGAAAGAAAAGAAAGGAAATAAAAGAAAAGAAGTGAGTGAGAGAGTGAGTGAGCGAGCGAGCGAGAGAATGAATTAACGATGAAAATGAATGACAATTTAATGGATTAATCAACAGATATGGAGAACAAAATTCAAAGAAATGTATACTAACTGGTTAGCAGCTGCAAGAAACTAATGTAATAAACTGAGGTAGTAGACTGGAACATTTTGGGACAAAAGGTAAAATATATAAGACGGGTATAATTTGAAATTATTGCAATTAAATATCTAAACTATTTAATAAATGAGTAAATATATCAAAATGGGACGATGCGTTCATACATGTACATCATAATCTCTGTCATACTTAACTGTGATTTCATTACTTGTTGTGCAATAGCGGGCGATCGTTTAATAGCTGGTGATCTCTTAATTGCGGGTGATATCTTAATAGCGGGTGATTTCTTAATAGCGGGTCATCTCTTACTGATGGAGCTGTTGTAGCGCAGCAAGGCAGAGCGTGTGACTAGTAATCAAAGTGTCGCGGGTTTGATATCAGCCCAATTCAGCTGTCTAGGTGTTTCCTTGGAAATAACGCTTAGCTCACATTTCTACGACATGATGTAAAATATACTGTGTTAAAAGTGCTTTTGAAACAACCCCCCCCCCTCCCATTGCAAACAATCTCTTTAATCATTGGATAAACTTTTTTCAGAAGAGCACAGTTTATCATAGCGTTATCCAGAAGATATTAAATTTGTCTTACTTTTAAATGCGTGAAATGCTCGAAATATAGACAGTACAAAAATACATTAAAATAAACAAAACTATTATATCATAAACAAATAACTATTTCACTCTCAAAAACTAATAGCAGGCTTAATTGGAAAATCTATTTAGTACATTTATTTAGTACATATATTTAGTACATTTATTTAGTACATTTTTAGTACATATATTTAGTACATATATTTAGTACATTTATTTAGTACATTTATTTAGTACATATATTTAGTACATTTATTTAGTACATTAAGTTAGTAAATATATTTAGTACATTTATTACATATATTAGTACATTATTTAGTACATATATTTAGTACATATATTTGTACATTTGTTTAGTACATATATTTAGTACATTAAGTTAGTAAATATATTTAGTACATTTATTTAGTACATATATTTAGTACATTAAGTTAGTAAATATATTTAGCACATTTATTACATATATTAGTACATTATTTAGTACATATATTTAGTACATATATTTAGTATATTTGTTTAGTACATACTCTGTCCGATAATATGTGGGGATAGAAATCTATATTTTTAGTACATACTATGTCAGGTAACATCTGGAGATGGAAACTTAAATTTTCACAGATGTAACGCAGATATCTACCACTTTGTTAATATATACTTATAAAGTTTTATAGAACTTAGTATAAACCGCATGCTTTACCTATTAAAGTTAAGAGTTAGAAATAGTTTTCCAAATTATACACAGGTAAATTTTGTTACTTATCGATATTTATTGGAAAAGATATCTGCATCGAACGTAAGGTATCTATTACAATAAACTGAATAAATATTAGGTTCCATGTAAACTTGCGTACACTATCGACTTTTTATATTGGGGAATGATTATTACATTTACATGAAAAGCGGCAAAAGTTGTTTCTCATTTTGCTGGCAATTGTTTACTGAAGATAACTTACCTTCTTTTTTAGAATTGTATTTATGAACACATATGACGGTACGGCAATTATAATACGAGTTTGATGATGCTTTGATATACGTAGTGAAGAACATAACAACAAGGGTTATGAAAGTTAGAACCGCGTGATTGTCATGCTTAACTCTCGTTACAAAGTGTTAAAGGATCGGTGCATCTTTTTCCGCTTCGTTTGTATGTGGCACTCACAGAGCATACGTCCATTTCTACTTTAGTCTTTTATTTATTATTACTTATGACGTTTACAGTTTTGTCTGTAGATGCGGGTCATTTCCCCACAAGAACCGCGAGCACAAAATTTACCTGATTTATCTGAATATGTAGACATTAGTGGAAAATACGCGTGCATGAAGCTGGCAGAGCACGTGCAGTTATTACTCTAGCAAATGTGTCATTTATTCCACTGATCGACTGAGAACGATTCGTGCGACATTTGATATTTACAGGTTAGTTCTTAAACATGCACGCATATTAAATGAACTTGAAACGTTACAAAAGTGATTAGATTTATATTTCCCAATTTGTTTTTCATTCATAGTTTTTCTTGCACTGACGACTATTGTGAGCTCAGTAAGGTTTTTAAAAACCGAGAAAGGGAATGAACTTGCAGCATTGTTGCGGACTAATCTTTGTAGAACAAACGTTAATCTTTATTTATGGCGACAAACAAAGAACAACAACAACAACAAAAAAGATGAAATCAAAAGGTGACGAAATGATTTTGTCATATTATATTTTGTGAGTTTACCGTTTTTCACGTAATGTTATATAGCTTTTCTTTTCCATTTTCGTGATATAGTTTACGAGTTTGCGTTAATTTTTGCAACACTAATATGTTTATTGATGTGAAATAAATTTTGATTTGCACGTGAATTGTAAATATAATAAGTTAAAATAATTTATTTATTTACTTGAATAATAATTATAAAACCAAAACTACACTAGATGACTATATTTTTCAGCAATCATAATGATTCGACAATTAATAGAAGGAGGTACCGCCAAGAATGAAAGGAAAACCTATCGTGAATCTGTTATATTTCGTAACGCGATGAAAGGAAAACCTATCGTGAATCTGTTATATTTCGTAACGCGAACAATGCATGTCTCCCGTGAATAGACACATTTGTTGCAAAAAAGGCGATAATTACGAATAACAATCCTCAATATTTGACTTGAAAGTGATTCATATAGTCAGATATTAAGTCGGAGAATAACATTTAAAAACAAACCCTTGCAGATTTAGTTTTATAGAAACACAATGTTTTCGTTTTCAGTGCATTATACAAGTTTAACCGTTTTTTCTTCATGCGTGAATAGAAGATAGGTCTTACTCAAATGGATCCCGTTTTTCATAGACATTTTAAAGATATAAGAAGGTTACCAAAGGACGGTAAACAATATTTCGCACTCGACATATGGCGGGATATTCGAGATTGCATTCGACAGTTTCTGCACGAGTGACTCGGTCGAATGCAGCCTAACACGTAACGCCATAGGTCGAATGCAGCCTAACAGGTGACGTTATAGGTCGAATGCAGCCAAATACGTATTGTCAACAGTCGAATGCAGCCTAACACGTACATCATCGGTCGAATGCAGCCAAATACGTATTGTCAATGGTCGAATGCAGTCTAACACGTAACGTCACAGGTCGAATGCATCCAAATACGTAAAGTCAACAGTCTAATGCAGCGCAACACGTAACATCATCAGTCGAATGCAGCCAAATACAAATTGTCAATGGTCGAATGCAGCCTAACACGTAACTTCATCGGTCGAATACAGTCAATTGCGTATTGCCAATGGTTTAATGCAGCCAAACACGTAACGTCATAGGTCGAAAGGATCCAAATACGTATAGTCAACAGTCGAATGCAGCGCAACACGTAACATCATCGGTCGAATGCAGCCAAATACGTATTGTCAATGGTTGAATGCAGCCTAACACGTAACGTCATCGGTCGAATGCAGCCAAATACGTATTGTCAATGGTCGAATGCAGCCTAACATGTAACGTCATCGGTCGAATACAGCCAAATGCGTATTGCCAATGGTTGAATGCAGCCAAACACGTAACGTCAATGGTCGAATGCAGCAAGATACGTATTGTCAATGGTTGAATGCAGCCTAACACGTATTGTCAATGGTCGAATGCAGCCTAACACATATTGTCAATGGTCGAATGCAGCATAACACGTATTGTCAATGGTCGAATGCAGCCTAACACGTAACGTCATAGGTCGAATGCAGCCAAATACGTATTGTCAATGGTTGAATGCAGCCTAACACGTAACGGCATAGGTCGAATACAGCCAAATACCGTATTGTCAATGGTCGAATGCAGCCTAACACGTAAAGTGATCGGTTGAATGCAGCCAAATACGTATTGCCAACAGTCGAATGCAGCCTAACACGTAACGTCATCGTCCGAATGCAGCCAAATACGTAGTCAATGGTCGAATGCAGCCTAACACATATTGTCAATGGTTGAATGCAGCCTAACACGTAACGTCATCTGTCGAATGCAGCCAAATACGTATTGTCAATGGTTGAATGCAGCCTAACACGTAACGTCATAGGTCGAATGCAGTCAAATACGTATTGTCGATGGTCGAATGCAGCCTAACACGTAAAGTGATCGATTGAATGCAGCCAAATACGTATTGTCAATGGTCGAATGCAGCCTAACACGTAACTTCATCGTTCGAATGCAGCCAAATACGTATTGTCAATGGTCGAATGCAGCCTAATATGTAACGTCAATGGTCGAATGCAGCCAAATACGTATTGCCAATGGTTGAATGCAGCCAAGCACGTGACGTCATAGGTCGAATGCAGCCAAATACGTAATGTCAATGGTCGAATGCAGCCACATACGTATTGTCAATGGTTGAATGCAGCCTAACACGTATTGTCAATGGTCGAATGCAGCCTAACACGTAACGTCATCGTTCGAATGCAGCCAAATACGTATTGACAATGGTCGAATGCAGCCTAAAAACACGTAACGTCAATGGTCGAATGCAGCCAAATACGTAAAGTCATCGGTCGATTGCAGCCTAACACGTAACGTCATAGGTCGATTGCAGCCTAACACGTAACGTCATAGGTCGATTGCAGCCTAACACGTAACGTCATAGGTCGTATGCAGTCAACTGCGTATTGTCATTGGTCGAATACTACGTACGTTGTTCTCTAATGTATCCTGTTTCTCGTTACCTTCTTGCTTGATTGCGAGAAAGCTTCAAATAGAATTTACCCATTGCCTGTACAATATCGAATTTTCCTTCCTGACAATTAAAGCGTATCAAGTTTGAAGTATTCTTGATAAGAAAAGCGCTTGTCACTCTGTATATTCGCAAACAATTTTTACATTACTTCCGTCTCAATATGAATAAAAGCCAATTTAGAATGTACATGACTTTCGTTGAAATATTTCCTACAAATTCTAAATTTCCATTATTTGGGAACTAATATTCGTTGCTATGATTTCACGGCTTCGTTCAGGAGATTTGCTATAACAGCTCATACTATGTTTAACTATCCGTACATGATCCAAAAATGGCTGCTTTTAATATACTGCCATAATAACATCATGTTCATTTTACAGAACTTGTCTTTGGATCCCAGTTTCTATACATCCTTCTTCAGTCAACCAAGATCTCCAAACATTGTTTATACATGAAGCATTTATGAACGAAGACTTGATAATCTTAAAATCTTGAAGAAAGAACATGGTTTATAATATTAGCATCCATGCGAGCACCCCAAAATGCCCTTTCCAGGTTTCTAAATGTATCCTGGGGTGCATTATTTGCCCTCCAAACAAACAAGATCTCAAGAGATTGTCTTGCTACAGAGCGTGGAAACTCCAACCGAATCTGCTCAATTCTGGTAAGGTGAATTCCCAGCTCCACACCAAGATGGACGAATTCTTTCCCAATATAAACACTGATCTTCTTTAGTTCTTGCTCCGTGGGCCTTGTGTCTAATACATCGGTGGAAAGGCACGACATAAAGTCATCTAGAACGGAAATGACGCAATAAGTCATCTAGAACGGAAATGACGCAGTTTGTTTGTTAAATTGCTCCTATACCACGATAAGGTACAAATAATACCATTAGTAAGATTCCTTTAGCTGTATATCTAAATCAATTTGAACTATATAGAAACGACTATGATATAAACAAAACAGTTATGTATTAATTTGGAAATGTAAAAACAAAAAATAATTTTTGGTAATTAATGTTTTGGGAAATTAAAAATAATACGAATACCAAAGCTTTCAACCCATAAGCCTGTCATGATCATTTCGGCCTATGTATATTCCGCACTGAAATCTGTGTTGTGAATTACATTATCTTATTAATTTTGATTTTGTCATAGTTATGCAATTTATCGTAAACCCAGCAAAATGTCATGTCAGATAATTTTACTTTTCTTGTGAATTCGCCATCTTTCCTGATATACAAGTTGCATCAAGTCAGATCATTCATTCTATCGGGGAATCGTGTGACATTAAAAGTTAATCCTCCCGAACAAATATTAATAGCCGAAAAACTTTCGCCATGGTGGAGAAACCGAAAAATGCACAGAATGAATAATTTTTAAACTGGACTACAAAAAATCAGAAAGTTTGATAATTGAAGTCCCAAAAGAAACAAAGAAAATAATTTGTACTCGACACACTGCTAAAGAACACTGAGACCGTACAGCTTAAATCAAGAAGACCCCAGATAATAATAATAATAATAATAACAATAATAATAATAATAATAATAATAATAATAATAATAATAATAAATAACAATATAAAATAATAATAACAATTATATTATTATTATTATTATTATTATTATTATTATTATTATTATTATTATTATTATTAGTAGTAGTAGTTCTAGTATAGTGGTTGCTGTTAACAGTTATGCAATGAATTATCCGGGATATAATCTATGACTGAATCAATTGGTTTAGAAAATTAGATGGCGCTCTGCCACATTCTTGAGCTTGTCAATGACACGTAGGCGTCCATTTTATCATAAAAGCTCGAAGAACAAGGAGTGATTTCCACATGATTTGAACAATGTTTCTTGCGTCCAGAGTCACATGAATGACTACTGTTATATGTATCACATTTTACATTTACATACAGCCACGTAAAATTCTCTTATTAATGGGGATAATCAAAGAGTATGGATAGATTATGAATGACCGACTAAACACATTCTGGTTGGTAGTGGTAGGAAGGGGCTATAAAGATAGACTTGTTGAAATTACTATATATAACGAGATTTATTTAGTCGGCTTCTCGTTAATTTAAATTAAAAGTAATATCGCATATGGTGACTAAGCGAGTGAACAGTCGTGTGACGTTATTGATTGGCCTTGACAGAAATTTAATGTATGTTGGGGTCCTGGCCATTACCGAGTGGCGTTATAGTGGAATTCAAGACTATAGTTGTTGTGTCCATGTTTTAACTGTATTTGACCCTTGGAAAAGGATCGCAATTTATGCTTCATGTGTGTAAGCTTTAAACTAGAACTGCATTTTCCAGATCGATAGACTATGAATAGGGCATGCAGCTTTATGATCGTTTGGACAAAACTGACTTTTGTTTGCTATTCCAATAGAAGATAAAACCGGTTCAGTTGTTGTGTCGTTCTAATCAAGTGCTTCCCGATAAGTCACTAGCCGACTATGTTTTGCCCATTTTACCTGGAAGATGAGCTACGTGGCATATCTGTATATGACAACCAACAATGAACATTTTGAACATGGCACCCTGAAGCAAAATCGACTTAAAAAACATGCGTATACAATCTAACCGATAAGTCACTAGCCGACTATGTTTTGCCCATTTTACCTGGAAGATGAGCTACGTGGCATATCTGTATATGACGACCAACAATGAACATTTTGAACATGGCACCCTGAAGCAAAATCGACTTAAAAAACATGCGTATACAATCTAACGTAGTGTCTGATTTGCTTTAACTATTTTTGTAACGGTATATTGAGTCTATGAATTTACTCGAGCTTCAAAAGAAACTACGATAAATCACAAAATTAATCGCTGAAGACGTCACTCTGGAACTACGAGTACCGATTCAAATATAATAGTGGAGAGAACTTGCTTTTCGACTTTATATTTGAGGTCTTGTCATATTTTTGTCCAAAACATTTTGGGTATTAATATTCGATTTTGAACTGGGCCCGAATGGCCGTGCGGTTGATGTCCCCGGATGCCATGGCGTCCATATTGGACTGATTAATGGCATTAGGGTGCATCATACGCCCCATATTTTTTTTTTTAACTTCAATGGATCATTTTGTCCCTTGTCTAGATTTCTTTTATATATATATAAAAAAAAGAAAATTTATGGCAAAGTTTGAAGTACATTTATGTGGTCCACCATTCAAATTAACGTTTTGTTAAAATATCGAAAACTCGCCATTTGGCGCATATTTCCAGTTTTTCCACTCATTTTAAACATGTCATTGTTATATAATACTGCATGCAGAGTTGTATTATAGATGTTGCATGCTCAGTTTTTATCTGATTATATTCAATAGTATGATGCTAAATTTATACAACGGGTGTTAGAAGTATTTATTATATAACAAATTAATCATTCACTACATCTTTTAACATTTTTCAACTCATCGGAGACTAGTTTCATCGCAATGAATTCATATTGTTTTCAACATTTTTCTAAAAGATTTGTTCAATGTTTAAAATGTTAAATATAGTTAAATATATTCTACATTCAGCAATGTTTTAAAGTCAATGGTAGTTATTTGGTAGATTCTTAAGTTCAGCGATTGAAGGTTGCCGAGAGAAGCTTGGTACGCAGCAGAATTTAATATGATCTGTTTAGAGATTTGCAACGCACAAGACGTAGAATTCATGAGCTGCACCATTTTCATTTAGACACGGGAAGATTGCAAAAAAATGAATAAAAATAAAATAAAATTCGAGGCCATCCTTTAAGTAGATTAAGAGTAGCGATAGCAACTTGTGATCAAGGATGGACGGACGACTGATAATCGCATAAAATGTTCAAATCTGTGACCAGTAGAGCTAAAAAGATGTAATACTAAACGTACCAGCTTCGTTAAGAGTCGTCAATATTTCAGTATCGGCACAGACTTTACGCAGGGCCCTCTCGAGATTTCTGAAAGTGGCTTGGCCCACATTTCGGTGAGCCCACCTGAACAAGATCATGAAACACTGCGTGGCGACAAATGGATTCTCTATCTGTATCTGCTGTATCTCAGCCTCTGATATCCCTAGCTCAAGCCCCAGGGTGTGGAATTCCCGCCCAATCCGCAGGGACAGGCGACTCAAATTTTGATCAGATGGACGTTCATCTTGTAGATCAAGTGGATACCAAGATATCGGATTCTCTTAAATGTATCAGATCAGGTGAAAATGTATTAACAGTAATACACTTAAATTTGAATATTCATTTATTGAATGGCTAGCATTTAACGGCATATCAGCACATGCACCCTGGCTATGAGATGCTGTTTTGCCCAAAAGCACCTCACGATTCAGGTTATTTGAGTCGGATTCAAACCTGATAGACGCGTAATAAATCTGGAACGCTATTCATTTAGCCACAGAGCCGTGGACGTTTGGCATTTCTAACCAGAAGAAAACCCCATGAATAGTATATATTGATAACTGGGTCATCTTTATTCAGTTTTATCTTTTTTTTTCTGTATTTGTATTGCATAAACGGTTAATGTATTAAGGTATTGCCATGGGTTTCAGAATTAAATGGATCACGTGAATTACTATTAATTTCTGTTGTGGAGTTGCTCTTAAGCATGAGAGTTTCTAATCGTAGGAGACTGATTTATTAATGCTAATAATGAGACTTTTAGACTTTAATTGGGCAGCCAGCTAAATCTTGTATTGCAGGACGTCCAAACTGATGGTTCAAAGTCTGAAATGGAGACTGAAAGGCCCAATTGTGTATTATCAGAAAAAAAACGCCTATATCCTTTCTCGGATCTGAGACAGATTGTCTTGCAAAACAATGCAAATTACCTTTACTTTGTGAATGATCTATAGAACATGCATATGTATAATTGTGACTCGATACATCGTCAGTTCTATTCTTAGTACCTTGATTGGGAAGTTTCATTTTTTATCGTAGCCAACATCTTGCCATTTTACTTTGACCTATTTGGTTTTCTATATCGCTGGTCGACATTAACCCTTTTGGTATTTTAAACAAAGTACAACCTATTGTATGGCGCTAAATAGCCTAAGTGTGCTGGTGCGTATTTAAAAATCAAAACTAATCTTAGTATCTGAATGACCTGTATAACTTGCATATGTAAAATTGTGACTCGATACAGCGTTAGTTCTATTCTTAGTATCATATTAAGAGGAACGTACTTCCATATGCATTACATTTTTCGTAAGAAACTTTGCAAAGTGTAGAAGAAAAAATAAAATGTATGTTTAAGTTTACATGACTAATATCAAGAACAATTTAAAAATATAAAATGGTAATACTTTGCTTACCTGGTTCTAGGTCGGCATGAAGTTCCTGAAATAAGTCGCAAAACTATTGAAATTATCTTTCTATCGGAATATCAATGTTTATAACAAGGACACGAAATAAGTACAATATTTAAATCTTGATAGTTTGCAATCAGGACATGTATAATGAACGCATTATTTTGTGCTAAGAATTTTCATTCTTATAGTCTATTCATTGTAAACTATCCCTGATTACACGCACTTCTCAAGTAAACTACAGGGCAATCCCTAATTACACATTACTAAACGGTGATACCCAATTACACACGGTACTTTGGTATATTTAAAGGGCACCATTTTGGTATATCAACTGCTGTTACGGTGGGGGTGGGCGGTCTGCAGGGTGAGGCCTCTGGTCTCGAGTTCTGGCTCCACGGTTCTGCGCCAGGTTTCGTTGTGCCTGTCACGGTTACTTTTAGCCGGTCAGGTCTCCGTTCCACCCTCTCCATCGACGAGTTTCAGTGATCTGGCCCCCGCTACGATCCATTAATTACTAAAGGGGAATTTCTAATTACACATTACTTGGTCATTAGAAACTGGTAAATTCGTGCTACATTGACAACGTTATCCATAATTACACAGTAATACAGGGCTATCGGTTTTTACATACATTACTAGGCATGATTCATACTGCAGTGACAGGGCTATACATGATTAAACAGATAACCGACACGTGATCCTTAAAACGGTGCAATTTCTAATTACAGAGTACTTTGGTATGATGCATACTACATTGTGATTCTGATTGCG
The DNA here is from genome assembly GCA_030141615.1 of Unio pictorum. Taxonomy (NCBI): domain Eukaryota; kingdom Metazoa; phylum Mollusca; class Bivalvia; order Unionida; family Unionidae; genus Unio; species Unio pictorum. The sequence goes on from JARLTB010000377.1 coordinate 4,797,629, forward strand.
TACCAACTAATTTATTAAATGTGCTGTTAGGAAAAAGTATACATCAGATTAATGCAATTCCTATTTTGTCAAACTTTGCGTTTTGCTTAAAATAGGCGACATTTGCATTATCAAGAACCATTTTAGCTTTAAGAATGATTATGGATTTCTAGGAAACCTGTACAAGTATAAATGCAGACTACTTACCTTTGTTTCAAACCAGAATTTGCATACCTCTCGTGATTCAATCGCGTGATCTGCAGGACATTTACACATAAACTCTGCATTGTTTTTCATTTCTGAAACGGGGACCATGCTGTCGATACATTCTACTTCTGATCGTGGGCACTGTATATACCAGTTGTATTGTATATTGGTGAAGAGGTACTCAATAATATTAGAAAGCGTGCTGTCTATGTATTCTCTAACTTTTATACATAACTTTAAATCTGGTATCACCACCCTTTTTCCAATTCTAGTAATTCGAACGAAAATCACATGATTCCTGAAGTGCAAGATCAATCTGTGACAATGGTCAAGGTCAAAAATCGAGCAGCAGCAGAAGATCAGATGATCGGACTCTTTTCTAGCAACAGGCCACTGAGTCATGCATGCAGCAAGAAGTCGGTGGAATACAGGAGATGGTAAAAAATGTTCCGTAAACACGTAACAGAGTACAGTTGTACTCCCCATTTGTGGATTGACTTTAGGGGAGATGACCTCTTCTGGTGTTACCTGACGGAGCATGCATGGGACAATGTAGTAGTTCGCCGCCTGACAATAGAAAAATGTTTTAAAATACATCTTCATTTATGTCTTAGAAATATTTCAGTAGGATATTTTCCTATTTATATTTCATGCAATGCTTAGATGTCATATATACATAGATTGCCATCGGGTTGGCTTCAAATTTAAACTTTTTTTCTGTGCTGCGTTCACAACAACATTGAAACACATCAACTACAATATTGTTGTAAAACCGCGCAATGGATTTAAATGTGCAAGTCAAATTTAAGAACTATCATTTGTAAATTAACTAACCTTGACCATGTCTCCCCTTTCATTGAATGACCGTGGCTTAGCAATGATGTTTAATTGCTCCATTAGCGGCAAAATGTGCTCCTTGTTTTCATGAAAATCTGAATTACTCTCCTTCGTCCAAATTGCGTCTGGAAAATTTAACCATTGTCATCGATTCACCGTAATAGTCTGCTTTAAAATTGTGATAAATTGCTTTTTATTTAGTATAAAAAAATGCAAAGAACCTCTTTTTTTTCGACGGTCACGTGACCCAAATAATAAATTGATAACAAACGTGTCAGACTAAACAACAAAAATCGGGATTCGGCTACAAATGCAAATACATTAAGAGTGGGTAAAAAACATCCGTGATGCATTCTAACAGTGACAACCGGTCAGTGTTGTGGTGATATAGAATGTTTGTGCTGCATGGTGTAGCAATGTGAAAAATGGGAGTCTGTAGATTTAATGAATAGACCGCATACGCACAATTATACTTGTATTAATTGTACCATATTACCACACTCGTGCGTAGGCAGTATGCAGTCTGATTAAATATAATTAGATGGGTTAAGTGAATTAAAAAAAGAATTTTAAGTACAAACATTTGAATACAGGCAGAGGCAAAATGAAATAACTTGTTACAATGCTAGTGAATTGTATTGCGCTAAATAGCCTATCAGTTGAGATAGTTTACAAACCTACAAGTTCTGGGGTAAGCTTGCCATTTTTCTCGAACTCGTCCCACTTTCCAGTTATGGCAGGGTTATTCCTGTATATGAACATCTTAGCCGTTATGATGGACTTCAGGGCATCAATTAACCATATTGGGTCCAACACAATCTTATCTTTCAATCCATTTGCACTGAAATGATCGTCGAATCGTATTATTTCCAAACAACTAAACATATTGATCTGCACTACTCGAATTAAAAAAAGCTGCGTCTTCAAAATAACATTTAAAAGTTCGTTTAATAATTATAATTAGTTTTGAAACCTAAACGTATGAAGAAACAACTGTTTCATCACACAGAAATTACAACTAGGGAACCTGATGCGAGACATCTCTAAAAACTGCACACTGTACATCGTATATAAACAAGATGAATAAACAATCTTTAAATCTACTTGAAAAAATCGAATCGAACACATCGGTTAGAATTTGGTCCTATTTTTGGTTATATTTTACTCTTACCATCTTTCAGTTTATAGTTTGAACTATCACTGGTCAATATTGATCCTTTTACCATTCTGAAACAATTATGCACACGACCCATTGTATGTCGCTATATGGTCTAAAAGTACCTAGTTGTAATTTCTAAATTACGAACTGTTTTGAGATGATAAAAAAATGAGCACAAAAGATATATAAAGAACAACACAAAGAAGACAACAGAACTAAATGTAATGTTTGTATAATTAATATTTGCCATAATTCTGTTTTAAATAGAAAAGAAAACTACCCATGCTATGGCCAGATGAGCAAACACAACATCACCCTCAAAACAGAAGATATACTTTTATATAGTATGCACAAGTTAAATTGATCAAGAACCTTGGAAATAAAATACCGAATGCATTTGACAGTTTATTTTAGGCTGTCTTGATCTCGGTGTCGTACTATTACAAAAATTATAACCATCTCTTGTTTAAAAGTTGTTTCCGACAAAATATTTGTGAAACAATTTCCAGACATTGCAAAAATTGAACCCGTTCTCACCTAAAGTAGATAATTGTACCAATTTCGTGCTGAAATCTGAGAAACAACTCCAGTTCCTTTTCTGATTATCAGTACAGATACACTCTTTATTCAACTCCTTCACAAGCCTGTGCAAAATGGTCTAAAAGTACCTAGTTGTAATATCTAAATTACGATCTGTTTAGAGATGATAAAAAAAATTAACACAAAAGTTACATAAAGAACAACACAAAGAAAACAAAACAAAATGTAATGTTTTTATAATTCTTATATGCCAGAATTCCGTTTCAAATAGAAAAGAAAACCCCAAAACAGCAGATATCCTTTAATATAGTATGCACAAGTTAAATTGATCAAGAACCTTGGAAATAAAATACCGAATGCATTTGACAGTTTATTTTAGGCTATCTTGATCTCGGTGTCGTACTATTACAAAAATTATAACCATCTCTTGTTTAAAAGTTGTTTCCGACAAAATATTTGTGAAACAATTTCCAGACTTTGCAAAAATTGAACCCGTTCTCACCTAAAGTAGATAATTGTACCAATCTCGTGCTGAAATCTGAGAAACAACTCCAGTTCCTTTTCTGATTATCAGTACAGATACACTCTGGTTCAACTCAGTCACAAGCCTGTGCAAAATAGTCTAAAAAGTACCTAGTTGTAAAATCTAAATTACGATCTGTTTGGAGATGATAAAAAAAATTAACACAAAAGTTACATAAAGAACAACACAAAGAAAACAAAACAAAATGTATTGTTTTTATAATTCTTATTTGCCAGAATTCCGTTTTAAATAGTAAAGTAAACCCCAAAACAGCAGATATTCTTTTATATAGTATGCACAAGTTAAATTTATTAAGAACCTTAGAAATAACATACCGAATGCATTTGACAGTTTATTTTAGGCTATCTTGATCTCGGTGTCGTACTATTACAAAAATTATAACCATCTCTTGTTTAAAAGTTGTTTCCGACAAAATATTTGTGAAACAATTTCCAGACTTTGCAAAAATTGAACCCGTTCTCACCTAAAGTAGATAATTGTACCAATCTCATGCTGAAATCTGAGAAACAACTCCAGTTCCTTTTCTGATTATCAATCAGTACAGATACACTGATTCAACTCCTTCACAAGCCTGTGCAAAATGGTCTAAAAGTACCTAGTTGTAATGTCTAAATTACGATCTGTTTGGATGATAAAAAAAAATTAACAAAAGTTACATAAAGAACAACACAAAGAAAACAAAACAAAATGTAATGTTTTTATAATTCTTATTTGCCAGAATTCCGTTTCAAATAGAAAAGAAAACCCCAAAACAGCAGATATCCTATAATATAGTATGCACAAGTTAAATTGATCAAGAACCTTGGAAATAAAATACTGAATGCATTTGACAGTTTATTTTAGGCTATCTTGATCTCGGTGTCGTACTATTACAAAAATTATAACCATCTCTTGTTTAAAAGTTGTTTATGACAATATATTTGTGAAACAATTTCCAGACTTTGCAAAAATTGAACCCGTTCTCACCTAAAGTAGATAATTGTACCAATCTCATGCTGAAATCTGAGAAACAACTCCAGTTCCTTTTCTGATTATCGGTACAGATACACTCTGATTCAACTCCTTCACAAGCCTGTGCAAAATGGTCTAAAAGTACCTAGTTGTAATATCTAAATTACGATCTGTTTGGATATGATAAAAAAAAATTAACAAAAGTTACATAAAGAACAACACAAAGAAAACAAAACAAAATGTAATGTTTTTATAATTCTTATTTGCCAGAATTCCGTTTCAAATAGAAAAGAAAACCCCAAAACAGCAGATATCCTATAATATAGTATGCACAAGTTAAATTGATCAAGAACCTTGGAAATAAAATACCGAATGCATTTGACAGTTTATTTTAGGCTATCTTGATCTCGGTGTCGTACTATTACAAAAATTATAACCATCTCTTGTTTAAAAGTTGTTTATGACAAAATATTTGTGAAACAATTTCCAGACTTTGCAAAAATTGAACCCGTTCTCACCTAAAGTAGATAATTGTACCAATTTCGTGCTGAAATCTGAGAAACAACTCCAGTTCCTTTTCTGATTATCAGTACAGATACGCTCCGATTCAACTCCTTCACAAGCCTGTGCAAAATGGTCTAAAAGTACCTAGTTGTAATATCTAAATTACGATCTGTTTGGAGATGATAAAAAAATTAACAAAAGTTACATAAAGAACAACACAAAGAAAACAAAACAAAATGTATTGTTTTTATAATTCTTATTTGCCAGAATTCCGTTTTAAATAGAAAAGAAAACCCCAAAACAGCAGATATCCTTTAATATAGTATGCACAAGTTAACCTGATCAAGAACCTTGGAAATAAAATACCGAATGCATTTGACAGTTTATTTTAGGCTATTACAAAAATTATAACCATCTCGTTTAAAAATTGTTTCCGACAAAATATTTGTGAAACAATTTCCAGACTTTGCAAAAATTGAACCCGTTCTCACCTAAAGTAGATAATTGTACCCTTCTCGTGCTGAAATCTGAGAAACAAATCCAGTTCCATTTTAGACTTGATCAGTACAGATCCACTCCGATTCAACTCCTTCACAAGTCTGAGCAAAATAGTCTAAAAGTACCTAGTTGTAATATCTAAATTACGATCAGTTTTGAGATGATAAAAAATTAGCACAAAAGTTGTATAAAGAACAACACAGACAACAAAACAAAATGTGATGTTTTTATAATTAATATTTGCCAGAATTCTGTTTTAAATAGAAAAGAAAACTACCCATGCTATGGCCAGATGAGCAAACATAACATCACCCTCAAAACAGAAGATATACTTTTATATAGTATGCACAAGTTAAATTGATCAAGAACCTTGGAAATAAAATACCGAATGCATTTGACAGTTTATTTTAGGCTATCTTGATCTCGGTGTCGTACTATTACAAAAATTATAACCATCTCTTGTTTAAAAGTTGTTTCCGACAAAATATTTGTGAAACAATTTCCAGATTTTGCACAAAAAAATTAACCCGTTCTCACCTAAAGTAGAGAATTGTACCCTTCTCATGCTGAAATCTGAGAAACAACTCCAGTTCCTTTTCTGACGTTATCAGTACAGATCCACACTGATTCAACTCCTTCACAAGTCTGAGCAAAACGATCTGAAAGAAAATGTATCTTGTAGGATTCCAACCAGTGCATGGAATAATCTAACAAAAGGGAAAACGAGTTAAATCTTGTAGAGATCAAAATAAAATTAAGATGTGCAACAAAACGTATTTGGTGATATTTTATCGTCTACTATTTTAACATCGAACACGGATAATTGTATAAAGACTCCGCTTGTATGAAGTTAGATGAAGACGTCTACTATCGTGTTCGATGTCACCAAGGGACGTGAAGTCCATTGATATAGTTTTAAAATGAAAACAGTTGCGAATCAAGCACAAAACTTTAAACCGATTTTGACATTTTAAAAATTATATCAAATTTATTACTAAACATTTGGCCAAAACGCTACGGCCGAATGGTTCTATACATTAAGAAAACTTAACTGAATTGGAGACGATCCAGATTTATATTGTACAAAATATTGCATCAAAATATCTGGTATTTAAAGCTTCCTCTTTACCTTAACACCTGAATCTTTCAATGCCATTATTGTTTGTTCCAATGGTAACCATCTGGCGGGTACTTCCTCTCCCCAAAATGGCTGCTTCCTAGCCAGATCAGTTATTAATCTTTTCAGGTCCTCTAAATTGGGATCCAGCCGGGTATTGTCAAGAGCAAAATCGTCGTTGGCCAGGTGGAGTCTTGTTGGTTGATCTTTTAGTTTAGAACGGATTTGCTGGAAATATCTATCAACAACTACCTGTCGAGATTCCTAGAGAAAAAAAGATCGAAAGTGATATTCCCATTTTGTTTGCATTTCTATTACATTGTCATTTAGCACAAATTATCCAATTAAGTATCATTATACATGTATAGATCATATTGTTTTATTAACGATATTGAAGTTAAAAATCCTGCAAGATAAAACTAGTTAGTGCTTTTGACAATGTTTTGAGGATACGGCTGTGCACAAAAACTCGATGACTGTTGGGTATTTTTCTACTGTCGTTTACAATTAGAGCACATGATATGAAGAAACTTTGATGCTATACGGATCACGTGTATTTTAGATACCCGAATGAAGTAAATATTTTAAACTATAACTTGTACGCCATCAACTATTTTCAACATCATTTCGTCTCTACCCGTCAACATGTACCATTTACATCTCCCGTTGATTAGGAAGCTTCATATTTTACTGTTGCCAACATATTATCGTTTTACTTAAAACTATTTAGTTTTTAATATCGCTGGTCGATATTAAAAACATGTAAATACACAACCTATTATATGGCGCTAAATAGCCTAAATGTTCTGGTGCGCCGTAAAAAAAAATCGATCAATCAACAGTTAGAGCAGTCTTATCCCGATTCAACAAAAATAAAGCATGTTCTTGAATAGTGTAGCATATTGTGTCTTATCTTGGTTGTGTGCTTAATTTTTGTTCGCGATTGATAGTTGTCGAAGTAACGCCTACATCATTTTTGGAATGATATTTGGGAGCGTTTCTGTAGCAGCATGTCACAATCGGTTTTCTTTTTAAGACGATTAGGCACATTTACGATGATCGACGTTTCCAAAACATTCCATTGCGACATCGGTCAAGTACAACTTGTACATAAAGTACATAAAGATGCTTGTAAACAAGCGCTTTTTCCTGTTTCATATCATTATTTGGGAAGGAATAACCATACTTTATGGTTGCTATCAATTATTATTGATTGAGGTTATAAAGTGATAATTTAATTTTTGCACTAAAACCACGATGATTATTGAAAACTATTTCAAAAACGTACTGGATTTTAATGTGATACATCAAGGCAATCGAGACTTGCAATTATTTCGGAACGATTTATAGTTCTGGATTTCTAATAGAACATTTAGGATTATATGAAACTTGTTTCAACAAATATTGCAAGCGTGTCTTGAATTTTCACTTTGTATTATGAATGTTGTTACAATTACTGGTTCCATTCTGTTATAGTTTTAGAGCATAGTCAGAAAAGGCAGATTTTAAGAACATAGTCGTACCTCTGGTATCTTGTCCAAATGTGTGGCAACTAATACAACAGGTGGAATCCCTACCGTATTTAGAGGTGCAATGGAATGTATGGAGTTCAGCCAGACTTCTACGAATTCTAGAAAAGATAGGTATGTTAGAGGAATTCAAAAAAGTAAACATTGTAAGTGAATAGTGACTTTGTCGCAGAATATTGTACCATACGAGTAACAGAAACTAACTATTGGGAATGAATTCCCCCATCTAACATCTACACTTGTATATCTTTTTATTATATTATAGTTTGAAAATTTTACAAGCACCGAGTTCTCTCTATACACTAAGACTGTTCAACTCCTCTGTCAAAGTGTGACGATAAAATGTTTATAATTATATTTGATTTTCCTGTCTACATATAAATATAAAATAATTTGGAGAGGCTCGAGAGCATTCCATAGTTTAGCATTTGCTGTCAAGCGTCGTTATGGTGACAGCGGCAAAAGACTGATAACCGAACAATAATGATTATCGGAATGATTTTGTAAAGTATTTCCACCGTAATTTCCGTAATTGGTTCTTTCGCAGAGTCGCTTGATATCAATAATATTAGTGAAATAATCAGAAAAACGTATTCATATTTGTAAAGTGTGTATCAGTTATTTAAATGTGCGCAGGGTGTTGCTTGTAATTATATCTCAGTTAAATACATCTGAGCCGTGATGCAGGTTGAGTGTTACCAACATTAATAGAGGAGCACATAGTAGTAAAGTGATTACGAAAATGCAAAACTAAATTTTCCTATGAATTATCCAGTGGCAAATACTAGGATATAAAATGACAATAATTAACGACACTTACCGTGTACCATATGTAATTTAATCCCATCGCAGTCGAAAAAGCATTCGTTATCTGTTACAATATCAGTGATCTGTTTACTTAGATCTGTAACCAAGATATATATAGCACGACTAGTCATAAATATTGGATGAGTTGTGTAAAACGCGTACTGTCCAGCAAAGTCCATCATTGTCAATCCAGCATATTTTTTTTCTGTTATATTCTTCAGGTCAGGAGCATTTTCGTTGACCATTTGGATGAGTTCAGCGATTTGATCTTTCCTTTCAGTATCTCTTGGATAATTCCTATTCCTGTCTGGCCCGAGGGCATTGCATGCCACCGAGTCCGCAATGTCTGGCTTTAAAGTAGTCGACAAATCGCTGGCATCAGTCCCACTGTCTTCAATATTGGCTGTAACAGTTGTCGTGTCTGTTTCATACATGACGTCGATGTGTCCCGATTTTCCATCATCGACCTTAAGTTTTGGGGCTGGGTCATTAAGCAACCAGACAAGACGTTGTAATCTGTCGTACTTTTCTGCTTCTGACAAGACAAAGAGTTGATACTGGATGACATTTTCTGCATTAGCAGAAAAAATGGTTCTTCATTTTAATTAAATTAAGAACGAACTCGTGGTTTTTATATAAAAACTCAAAGTATATTATGCGCGCTCTCTCTAATCGGTTAAAATGTAATGACCGCCCTCTCACAGTAGTTAAATTATAGTTTCTTGTGACATGATAGCAGATGTAAAGTGTGCTTTATCGAAGGAAACAATGAAACAAAAACTGAAATAATGTCTTAACGATGGTTTAAAATGTAAACATTTATTCTAATTCAAAGATGTACGATGTTGGCGTGCAATTTTTCGCGGTTTACCAAATTCTAAATTTAAAAATATTTAACATCGGCATCTACCGTAACCGTCCGATACTGCTTGTCGCGATATTATTGAACTATAGCTGATTGGGTTGGCCCTGTAGCAAGCAGTTTTAGCGCATTTTATTAAAATTACAAACACTTTCAAGAAAAAGTTTGTCATGACCGGAATTTTATTCCGAGCATCCGCCGCCAACGCAGATTTAAATTTACATTCGACAATGCATCTTGAAAGTCTTCAGCACCAAGGAAAAATAATATCCGAGTTTACTGTGCTTGTTACCCCATTTTTACTTAGAAAATTTGCTTTAATATCCATATTACGTGACCATATGACCTCGTTGGCATGTATGTTGCGAGATTTATAGCTTCAAGACAAATTTAAGGTACTTTCGTCTCATCGTTCAGCAAGTTAAAGACCTGACGAATGCTACGCTCTCGATTTTTAATCCTGTCGATTTCATGGAGGTATATACCTCGATGAAAAGTCGTTAAAGTTTGCTGGGCCGGCTAGTAAGGCTACCCCATGCCGCCAGTTATACAACTTTTCGAGTGAATGGACTCTGACCCTATATACCCCAACATAAATGCACAAATATTAAAATGGCGTGGCAAAGGTCAGTAAAAAAGAAATCTTGCACTTGAAGGGAATATACCAAACATTTGCCGTGTATTCAGCCATCAAACACTGATTACACCATACTTTTTGCACGCAGTGTGACAGATATTAACATTGGGCATGTTGGCAGAGATGCTGCGAGGAAGCACATTGGTAGTAAAGGACCCAAACGTTGTGAAAATTAAGAACTCTCGGCATATTTCAACCATGAAATATTTTATGCCATCGACTCGAGAACTGCAAGGTACATTATTACCTTTACCAGCTGGAGACTTACATTTGTTCCGAAAATTTCTCGGACTCTACAATCACTTAACGAATTCACGTAAATCACTAATTATAGTCACCATTTTCACTAATTGCGAGCCAGGAGGGTTGGCAGCTATGTTAAATAATACTAACTTTTATGCCATCCTCTAGATTAATTTTATGTATTGTAAATACCGTCCCTTTTATAAACATCCATCTTCATTAACATATTCCATTTTTCTTTTACCGTTACCATTATACTTTAAATTATTTGGTTTTGATAAATTTTTACATTGATTTTTGTAATCTATGTCGGTAAATAGCCTACATGTACTGGTGCGCCGCTAAAATACAATCAATCGACCGAACTACATTAATTGCATGATAAATGTTAGGTTATTGAAATGAATAAATGCATGAAAAGGCTGATATCGTTCAAAATCCTAATAGTAGATATCAGTTTTGTAGTTTTTAATTAAAGAAATAAAAAAAGTTTGCACGTTTTTGATGGAATAATTATTGTAGTGCATTGCGATTTAACTCTGTATCACGAGTCTGCTAAATTGAACTTGTTTGATAGGTGATGCATCTCTTTCTAAACAACGAAGTTGAAGGTGAAAATGGATAAAGATGAGTGGTAGTTAATTGATAATACCTATAGGATAGTGAAAAGAGCCTACTTGGTGTATTATGAGATAACGAACCTTTATGTTGAGTTGCCCATTCCCATGTGTCAAGTGACACTCTGCAGCAATGAGTGTGTACGTCAATTCCCTCGGTGCTTTTCCTCTGAACAATATTAACGTCTTTTCCAAGTAGGCGCTTTGTTAATGTAGTCTTTCCGACCCCATAATGACCAACCACCATTACCCTGATGTTGAATACCTTTTCCATTCCCTCCTGTAAAGCCTCTTTATACATCTGAAGCGATTCTGCATCCATTCGAAGGATCTCGGCAGGTATATTCAAGTCTGGAATAATATAGTTATACATACTGTTTTACTGACAACAAACGATGCTAATACGCATAATTTCAATCGGTCAGATTCGGTACTATAAGTATGGAACGGTTCGCTTAGCATTTTACAAGGAATGGCAGGTGTTGTTTATTGCAACTGTATTTGATTGTACATACCTTTTGTCTTTCTTTACAAAAACTATCGATAGACGTCCACCTATGAGAGAGCATCTTCATTAATGATCACTCAGTTAAAAAGACAATTCCAAAGTCTACTTTAGTGATCGGATGTACAAGAAAGTTTCAAAGTGAGATGACGGAGTCTTAAAAGTATTTTGGACAGGGACAGGTCGATATAAGTTTGAAAGGTTAGACTAAAATCTAATGTTAAAATCTTGAGAGCAATTACGGATCGCTCCGATGACGCAAGTGGGTAGAGCGGGAGATCGCAGCCAAATCGTACCGTTATACGAAAAACGGAGCTCAGGATTTAGAGGCTACTTTAAGAACTCTACGACTTAGGATTAGGACTGAGTGTTTTTTTAAATAGTTACTTTAAATCCAAATCGCGAACACACGCACACAAAAGGACGAAATTTTTTTTCATTGCTCATGGCATCATTTTTAACAGTAATTAAGCATTGCGGATGCAGATTTCACTAGGGATGCATCATAGACATGGCTCAGTTGTTGTCAATCCGTTGTTTCTTTGCATTTAAAATAACAAGAAACTGCATTCTTAAATATTTTGAGACCAGCAAACGTTCTTTGAACCAATGCAACGATGACCTAGTAAAGACATTGCAAACAAACGAGGATATATACGTCTTACATTTGCAGTCGGGTACGTTGTCTTGTTATCAATCAAATGGAGAAACTATAACTAATTCATTACGGTACAAAGTCATTCGATTATATTCAGCGAATCCTAACCTCCAAAGACTAACTGCATCTGTCTTTCTAGTTGGAAAAAAAAAACGGACACTCCGGTAGAATTTCGAAATGAATGCACAATCTATGATTCAAAAAAGGAGTTAAAGTATTACATATATATTACCCAGAAAAAAAAAACATTACCGTGAATTAGCTGGAATCTTGAGACTTCATTACGTGCCCAACTGGTAACGAACAATTCATGACAATTTTCCTTGAAACAAACTGCCACGGGCTCTGCTGGTATATCGTCAAGTTCCCCGAAAATCGCTATTGGTTCACCATCTTCTGTCACCTGGTGGATGCAGTTTGTATTCTGATCGCAGACATAAACATATCCCATGCTATCTACACAGATCCCACGCGGTAATTTCAAATTACGACGATATTTGAACTTGCACTGTCCGCTTATCAGGTTGTAACAGTACACACCGTTTTCAGGTGAATCGTGGCAAACTGAACACGAAACGTAAATATTTAACTCGTCTTTGCTTGTCGCCAAGAAACTAGCTAGTCCTCCATATGTACATATCTTACAAAGTTTCCCTGGAACATCGCCTAAGGAAGACAAGACAGTGAAGCAGTGAAATCCTTGGTATGGACCGGTTATCACAAGTTCATTCCCCTGTGTGATTGAACACACTGCGTAACATTTCATCATTTGTGTTGCTAATGACCTCACGGACTTTATAGAGGTTGATGTTTCATTGGATTGAATAGAAAGAATTTGGATGGTGCCGTTCCATAACGCTACTGCTATACATGATCCACTTTTATCCAACATACCAATACTCCATGGCTGTGATTTCAGCCTTTCGGATATTGCCAGCAACTTCCCTGTTTGATTACTGTACAGTCGGATGTTGTATGCTGGACTGTCAACCAATATCAGTAAATCATCACGTAAACACAAAATGCCAGTGTGCCACGGATATTGGCCGGCACCTAAAGAAAAAGTCAAATAAACGAGACAATTAAAACCTCTAACATGGATAACTAACCATCTACGGTGGACTTGTTTTATTCAACGAGCTTCATAAATTAATTATCAACTGTTCGAGATTATCTTTATTACATTGTTTTCATGTCAGTGGAAGTCTGCTAGAAAGATGGACAAGATTTTTTACATATTCAATTCTGGTTCAGACAATACACTTTACAATTCTTACGCGTGAACAATCGAATTTGACTTGAGTCAGTATTGCATAACTGAATAAATATTATTTATTAAGCATCTTATTTTTCTACAAATCATTTAAAGAGAAAATAATTCCATAACGGTAGAATTTATATAACTTTTTAACACTGGACATCTGGTGAAATTACTTTACATAGCCCATTGGAGAAAAGTATTATACAACTAATAACGCAATTCCATGTCAAAAAAGGATTACTGCGCTATTGTTTAAATGCTGTGCAAAACATTTGACTTAATCGGGTTACATTATTCAGAGTTATTAATCCTATACAGTATTTTACTTCCATTCTATTCGGGATTGCTGAAGAACCTATTCCAAAGAACTGACCGAACTATTAAAAACAAACCTAACCATGGGTAACTAAGGAATAAAAAGAAGCCAAGCCAAAAGCATCAACAAAATTCAACAACCTTGCAACGCCCGAAGATACAAGGAAATGCCGTACTTTTCTGATTAAATCTCGCAGCAAAATCAAAACGAGCATTATGGAAGAAATGTGTCATTTTTTCTCGTTCTATTTTAAGAAGGCTTGGGACACTAACCGAAAAATAAATTGAAAGGAAAACCTAACAATTCCGACATTTAAAAATCTTAAATGATTTATGGATTGCTGCTAATGTACCCAAAATTTGGAAAGAAGCAACAGACATGTTCCCAAACCAAGAAAAGATGGAGACTCTTAACAGCTATCGGCCCAGGGCACTGACAAGATGTGTGCAAAACAATGGAACGATTTTATTAATTTACAGCTTGTACTTGTACGTTTCCAAAGTGGCTTCAGCTATGGTCGTAGTACCAACGATCATCTGATTAGACTGGAAACCTTTATTTGCAATGCATTTTATCAAGAAGAAACATTTAGTATAGGTTTTCTTTGATGAAAAAGCCTTTGACAATGTGAAAGTACGGGATGCAAAATGACCTGCACGATCTGGGTCTAAAAGGCCGTCTGCCCCCTTTCATGTTAAATTTTCTCTCCGGCAAAGAATTAAAAGTAAAATTTGGGCAGATATGCATCAGACGTGTATGCACCAGGGCAGTATATTATTTGTGACGCTATTTCGTTAAAAATCAAAAGCATCACCAAGTGGTTGGCTTCTGGTGTGGATTGTCTAACATGTTTTAGATCAAAGCACATACATACAATTGAAAGGCAACTGCAAGAAAATATCAACAAAGTTGGGCCAGTACTGTTTAAAATTTTCAAAATCAAGAACAGTATGCATGCATTTCTGTCAGTTGCGAAGACGTCACCATGACCCTAAACTCGCGCTGAACTGAACACCTATTCCAGTTTTTTTGGTAATATCTTAGACAGAAAAATGACTTGTTCCAACCATCAAGAATTTGACAGCTAAATGCCTGAACTATTTAGATCTACTTAAGTAGTAGCGCACACTGACTGGGGCGCTTATAAAGGAAGTCGTCCTCAAATCGTATATAATGTGTATCCACAACGGAATAAGAATATCTTTAAGCATTTAAACCGTATATAATATGTATCCACTACGGAATAAGAATATCTTGAAGCATTTTAGACCTCCATGTTAAAGTGATAGAGAAATTCTTTCTCAACAGTATGCTCGCTAATTTAGAACAGACGCTTTGACCCCTGCATTTTCGGCTGTTTTTCAACCAAATACAATTCGAAAAAAACTCGAATGCCATACCTTTATTTTACATCAGATTATCATCCACACTCGACAGTAACAAAAATTGATCTTTCTAAAATTCAGAAAACGTTAGTAGTAATGTGGGGCAGTGCTACTATAGGGTATACGAGAAAAAAAAGTAGAGACAATGGGAATTTAACATAGAAGCTATATCTTGTGTATATTGGTCCTGTATAGGAACAAGGAAAAGGTCCTTGTTCTCTAAAACCAAAACAAAGAGACACGCTTTTAACTGTCTGGTGTATTTTGGTACAAATGTTACAATCCAATATCACAACATAACAACACAATACAACTTTAAAAAATTCACATGCCAAAATCATTTCCATGCAAGTGGGACATGTACAGTTTAAAGAGTGGATAAATTACTTGGCCATGCCTTAAGTCGCATGCTTAAAACGTTTGGAATGACAGAAATGGCCAAAGGTTATTTTCTGTTTAATACCGAAGGCAACCAACATACCGTTCTACACCATTTGCTGAGGCTCACTACTACGACCCTGACAACATGCGTACCGAACAACGTGAAGCTTTCTGCGCTTGGTACCAGACTCGGACTACTTCGACTTTCATGTTTAAGTATTGCCGATCTGCCGTGAAAAATTTCGAGCATTGTTCATGAAAGAAGCGTGTTAGTGTACCGAAATTATACACGTCTGAAAATACCCTGGCTGTCATCAGCCCTCAAACCAGGAACTTTGCCAAACGTCAATACTCTGTCAAAGCTCTACGCTGGTTACATTACTTGTGCGATAAGGAAGGCAGATGGATATAACACCCCGCAACAGAGGAGGTGAAAAGTCTTTAGGAACGTATTCGGTAGATGGCTGGGACTTGGAAAATCCTCAAATCGTGTACGAGTTTAACGGATACTTGTTTCATGGATGACCCCTCTGCTACCCTCAACGTGACACCAAAAAATCGGTTTTTACAATTACGAGACCACATGTTAGCGACTTGTGAATTTAGAACAGCAATGATACCAGGTGGTGGAAATGTGGGAACACTGGTACGATCACCATTTGAACACCGATACAGAGTTTAAACGCATCGTGGAAAGTTGGTGGTCCCACTGAGCACTCCGGATAGTTAAGTTTTTACGTTAGACGGACAAATACCACCTGTTTGTTGTACCAAGCGGATGAGAAGAAACATGCTTGGAGGTGTGTTTGCTGTATCCTTTCGTGTACAAATAGTCACTTCCCCGTAGGGTACCCACAAATGATGAAACACAATGATCTGGACAACATTTGACAGTACGAAGGATTGATAAAGTGCCAAGTCTTGCCTTCACAGCAGTGATCATTTTCCAATCAGTCTTGAAAATAACTCTAAAATTGATGACGCAATTCCACAATGGAATATAAAGAAAGCCGACTGGGCTTCCTTTGAAACACTATGTCAAACTAGACTAAATAATGATACAATATTCAACGCCGTTAATCCTATACAGCATTTTACTTCAATTCTAATTTCAATTGCAGATGAATCTATTCCTAAGTACACACTGAACAGTCAAAAACCTTGGTAACCAAGGAATGCAAATAAGCCATTAGACAACGCCGAGAAGCATTAAAATAATTCAACACTCGTCCTACGCCCGAAAATTTAAACAAATATCGTATTGCGCGGGCTAAAACACTACGCACAATCAAAGAATGTAAACGTTCATGGAAGAAATATGTTTCTTCTATAAACTTTCGGTCCTCAATGAAATAAGTTTGGGATACTATTCGTAAAATAAATGGAAAGTGGAAACAATTCTATTCGACAACTGAAAACAAACAATAACAATTTTAGTTCGAAACGTGACATAGCAAATATTCTTTCCGATACTTTCTCAAAAAACTCGTCATCTAATTTTTCAGAAACCTTTCGAAATTAAAATCTCAAAAAGAAAAGTCACGTTTAAAGCTCACATCTAACAACTCTGAAAGCTATAACCAGCTGTTTTCTTTATTGGAGCTTAGGGAGACTTTAGACAAGGCCCATGATACATCCGCTGGGCCTGACGAAGTCCATTACCAGTTTTTGAAACACCTGCCAGAATCTTCTCCGACTTTACTTCTGAAAATCTTAAATGATTTATGGATTGCTGGTAATGTACCTAAGAGCTGGAAAGAAGCAATAGTAATACCGATTCCCAAACCAGGCAAAGATAACGAAGATTCTAACAGCTACCGGCCCATTGCATTGACAAGCTGCGTATGCAAAACAATGGAACGAATGATTAATTCTCGGCTTGTATTGTACTTGGAAAGTAACAATTTAATATCTTCTTTCTAAAGTGGCTTCCGTTCTTGTCGTAGTACAACCGATCATCTGGTTAGACTGGAAACATTTATTCGCGATGCACTTATCAAGAAGGAACATTTAGTAGCAGTCTTCTTTGATTTAGAAAAGCCATATGACACAACATGGAAGTACGGGATACTAAATGACCTGCACGATCTAGGTCGAAAAGGCCGTCTGCCTTCTTTTATCCAGTTTTCTCTCCGATAGAGAATTCAAAGTACGAGTTGGCTCTACCCACTCCGATATGCACCAGCAAGAGATGGGTGTGCCCCAGGGCAGTATTTTATCTGTGACGCTATTTAATATCAAAATCAATAGCATCACCAAGTGCTTAGCTCCCGGTGTGGATTGCTCTTTATATGTAGACGATTTTTTTAATTTGTTATCGATCAAAGCACATGTATACAATTGAAAGGCAACTCCAGCAAAATATCAATAAGATCCAAAGTTGGGCCAGTAATAACGGTTTAAATTTTCTAAATCGAAAACAGTATGCATGCATTTATGTCATTGCGAAGACATGATGACCCTAAACTCGCGCTGGATGGAACACTTTTTCCAGTTGTTGAGGAAACAAAGTTTTTGGGTATTAGGGTATCTTAGACGGAAAGCTGACTTTTATACCACACATAAAGAATTTAAAAGCTAAATGCTTAAAAGCTTTAGATTTACTTAAAGTAATTGCGCACACATACTGGGGTGCTGATTAAAAAAAGTCCTCCTTATTTTGTATAGAACTCCATACTCCGCTCCATACTAACTAGACTATGGATGCATTGTTTATGGTTCAGTTAGGAAGTCCTATTTGAAAATGCTTGATCCAATTCATCATCAGGGAATAAGACTCGCTCAAGGAGCATTTAAGATCTCTCCATGTGAAAGCCTTCTCGCAGAAAGGAATGAACCACCTTTATCGCATCGCAGAGAAATGCTTTCTGCACAATACGCTCTTAAGTTGAGATAATACCCTCGGAACTCTGCTTTTTCGGCTGTTTTTCAACCAAAATACAAAACTTTATATGGTAATAAACCAAATGCCATACCTTCATTTGGCATTAGAATATCATCCAGCCTTGACAATATCAATAGTAATCTCTCTACAGTTCAGAAAACGTTTGTCTCGACCGGTGCCATTTGGGCTGAACGGTCGTAGCCGGATGTACGGCCGGTGCCGGCTGTACGACCGGTGCCTGTTGATGCAGGCTGGAAGGTCGGCTAGCCTGCCGGTGCCATTTGGGCTGAACGGCAGGTGCCTGTTGATACCAGCTGGAAGGTCGGTTGGCCTGCCGGTGCCTTTTGGGCTGAATGGCAGGTGCCGGTTGATGCAAGCTGGAAGGTCGGCTAGCCTGCCGGTGCCATTTGGGCTGAACGGCAGGTGCCTGTTGATACCAGCTGGAAGGTCGGTTGGCCTGCCGGTGCCTTTTGGGCTGAATG
Organism: Unio pictorum; assembly: GCA_030141615.1. Taxonomy (NCBI): domain Eukaryota; kingdom Metazoa; phylum Mollusca; class Bivalvia; order Unionida; family Unionidae; genus Unio; species Unio pictorum. Next base: position 4,816,532 of record JARLTB010000377.1, read on the forward strand.
GCAGGTGCCGGTTGATGCAAGCTGGAAGGTCGGCTGGCCTGCCGGTGCCATTTGGGCTGAACGGCAGGTGCCGGTTAGTGCCGGCTGAACTTACTGTGTCGGCTGGACGGCCGGCGAAAGTGCATAATAAAAAGGATCTAATTGATCCGGCATGAAAACTAACGATGGAAAGATCTGGCCTGATGACAAGAATTGCGTCGTCGTATCTTGAACCAAACGACTCATCTGGTGAAAATTGGATTGCTGGACCGTGTCCGTGTTAATTTCCGTATTTTCCACCTCTGCCTCTGATGTAACTGTGGCTGATGGTTGAATGCGGCGAAGTTTCGGTGGGGAGGGGCCCCTAATGTCCCCCACAACACTTCTGATAGAGGCAGATTTCGGGTGTACGCTGATGACATCGGTGTTATCTTTACTCAATTTCTTTCGTTTGTCTCTCCTTTTAGCTGCTTTTTGGACAACGTCTGCCCACATTTGTTCTGTCCACATGGTACAGATACTGCATGGTCTTGACGAAGTGCACTTTGTACATGCCATGCAGGATTTATGGTTGTCCTCTCTCGCCTTGTATTTCTTGCACTTTACACATTTGGTTGACATTCTTGCTGAAACGAGACAAGAGAAACAAACTCATAAACAACTCAGTTATGTTAAGTCGTTACTACTATAACCGTTAGTAACAAGAAAAGCTAAATATTCAGAGTCGTTAAATTAGTTACAAACGACGCTCTTAGCAAATCGGCATTCCGTTAATGCGCTACTGCACATCCGTTACTAACGAAGTCAGCAAAATTATCAGTGTTTCATGAATATTCTACTTACACAAGAGAGAACTAAGCGTCAAGCAACTTAGAACGTTATAAATTGTCTCATGCTATCACCGTTATTGACGGAGTAAGCTAAAACATTCAATGTCACGTAAATCAAAGTATCAACATGCGTATCGCGACATTGTGCTTGTAACTTGGTCTCAATAACCGAAGTCCATAAAGGTGACAAAGTCACTCAATTTTTGGAACAAATGTTAAAATAAGGTATACAACCTGTGGAGGAATAAATCCTAAACACAATAAATCCCAAATAAACTTAGGATGGACCGAGAACATAAAATTACGGCTTGGATTATCGGAGGCTTTATTGACGGTGTTATTACCCGTCAGCGAAGCTAAAAAACTAAAGTAGCGACACCTAGCGGGTAGCAAGGGGAGGTAATGGGCAAGAGTTATTGCCCTTTGTCTATATGAAATAGACAGGAAAGACGAATTTTCGTCTTTTGGTAAGGCTGGATTCGCGAGGTAGCAGGCTATATCCCTAAAGTAATGTGATCGGGGAACGTATTTAAAGGAGAAACCTGCTTGAAGAGAAGCAATACAGAAAAGGACTTCAATTTGCTTTCATTTGCCTGAATGTAGGGTCTCATAGGACCCTTTCCGAACAAGGTATTTTTTACGAACCTGACTTGGTAATTTTTGATCATCCCATAAAATTAACAAGCTATTTTACCTGACAGTGACTACACTTTTTTCTTTGTCGCATAGACATGTTAGCATTCAAACTTGTTAGGGACTTGCAATATTTACACTTTGTACTAGTAACAGTGGTAATGTTAGAAAAGATGAAACATTCCAGGAATTTATGAATTTGATTTAATTGCGCAAGTGGCTTACACATTATTAATATTTTTTCTGTCCATTCGTAACACTGGACTAGAACTGAAGTACGTTCTCGGCGGTTCAAGATTTACAACATCCATGGGATGGCTTGGTGAGTACCTTTCCTCTGCCACCTATAGAATCTCTCAAAATGGCGGAATATGAAACTATTTTCACCCGTGACCTGATAGGTTGAGTGTGTGTTGGGTCTATTCTCAATCGTAGCATCTTAGAACCATCCGTAGGGAGGAGGTAGTCGTTGCAAGAATCAGAATTGGTCATACATTACCCACTACCACATATCAAAAGGCGAAAAATCCACAGAATGCATTACTTGCAATGAACTATTCACTGTTGAGCACTTTATGACAGTTTTCGTACCTGCAACCAACGCGTGATAAGTATTGAAATGTACATGATACGAAGGAACATTTTGATACTATACATATCACTTGTATTTTAGATTTCCTGAAGGAAGTAAACTTTATTTTAAACTCTAACTTGTACGCCTTTACCTAGAGCAATTTTATCTAATGTAAATACCGCTCCTTGTTTTCAACATACTTTCAGCTGTACTCGTCAACATGCACTTTTTACATCTCTCGTTCATTGGGAAGCTTAATATGTTACTTGCCGTTTTATGTTGAACTATTTGGTTTTTGATGTCGCTGGGCGATATTAAACCTTTTAGTATTTTTAAACGTGTATAAATACAACCGATTGTATGTCGCTATATAGCCTAAAAGTGATGATGCGCCGTTAAAAAGTGAGTGCTTAAGTAGCTATACAATAGAAAAATGCAGAACCCATTATTAATCAATCTCTTCGTAAAAATACTGAGCTGAGTACCTCCTACAATATTTTATAGTGTTGGTTACCTAGCCGTATCGGTATTAAAGTTAATGAAAAAGCAGATCGCGCCGCTAAAATAGCCCTATATCAGGAATCATTTGATTTAAAATGCCGTTTACTGATTTAAACAGTAGCAAAGAGTATTCGCCAGAAGTGGCAGGCTCCATGGTGCGATGCAGTGTACAACAAACTTAACATCATCAAGCCAACCCTAGGAGAATGGACTCCTTCCTACAGAACCATCCTTAGGGAGGAGGTCGTCTTGGCAAGAATTTGAACTGTTCATACTGTGAAGCGGACTCCTACATGGTAAATGGAGAAGACGCAACATAGTGCGTCGCTTCCAATAATCTATTCATAGTTTTGTACTTTTTTTTTTTACCTGCGACCTACGCCCGATCAGTGTTGTAATGTGCATGACATGAAGGAAATAAACGTCACTTGTATCATAGAATTGCTGAAGCATGTAAACATTTATTCAAAATTATAACTGCTATATAAACTACATGTTTATGTATGGTATATACCGTCCCTTATTTTTAATACCTTTTTGTCTGTCTTCATTAACATAGACGATTTACAATGCCCATTAATCTGGAAGCTTTTTTTGTAGTTACCATCTTACCGCTTTACTTTCAACATTTGGTTTTGATATCTCTTCGATAGTAATCTTTTTATAATTTTTTAAACGATAATACATGTAACCTATTATACGGAGCTAAACAGTGCTAGTGGGCCGATAAAATAGAATCAACGTGTCCATGAAGGTGACCCGTTAGTAATACAAAAAAACGGATGCTATTTTAACCTTAATCTAACTTACTACCTTCTAGTTTTAGAGTCCCAGTCTTGACAAGTTTGGACTTTTCAGCCATTTTCTTTTGTTGCTTTGGGTATAGATGCTGTGGATATAGCTTAAAGTCCAATTCCATCATCGAATTGTCTGCAAAACAGTACAAACCAAAACGTATTAACAAAATCTATAGATCTCAGATTACGATATTGTAAGGGCCGAGTTAGGTCCAGATACAACTACATTGTAGTACGGCACCAGGGATGATTATTCTGCTTATCAGCTGACTAAATTCGAACTAATTATTTCTTTTCAACCATGATTCATTTATTAAGGAAACGTTGAATAAAGTCAGGTTCATGTTGTTTTTGTACTGAATCAAAATACTACCGTTGTCTTGAGGTACAGTATGGTATATGATAATTTTATCTCGAGGTACATTATGGTATACGATCATTTCATCTTGAGGTATAGTATGGTATATGATAATTTCACACAAGGTTAGAGTACATATTAGCACTGAACTGTTAGTTCATTATAGTATTATTTAATTTGATGATTGGAAATTATAAATATTTACCATATTTGGATTTAGTTGTAACAAGTTTAGTACAGAAGAGACAATATCAATTGATTGTAATTGTGAAATGTTGTAACATTATTGTAACCGAGTGGGTATTGGACTAAATGAATAACTCGACACAATGCGTGAAAGATGAAAATGAATTAGCTTAATAAGTAAAGAAAAATGTATGATGTAAAAATACAATGATTATCACACGCGCAATATACACTTGATTCAATCACTCTGTACTATCAAACATTGATAATAAACCACATATATATATATATATATATATATATATATATATATATATATATATATATATATATATATATCTGATGTACAGCTTAAGGAAACCTCAATTTCAAATAATAGTATATACCAAAATAATCATAGTTTCACTTGTAGGCAAGGCTTGTGATGCACACAAATCTAAAGTTATGAAATACGTTAAAAATGTTCTGCACTGTCAGTAAGATTCACAAATCTTGAATTCATCTCGGATTCAAAATAATCTTGTGTAAATGCAAATATACCAATTTAAACAACAATTGGAATAAACATGCTTCTTGACCCATGCACAGTCTCACTATTCATCCACCGATAAACCGCAGTTTCACCACGTTTCTCGGGTTTACACACTCTTGTATCGGCTGTTCACACCCTTCACGGATCCACGACATGTACAGTCAGTCATACGTATACACGTACAGATAGCATAAAGCACTTGTATTAGCTACATCTACAATCGTGGTTTCACCACATGTACGTACGTACATATAATCTCTATAGCTCGTTACATCACCTCGTAACCACGTAACCTTGTAATCTTGTAAGCTACAATAAAACAAAACTGGATCATCATCAGGGAATAAGACTCGCTCTAGGAGCATTTAAGACATCTCCATGTGAAAGTCTTCTCGCGGAAGCGAATGAACCACCTTTATCGCATGGCAGAGAAATGCTTTCTGCACAATATGCTCTCAAATTAAGATCAAACCTTCTGAACCCTGCTTTTTCGGCTTTTTTCAACCAAAATACAAAACTTTATATAAAATAAACCAAATGTCATACCTTCATTTGGCATAAGAACATCAAACAGCCTTGATAATATCGAAATTAATCTCACTACAATGCAGAAAACGTTTGTCTCGAAAACACCACCTTGGCTCCTTAACCCAAAGTGAATTTTACGTTACACGATGGGAAAAAAGTCGTGAGACAAACCCTGTCATCTTCCAAAACTCTTATCATGAACTTCTCAACGATTTTACAAATTACACTAAATTCTATACTGATGGATCAAAAGTTGATGAAAAGGCTGCTACAGCCTTCGTTAGTGGGAAAGCAAAAGATCGTTTGCCAAACGATGCTTCCATTTTGTCAGTGGAAATCAGAGCAATAGATCTTGCTCTGAAATTTATCGAACAGAAACGTGTCTTAAATAGCATTATCTTCTGTGACTCTTTATCAGTGTTTCAGTCGCTACACAATAGCAGACCGTGCTGCTAAGATGGCTCTATCCCAAGAACCATCGGATTTTAAATTACCGTTTACTGATTTTAAACCTTGTATCAAAAGGTACCTACGTCAGAAGTGGAAGACGTCATGGGATGATGCAGTCAACAACAAACTTCATGCCATCAAACCAATCCTGGGTGAATGGACTCCTTCCTACAGAACTATCCGTAGGGAGGAGACTGTCATTGCAAGAACCAGAATCGATCATACATACATAAACCATTCCCACATACTAAAAATTGAAGATCCACCAGAGTGCGTCTCTTGCAATGAACCATTCACTGTTAAAAACATGATGACCGAGTGTTCCGACCGGCAACCTATACGTGGCACGTACTATAATGTACATGACGTGAAGAAACTTTTTGATACTATATCTATCACTTTTATTTTAGATTTTCTGAAAGAAGTAAATCTTTATTTTAAACTTATATTGTATGTCATCACCTAGTGCATTTTTATCTAATGCAAATACCGCCCATTATTTTTCAAGATCTTTTCATCAACATGCACCATTTACATCTCCCGTTGATTGGGAAGCTTCATATTTTATTGTTACCAACAACTTGTCATTTTATATTGAACTATTTGGATTTTTATATTGCTTGTCGATATTAAACCTTTAGTGTTTTAGCCATATATAAATACAACCTATTGTATGGCGCTAAATAGCCTAAAAGTGCTGTTGCGCCGTTAAAAGTCAATCAATCAATTCAAACCAAACTAATAACAATAATGATTTCTGGAAAATATTAATACATCAAAGTCTTAAAAACAACTTGAAATTCACAGTTCACAACGTTTCAAATATGCGTTGTAATAAATAAATCAGTACACGATATTACAATGCAAGCTCAATTATCTTCACATATCAAATGAAATAAATTTAACACTCACCGTTATGGCTTTTAGAAATACCACGTGAAAATACGTGCTCTTCTCACTAGATCCAAATGATCGCTGTCGATTATACCTTAATCTTGCTTAATTCAAATGACAGTGAGTAATCACGATAAAATACCCGTGCATATCGTGATAATATTTGCAGCTGCAAGTAGTTTACGGCGGCGCGAGACATGTTTGTTTCGTCGCTCGTCTAAGAAAAACCTCTGTTAATCACAGACAGCGTCATAAGCGTGCACAACACAAATAATTAAATCTTTCTCAGGCAAAACAAAAGTGTAGTTATATTTTTTTCTTCTAATTCTGTGACAAATGTAAATGCAAGAAAAACACGCCTGATTTTACTCTTCAATTTATAATCAATAAAGTCCGTGAGGAAAACAAAAAAATGACTTTTAGATTATATTTCCCTACGAACTTTGTTGGACATACAATTTAAGAAAAGTAATTGTATATATGAAATGTAGATACATTTTAGTGTCATAAAACTAATTGAAGAAGAGACTTTAATAACTGTATTTGGTCTGAGGAAATACTAACTTGACCATATAATTCAGTTTTCAAAATAACAAATGAGATAATTATATCTTGTTTGTTTGTACAATAAAAATCAATTATCAATAGCTAATATGCACATAATTTGGAAAATAAAAGAATTTAAAATATTTTTTAATGAATATCGATTTGTACTTGAATGAATTTAAACAATGATTTACTGTCCAAAATATTGCCTAAAGTTATGTAACTATATAAGAAACTAAAGAAAACAAAATATAAAACTAGCAAGAACTTAAGTACCTAATCTGATGTCTGCTAGCTGACTGAACCCCATGACCTTATACTCCTGACCAAGCAACTGACCCAACAAAAACCCGCAGTTCAAACAAAGACCACACTGTTTGTTGCAATACTTAAACAAGCATTATCTAGTGTTGCATGCGTTTATTTAGTCTTTTTTTCTGTTGATTATTTATTGAATTACCAGCTTGATATTTTTTTTTTACACATTCCTACATTACGATTGTATATAGCCCGTAGAAAAAACAACAAAAAATCAGTTGTATTTCGCGTCACATATCGTGTTATGCTTTCGCTCATAGCAATGGTTCGGAAACTGTTGCGCACTCTTGCAAAATGCCCGAAGTAGACCGAATGCAGGACAGTCAACATGTGTATACCAACGAACTACTGAAGAGAAATTCCAAACTTAAATTCGTTGATGTATACAAATAAAATATATGGGGCTATAGACCATTCTTAGAAGATATTCATGTGACCCTGGATCAACGCATCCAAAACGAGGCTAAAATAGGCACCAGTTTCGTTTTACCTCGCAAAAAATCGTGAGTTATTGTGGATTGGGAATTCTAGAATTCATATAGATTTAAGCTTCCACCATATAACATAATTAAAAAAGATGGGAGGAGCTTCGTATAAAATGGATCGATGCAATGCGTCATGATGAGGGGCCGAATTTTAAGGTAATAAACGGGATGGGTGTTGGTGTGTTTGTATTTTGTTGTAACTGAATGATGTAAGAAAGAAATCCAAACGCAAAATAGATTCTGTCTATGAAGCAAGTAAATGTACGTGTACAAGTTTCTAAAAATGTTACCCCATGTCCCATTCCATATAACGGGGTCATCGAAAACTGGGCGTACTTCCACGCAGCGCATTTATATAAGAAATGATGAATAAACGTAGGAGTAGTAAGTACAACACAAGTGCACTTCGTTAATTTATTTAAAGAATGTATGAGATGGCACTGATATGTAATCAAACCATAGCGTCGTAAATTTTGTTTTGCACATTTATTTCATAGTGCATATGAGAGAGGGAGAGAGCATAACAATCAGTGGAAAGCAGCGTCTGTTAAAAACTCTTTTATAATTTTTAATTATATAGTGAAGCTGGTAACTTGGCTAGTTTTTTTTGTCTCCATATTATAGTTACAAATGTTGATGAAAAGCTACACTATTATTTTATCTTCAGATCCTGTAAGTTGCATATAGCATGCAAAAGTAAAATTACAGATCGTTAGGAGAGACTTTCGAAAGTAGAAACAGAATTGAAAGAGAAGGAAAGACAACTCTAATATTTGAATTTTAAAAAAATAAACATGTAGAGATTTGCATTGAACCGATTTATAGATGACGATGAAATGATAGAGATAGAATTTAATACTTGTTTCCCCTTGTGAGATTTTTATAACCTTCTTTAATAGCATCAGACCTACTTGCCATTTGAATGAAGAGCTTATATTACAGCATGAGGATTGACCTCAACATCAGGGGACGGCAAAATGCAATGGACACAGTTGATGAACTTTTCATGTTTTTGTGTAGATTGAGTGTGAATTCTCGATTGAAGATGTGTCTGTTTGATTTAATATTCACAGGTCTTATGTAAGTTGGAAAATAATCGTGTGGAAATATTATTTATATTTCTTACTGGGAAGTATAAATAAATATTTGGCCAAGTCATGAGTAGGTTCAAGCAAATATGCCTCTTTGAGTTTCAACTCGTTACCCAGGAACGATTTTTTCAAAGTACAAAACTCACAACACCTGAAAGGTTTGGTGGAGATAGCCGTACATTGTGTAATCACGTACGTGTCATCCTTGTACTTGGGATGCATGAGTGATGTGGAGATCACAAAGATGTCATGGCTTAAAGATTTGTTAGAACCAGGGAACCAAATTATGGCAGATCAAGGTCTTGTTTTACACAGTTTTTGAATTTACTGGTATTTCCAATGCAACACCACACTTTCTGTGTAGTGATGGACAGGTCACAACTTCTCAGGTGGAGGACAATCAAAACATTGCAAGCCCGAGGATACATGTGGAAAGACACATTAAGATAGTGAAAGAATACAAGTTATTATAGTCTGTGGTGCCTTCGACAATGTCTGGGTCAATAATTGTAGACAGTAGCAAATGTACTGACTTTGTTCAAATGACCACTAATAAAACAAATGAAACATTTTGTGACATGGAAGTATCATGTAGAACTTGTGATTGAAAACGAAGATACCGAGACATTATGAATGTACCACATATGGTTCATTTTATTTACATTTCAATAGTTTATCTTTAGAACTTAAAATATGCCACATTTCTACTTTAATAGTAAGTAAAACCAACTAAGCTAAATTTAAAATTGACAATTTATGTAAGTAGATTTTGAAAGCAGTGCGACAGAATGATTTAATAATGAAAAGGCATCGAAAATTAATTTTAATATATCTTACAAAACATTCATGTGCATAAATACAAACAGGAGAACTTACAAATTGAGGTATAACCGGTCATAGAAAAGATAAGCTTGTCCTTGACAGATTGCCAAAATTCCATGTCAAACAAGAGTCTCAACATGAAAGTCATTTTCCAATCACACACAAAAATCACGCCCTTCCAGTCCTGTAACAACCAACTGCATTTGAACCTGGTAGTAGTAGTTGTGGTTCGTATTCAATTTTAAGGAGTCCTTAGAGACTGCAAGGTACTTCAGAGATGGTAAATTGTCAGCATCGGGACATTTGATCTCCAACAAATCATGGGGGGGGGGGTCTGTTGGGGTTGTAGACTTTACGATCAAGAGTTGCAGCGATTGACATTCTCATTCATTCTCAAGAAGAAGAAATATTTTTTTTTTAAAGAAAACGAACCAAAATCATAAATCACAATAATTTAGAAAAGGTTTTGTTTCTTCTTCAAATAATGTTCTTACACAATGGACTGTCACTTGTACAATACAAATTATTTTCCTTGATTTATTAAGCAGGTTTAAAAAAAATGTTGAAATTTCTTTTAAGAAGGATTCAAATCTGATATGGTTTTATTCTTTTCTTTGCATGATACTCATTTTGTATTCAAAAAGCAATCCTAATTTAGGAAAATACACAGCTCTATAAATTTTATTTGAAAAAATATATAGCCAAATTGTAATTTAGACAACCATTTATGCAATATCTGAATTTCATCAAAGTCTCTACTGGTTAGGGGGCGTGGTTGGTTAAAAATGCAGTTTGTGTCGCGTTTTGTAAATGTTTTATTCTGACTGCGTGTTTTGACCACAGCATTGGTTGTTCATAGCCAATGTTCCCTCTTAATTTTCCGAAGGCTGTGTGCGGCCAAAGATACTGACTGTGGAACCTTGGAAGGAAATTTTATTTTTTGTTAGCCACATAACGGTATATAGGCATACTAAACGAAACGGTTAATTTTTAATAATTACAATAATTAACCAACATTGTATAATGTTAATTTATTCATTGAAATAGATTGCTTTTTCATGTAATATAGAAGCCTAGGAGAGAATTAGCGTACTGATACCACTCATCAGTTATACCAGTTATCGTTCTCAACGTTTTTCTCTGCCTTCTTTCAAATTTACCGTCTGCATAAATCTTATCAAGATCTATTGATCCTCCATCTTGAAGGTGACTCTTAACACGCATCAGCATTTCCAAATGTTCTAATTGTAGACAATTCCTTAATTTGGTTTTCAAACTGTTAATCAGGCTGAAACCACCCTCGCTATCTGCACTGGAAGCTAAAAATGTTCCACCAATATCCATCAATTTCGCTAACTCGGCAAAGTGATCATTCTGAAATGCCAAAGTCACCATATCTGGAAAGCTGTTTATCAGTTTGTCTCTGATTTTTCTGAGACTAAAAACTTTAAGTCATTGTATTGCTGAAAAACGACTTGTTCCTCCTGAAGAAATTGTTTGTACTTTGAACAAAATGAACTGATGTGTTCAAATCCAAATTCATAATTGCATTGTGCTATTGCAGTCAAGTCAAACGCAGACCATTCCTCAATTTCATTTTCTGGAAATCTTTCCCCCAAATGCAAACACAGCATATTAATTAAAGTTAATATGGAGTTAGTATTCACTGAAACTTCTCCAGAGATTTTGTCACTGAAACTTCTCCAGAGCTTTTGTCAAGAAGGTTTTTAACGTTGTCACTCCATTTCACTGTCACTCAAGTACTGCAGTCGCATTTTGTTCAGTTTACCTTGTGCAAGATGATATGCTTCCAGTGTTGTCAATCCTCCTTTTTGAAATGCCATTGTTAAAGAGGCTAGTTCAGATAACACATCATTCAAAACTTCCAGTGTTTGGTGGAATTGCTGACTATTTAGCTTTTTAAAACAGTACTTTGAAATAGGTTCATCAATGTCATTATTCTTCTCTTCTTCAAAGTATTTTAATAAAACACCATACTTTCGAATGATTGCTTGAAATGCAAAATGTCTAGATAACCAATGCACTTTGTTCAGAGGTCTCAGTCACATTCAGAATCATCCGCTAATTCTTTAAACTGTGACCTTTTAGTGGAAGATCGACAAAAAGTTGTGTAAACAGTTCTCATGAAAGTTTCAACTTCTTTCATCAAGTTTACTTCCTTCCATTAATCAGAAATTCCCACATTCACGATGTGCAACACAATGCTGCCGCACTAAGTGCGGAACGTCCTTCTTCAACTGTGCTGCAACGCCATTTAATCTGCTTAACATCACAGAGGCACCGTCATAAGTAAACATAACCATTTTATTAAGGTCAATATGATGTTTCCTGTAGAATTCTCTGATGGTATTGACTATTGATGTAGCATAACATGCATCCAGCTTTAGCATTCCACCAAAAGAAGTTTTATACTGAGATGAATTTACTGGCCGATACTTGAAGTAGAGTATTAAGTATTTGTTAACAGAAATGTCATCAATAGTTAGTGTATGATACGCTGCTGATGCAACGTCTGCCATAAGATTATCTTGGACACTGATATTTATAATTTCCAGAAATTCAAATGCAAAATTTTTGCTTCTCCAGCTTTCATGTATGGTCACGTACTTAACCATGTGCTCATTAATTTCTTTAATATAAAACATTAAAATATTCATCCGAACAGCCAGCAAGACAGTCAATTAGAACTTTAATCTCTTCCCACGTGGAACGCTTCCGTTCATTAGTAATTTGCCTTTTCTCCTTTTCAGCGGAGCTCTCTATATCGGCTACTAAACGACGAATTGAACAAAACAGGATCCTAGAAAATTTTAACGTCAACTCATTTGAACAATTAATTGGTAATACACTGATTTTAACACCAAAAAAAACTTCGATATTGGACCATTGGAGTATGAATGGTGTTTATATATATTCTGATAATCGTATACTCATTGTTCCCAAGGTGAAAAAGTCATATGGACAACGTTCGTTTGTACATCAGGGCCCGGCGATGTGGAACGAATTGCCCATTGAAATTAGACACAAAGACAAGTGGTCCCTTTTAAGAGTGCTCTTAAGAAACATGTCTCGATTGATTGATTAATTGAATTTTAACGGCGCACCAGCGATATATAAAAAAACAATAGTTAAATGTAAAATGTTAAGATGTTGGTAACAAGAAAATACGAAGCTTCCCAATCAACGGGAGATGTAAATGGTGCATGTTGATGATAAGATGTTGTAAATAAGAGGCGGTATTTGCATGTGATAAAAATGCTTTCAGGTGATGTCATACATGTTATATTTTAAAACAAAGATTTACTTCCTTCAGGAAATCTAAAATGCAAGTGATCTGTACAGTATCAAAAAGTTCTTTCATGTCATGCACATTATAGTATTTATCACGCATAGGTTGCAGGTCGGAACACTGTCAAAAAGTGTTTAACAGTGAATGGTTCATTGCAAGAAATGCACTCTGGTGGGTTTTCACCTTTTATTATGTGGGAGGGGGTAATGTACGTATGACCGATTCTGATTCTTGCAATGACAACCTCTTCCCTACGGATAGTTCTGTAGGAAGAAGTCCATTCTCCCAGGGATGGTATGATGGCCACACCTGTTTCGACCGCAGGGACAAACTTAGCGACCTAATCATGTTTTGTATCTTGTATGTTTTCATCATGTTTTTATGTTTTCCAATTTCATTGTTTTTTTTCATTTGTTCTGTAGTGTAGTCATATCATTATTGATGGCGTAAAGCGCTTAGAGCTTCGTTAAGATTAGGCGCTATACAAAGTCCTCATTATTATTATTATATATACCTTTTTTGAAACGTTTTTACATACAACCTATTTGGCGCTAAATAGCCTAAAAGTAATGGCGCGCCGTTAAAACAAATCAATATATTAGGCATGATGCTGTTTAATCAGCTAATACCACATTTAGGCATAATACTACTAAATTTTTTAATAACAAACTTTGGCACATTATTGGTAAAGCGTTGTTTTAGATCGTTTCATAACAGTGTTAGACAACACTAAAGAGTTTAATAACACATTTTAGGCATAATACTGCTAAATCGTTTAATAACACAGGAATACTACTGTAACGAGTTTAACAACACCTAGCTTGGCAGAATACTGGTAAATCGTTTAATAAAACTTTAGCATAATAATCCTGAAGCGTTTAATAGCATTGTTAAGCATGGTACCGGTACAGCGCATAACATCATCGAAGGTACTACTAAATATATGCAGGGGCCCCGAGTGGTCTAAAGCGCTGTCCGTTACGGACCACTGCCATCTCACCTCTGCGTGTGTTCGAGTCTAAGGTTCGGTAAATGGTGTGTTCGAGTCTAAGGTTTGGCAAATGTAGTTATGTCAGAAAGCTTGCCAGTAGCTTCTCGTGGGTCGGTGGTTCTTTCCAGGATTTATCCAAGGTTCTTCGGAATAACGGTAAATCGTTGAATAACACTTGGGCATACTAATCGTGAAGCGTTTAATAGCATTGTTTGGTATGGTACTAGTACAGCGCATAACATCATCGAAGGTACTACTAAATATGAGCACACTGGAAAAACGGAAATTAGCTCATTGTACGATTCGAAACGCAGTAAAGTAATGTCACAGTACAACTAAAGAGGATGTGATTTTTGAGTGGTAATGTGAATTAAATGACTGTTCATTATATTGTAGATGCTGGTGATGGACTCCGATTTACATATTCCTGTTTTTCTACTGATGCTATGCAAGTGATATGTTGACGATACTATCGTAAATAAGTTGTCAAGATTGAATGATTGATTAATTGAATTTTAACGGCGCACCAGCACTTTTAGGCTATTTAGCGCCATACAATAGGTTATACATGTTTAAAAATACGAAAGTTTTAATATCGACCAGCGATGTAAGATATCAAGATAATTTAAAACGACTTGTTACAAAGTTAAATACATTCAACTTTATCCAAGTGATCTCTCTCAATGATGTTGGCATTATGTGCTATTTCGAAATACACACCGGACACAACATAACCTCCTTAGAAACCTACGATTTCATTTAATTTCTTTATTTTTGTCTTTATCCTTGAGAAAGAGCCATTTAACTTGATGTAGCCAAGCATATTATGTGCTGTGTTTCACGACTGTGATACTATTCCATGGATTTTGTACGTTAACAGTTTAAATGGAACATGATACTATATATTATTACCTCGTATTCTAAACAGCTTCCTGACTCACTATAAATACTTTGGTACCTACGCAATAGAAAACTGGAGAACCCATTGTTAACCGATATTCTGGTCAAAAATACTTTTGGATACCTAATTCGTATTGACTTTAATGAAAAAGTAGATCGCGCTGCTAAAATGGCCATAGCCCAAGAAAAATCTGATTTTAAAATAATGTATACTGATGTTAAATCTAGTATCAAAGTATCTTTGTCAGAAGTGGCAGGCGTCGTGGAGTGAAGCAGTGAATAAGAAACAACACTATCAAGTCAACCCAAAGGGAATGGACTCGTTCGTACATAACCATCCGTAGCGAGGAAGTAGTTATTGCAACACGTATTTAACAAACTCCGACATACTAAAAGGGGAAAACCCGTTAGACTGCATATCATGCAATGAACCACTCAATTTTAAGAACTTTATGACAATGTTTCGAACTGCAATCTTCATGCGGTTAGTATAATAATGTGAATTACATGAAGGAACTTTATGATACAAAAAAACATCACTTGTATTATAAAATTCCTGAAGGGATTAAACATTTATCCTAAGCTGAAACATGTATGCCATTTTATGTCTTATAAACATACATCATTTACAGCCCCCCACCCCGTTGATAGGGAAGCTTTATTGTTTACCGTTACTATCTTGACTTTTTTGTTTTTGTATGGCGATAAATAGCACAACAGTGCTGGGGCGCCGTTAAAACACAATCGTTATTACTTTCACAGAGTTCTTGTATCTTTACTGTGTCACATTACAACCTGCATTATACAACATTACAAGTTTCATAAAGAAGTTATAACATTCACTGTGCTTATTTCAGCTAGTACTGTGCTGCTTTATGACTTTCGCTCCTACATTCAACTTTCACTTTTAAAATTATTTCTTTCACTTTATGTAACTCAACGTGCTACTTTATTTGCTTTTCCTCTAATGTAATACAGCTTTCATGCTGATGCATTACAACTCTCACTGTAGCTTTCAATATTCTATGTTATAACTTTAACTGTGCTACAATATACGTTAGCTGTGATTAGTTATTGTACATTTTACTTTGCTACATTGTAACCTTTACTTTGCTACACTACATTTTACTTTGCTACATTGCAACTTTAACTGTCATACATATACCGTTCAAGATATTGTGCTTTAACCTTTATGGTGATGAATTTTTGCCATTATGTATTCAAATGGTATGATACATGATATATGCTGACATATGAAAGAAGATATATATATATATATATACATACATAGATATATATATATATATACATAGATATATATATACATAGATATATATATATATATATATATATATATATATATATATATATATATATATATGGCTGTTATCCCCATACATAATACATAGTGGACCACTTCAATAAACAATTGAATCCTTAGTGAAAGCAGCATCTGTAACGAATGCAAAAATATGTCATTTGTAAAAACATGGTCCAAAGGGGCAAATAAATTACTTTTCATTCCAACAGTTTCAGTCACGTACTAAGGATGTACGTCATATTTCAAAACAATTGCTCACATATCAATTCAGAGGAAGTCGCTCTTAGCCTTATTTCAACAACCTCTTCATTAACGAATTTCAGTTTCAACATTAAGTACACAAACTTAGTGAGAAAGATACATGTACCACCAAGTATAAGATAATGGTATAATAACACTTAAAGAGTCGCACGATAAATGAATAAAATTTCTTCAGTACGAGTATCTATAAAGAAAGCTGCATATTACAGAGTCCAAGAAAATGGACACCATTTGTATCAGTCAACAAAAAACGTAAACCTTATTTCGTCGACTCCGCGCAAAAAGATGATGTATCACCTAGAGTTTGCCTAGAGCACTTTTATGTATGGTAAATACCGTGCCTTATTTCCAATGTCTTTACATCCGACTTCATTACCATAAACTATTTTCATCATCCCGTTGATCGGCAAGCTTTATATTTTACCGTTACCATTTTACCATTTCATATTCAACTATTTTGGTTATGTATCGCTGGTCGATAACACTATTAGGCATAATGAGTTGATATTAAAACTTTTACCTTTATTAAACGTTTCTACATATAGCCTAAAAATGCTTGTGCGCCATTAAAAACAATCACTTAGTTTGCGAAAAGTACACGCCCATCAAAGAAACGTGTATAATGAATGAATAGTTGGATTTAAAGTGAAACCGGCCACTAGGGTCATATGTTCACTATTCTGTACTGCCATATATTTACATGGCAGTGATTTAATTTATCCAGAAAGATGGAATGGTGCCACATCTTCCTGGCGTTTATGCGCACAGAATGCGCTATTTAATTTGGTCTCATATCATACTCCTAAAAAGGGGCTAATGATATGAATGTTAGAACTGGGCGAGTGGGAATAGACCCGTCACGCACTCAACCATCAACCAATCGAAAGTACGTACGCTTATTCCAAATTCAATCCAGCTTTTCTAGTGGAGTTCCCTATGCCAAAATTGTGTAAGCCACCGATGCAATTCATCAAATGGGAAAGCTGAAGAATTAAATTACGTTCCTATCTATGCCAATCTTCTAGTACAAAAGTGTACATATTATATGTCCCTAACAATTTCTTTTGCTGATATGACTAAACGTCATTTGAAAGGTAGCCACTGTCAGAGAGGATTAGCTTGTTAATTTTGAGCGGTGGGTCCGAAAATGATCAAGTTAGTCTTTTTGGATAGAGCTTGTCAATCAGGGTTTCCGTAACCAAGTGGAAGACCCTATTAGGCAATGAAAGACAATAGCCCTAAAAAGGGCTTTTTTGTGTGGAGAATCCCATGATCACTTGTTAGTGACCGATTATCCCTCTGCTCCTGTGGTTGGTCCCTGTATACTTCTTGAGTGTCTTGTTTGACCCTGTACTCACTAGATGATTCCCTGTATACATCTTGGGTGTCTTGATTTTGGATTCTCACTCGAAACATCCTTGCTCCCTCGTCAATTTGCTTCCGTATTTTTCCCTATCAATTTGGAATTCTTTGTGCTGTTTTGTGTAGAATATATAATCCCATATGACAACGTTTTGCATTGTTAGTTAATGCATGATGTTATTAAGTTACTGCAAGGCCTGATAGTTTTGGGGCAAACTATCTTTATAGTGTATGAATTTGAGGTCATTTTCTAAATTAGCATATTTTTGGTTGCAACCTTGTGTTGCTGGGCCTGACATGTATAGGTCCTTAAAAGCAATTGTATAGATTTGTAAGTAGGCAATTTACAAACACTCCAACCCCAACAGCGCTCTGTCAAAACAAACGGAATGTATGCATAACAAAATGTATATTTGGTGCACATCAAGTTAAAAATACTTTTGTTAGACGTTCTCTTTATATTATGGAAAAATACAGGGAAGTTAAATCATAGCTATTTCACTTATAACTTTTTGTTGATTGGGAAGCTTCATATTTTCCTGTTACCATTTTATATTTAACTATTGTGGGTTTTTTTTATATCGCTGGTCGATGTTAAACCTTTCTTATTTTTGAACATCTAACCTATTGTATGGCGCTAAATAGCCTAAAAGTGCTGGTGCGCCGTTAAAATTCAAGCAAACAAGCACTTATAACTGACGTACTTCTATATGCTGTAATTACGTATTACTATCTCTTTTGTTAATTGTTGCATATTCAACTTCTTGCTTTCCAAACTACCAAATACATTTAAAGAAGGAAACTAATACGTATCAAACTTACCTCAGGATAAAATCAGCTATAATGACGATATTACTGGCTTCCTTGCTGGTTTTAGTAGGGTCTTTAAATCCGGTGTTTGTCATAATCACCAAAACAACTGATTGGAGTGTTGTCTGGTTTCCGTTCACTTAAACATGTGCTAGGTATATGGCTGAGCAATTGTATTGCACGGAATAAGCCGACAATACTATTAATGGCTATTAATCAAGAACGTACACAATGGGTGATGCGATACCACACATGATAGAAATATGGGAATGGAAGAAAAATAATCTAATTTAAAACAATTTTGGATCAGAAAATATTACTTTTATGATGTACAATATTTTGTGCTTGATTTAGTTGCTATAAGAACTTTAAAACAGCATAAATTATAATTTTCCCTCAATTTTGCTCCAGTAGCCTGGTTAGAGCGTCCGTATCAGAAGCGGGAGGACGTTGGTTCAAACCCCAGCAGTCATATAAAATAATTATAAAAATCGTACTTACAGCTGCCTCAATAGGCACTCAGCATTAAGAGTTTAGTGCTAGGACTGCTCGGCCAGGTGTCAGCAACATAATATGACTGGGTGGCCATCATGCTACAGGTCTGCGGCACGATACCCCAATGTTAGATATCACTATGAACTTTCACAATGCAGATATCTTAGCGGTGACTGAATAATTGATAAAGCTACTTTTAAAATCCTCATTACACACACACAACATGCCTAAAATAAAAAAAAATTAATTCAGTTCTACGCACATTTCATTTATTAATTTTGGTTGTCATAATTGTAAACATGATACAAGATTATCTGCGGAAATAATGGATTTACAACACAATTGATGGTCATATAATTGCTTAATGACGAATAATTTAAAAAGTAATGATTTAATACTTGCTTGTATACGATCCGAATATTGGATATATTCCATACCACCCCATAAAAAACCACGCACGGATATTACTGAAAATATAAAACACGGTACAAAGACGATTGGGTGAATGATCAGTGATTTATCCACTAATGATTTATGCGTTTAATTGTCATTAAAGAAAAATATATTTTACTCTTATAGTAAAATGTCTTCACTCAAATAGTTACTGTAAACAAAAAGTAATATACAAATGAAATTCCAGATAATAATCCTACAGTATTAAATGCCTTTTAAATGTGCAAATTTGTATTACCCATGTAAATCTCCTGCTAAGTCACAAACAAGAGTAGAAAATAATTGCATTATACCAAATTTACAAAGAATATATACAAAGATAAATGTGGTAGTACAATAGTTATAACTTGTAAACAAGAAATAAATAACTCACCTTTACTGCTGAAGATGTGCAGGTCCTTAAAGTAGCTATTGAAACCTCAAAGCCCGACCTTAGCATATATAGCTGGTTATGACTTTAGAAGTGACACCCTGGTTTTCAAAAGTGTTATGTGCCGAGTGTCTTCCTGTCCACCCTTTTGATGTTATAAGCGTGTTATAACAAGAAAATTAATTTCGTCGGGAGTTGTTCTGCTTTGTTCGTCAAATAATTTAGTTGTTATGTTATCTCAATAACGCTTAGGTAATTATACTCTCCTGTACCTGGGCTGGCAATGGGCCTGATTTCTAACCACTCTCACTTGAATAAAGGATACTACAAACTTACATTAGGACTATTAAGTCCAAGAAAGGGATTCCTTTCGATTTTGTTGTCTGCGATTATTTATGTTTGGTGCACTCTGCCCTAGTCATTTTAGTCCTTTAGTTGTGCAATAGTGTTTCGTGTTGTAGAAGTTCCCCTTTTAGATGTAAAGACAACTATGTAGGTCAAAGTCATTGTAGCTGTTTGTTCTAATCGAAGCCCAATTGTAATAAACGAAATGTGGAATATCTAAAGCCAAAATTAAATTATTTATGGTTCACTGTCTATTCTCTGGTGTGGCTGCGTTACGTAGTCTGCGTTTTGTTGGGTGTACTTCATGGGTACTAAATATGTTTATGTTCCAATGTCATGCAACCGTGTCCATTCATTTAGAATTTACACGATACTTCACAAGAAGTATTGATTAAGTGTCCAAGTCCTGAAACAACTCCAATCCT
The DNA here is from genome assembly GCA_030141615.1 of Unio pictorum. Lineage (NCBI taxonomy): Eukaryota > Metazoa > Mollusca > Bivalvia > Unionida > Unionidae > Unio > Unio pictorum. Next base: position 4,837,099 of record JARLTB010000377.1, read on the forward strand.
TTCGAATTTCCTTATCCAATATCCTAAATCATAATCATTTTGCGTACTTTTATTCGTTGCCTTCCAATGTGTTGTTTTGTATGTTTTTCGGCTTATACTTCGTTAGAATAATCCATCCACAAAGTTGAAAAGACTATCCGTAATGTAAAGAGGTTGACCTACGGTGAAGTTTTTATATCTGTGCTCAGGAATCATTCGGCTCTTCGCATCAAACTAATTTCGCACGTGCGACACATGATGAACCGAACTCGCTATTTCGAAATATTGTACAATATGTCGCTTTCGGGTATCGCTGTGCACAAAAATGAAAGCAGAGTGCATGTATTTAATACATAAAAGGATTTATACAGTTCCGTGAAAACATATTTGTATTTCTTGGTTTTTTCTTTCTAGGAGGCATTTTCTTTAACATATTGACTTTAGAGTCTTAATTCTTGCTTCCACGGACATTATTTTTTTCTGAAACTTAAATAACTCGTGTGATTTATACAGCTTCCTTATCGTTAATTTTCAGTTCGTTTTGTTTGTAATTTGATTTTTTTTTTATTTCATGTATATATGAACATGTTCTTGTGCATTAAGTAAGATGACAAGATAATTAAAGCTATTTAAGATTCAGTGCTGTACTTATCTGTTTGTTCCCCAATTTTCCATGTATTAAGCTAAGAATTTTGGTGATTAATGGGTACAAAAACCCCGACCTGCATAATTTTATTGTAAATAAAAGGATATTTAACAGTTTATGTATATCGACTATTGTTTTTTTTAAAAATTATTTGCATTTATTGTATTTGCACTTATATTTCATTAAAAATAATGTACTGTATTCCAAGATCAAATGGAAAGACCAGGCCGCAAATTCGTAAGCTACAGAAGCGTAATTAATAAAATGGACACGTCGAAAATTTGCAAATTGTATCGATTTAAAAAGTTATTAAGCTGAAGAAACACAAGAATAAACAATGCCTTAACAACCATGTGACGACATCTCAGAATCAGTCTATATGATCCTTTTCCCAGGGCGAGTTCTCCATAATTCATTATCAACAATGCTGGTGCATAGTCTCAAATGACGTTATATCCGCTATTTTTGAAGGGGGGGGGGGGAGTTCGTTACTTTATTCAAGACTAATCAGTGTTTCATAAATTTCTTCGTAAAGGGTAAGAATGAAAGATACAAATTTTCAGAAAATAAACCATAGGACTTTATGTTAACTTTGTGAGTGATTAGGTAAAATTTACACATAAATAAATACCCAACCATGATCATTTAATCCTTATAATTCCAATTTCTTCATTTCTATCGTCAAATTAGCTTATTCCATCAATAATGCATTCGAATTTACGTAGCGCGTAGTTACCTTTCATTCGGCGTTTCACACCGCCCCGTAATACATAACCTGTACAGAATCACACAAAGAAATTGACTACAGCCACAGTTACGTTTATTCATAAACTTCATCTTTTACATCATTGGCAATGGTTACCGTGGTTTTTAACACATTTTGTTTACTGACAACATTCTTGTTCAATTTTAGTCAGTCCCATCTGTTACGTCAGATGACCATGACCTTACATAATAACTGATACCGACTCAACAAATGTGCTAAATTAAATTTCAATCAAACCTGAAATCATTATGGATTTTTCAGTGAATACTTCCAATTTTTATGGAAATATGAACAAGATGATGCTATCCCTTACTATATAAAGGTAACAATGAAATAAATTCTATACAAGAGTAACATTTTATGTCATTCTCAGCAGCGTTAATACTTAACAAGACCCACTCGGTGATCTAGTGAGAAATGAAATGTGACTACCGTCACAGTTACGTTTATTCAGAAACTTCATACTTTACAAAATAACATAATTCTTGTTTACTTTAAGTCAGTCCTGTATGCTACATGAGATGACAATGACCTTGCATAATAACAGACAGGGATAGAACAAGTGAGCTAAATGAAATTTACAAGCAAACCTTACATCATTATGTATTTTATCAATGAATATGACTAGGATAATCTTATACATGACCAACATTAAGGTAACAATTAAATAAATTTTATAAAGGAATTGCATTTTGTAAAATTTTAAAAACCGTTAATACTTGACAAGACCCCTTCAGTTATCTAATTTGAAATTAAATGTGCAGTTGTTAAATGTAGAGTTGCTTGCAAAGCCGGCCATATGTTTTGTTTGCATAGTTAAGTGTTGGAGTGCTGGAAGGACTGAGCGATTAGGGTGTTCAATGGTTGTTGACTTTGATCTGAAGCGAAAGAGGAGTTGGTGTTAGGATCTGATACAGACCGATCTTGACCACCATTAGCCATATTTTCCAAAACTGAACTAATTAGTTGTTTTTGTTCAGTGCTAGGTCTTCGACTGTAAGTTTTTAAAGACTCCTCACGTTTGTGGTCTGTCATGAATAAAATATTTCTGGTTGCAAACCCAGCATCACTCATAGCTTGAATTGCTGTTGCACGAAGCGAGTGAGCAGTATAGCGTTGCACTCCTGCATTCTTGCAAATGTCTGGCATGAATGAGGAGAATTGCTTTGGTTTGACCGGTTCACAAGTATACCATTTGTCAGCGAATTCAGGAGATTTTAGTGATTCTTTACTGCACTGTGTAAATAAGGCCTTTGCCGCTTTGTCACATTTCTGAAGGAAGCTTTTTTAGATTTCACTGGACAAGTGTTTGTGGCAGTTGCATACATTCTTTTGTCCGAGGTTTCTTCAAGCTTCGCATCAACACTACCTTGGTGGTTTGTTTGAAGTGTTTCATGATTTAGAGTAATGTACTCCATGCCAGATTCATCATATTCAAAGTTTAAGGAAGTTGTGTTCAGTTGATGGTGAAATTCAATACCTCTGGTCACAAAATGAATAGCCAGCAGATACCATATTTTGAATCGAAGGGCAACAGGGTCAGGTTTTTGAAGATATGCATTGATTTTTCCTAATTCATCTAATGAAATTAATTGATAGTGCTGGGTTGGCCTTGAAATACCTGATTTTAAATTAAATTTCAGTTTTGCATTTAACATTGAATTAGCATTTTTGAATTCTTTGTCTTTGACAATGTCAATATCTTTTCCATTGTCCTTCAAATATCTGTTTATGGCTGCACGAACATTTTTCAAGGAATTCTTGTGATATTCTTGCGCCTGATCAGCTGGCATTTTTGTGACCCGCGACGATACATTTTTGGGCTGGGCCTCTGCGTAGAATCTTCTTAAGTGGCCACTCAGCTCGTCTGGTCTGATTGTGTTCAAGTCAAGTTTGTGTCCAATAATTTCAATACACCAAGCTGTAAGTAAATAGAAAAAGATTCATATCAATAAAATTCTTACACTTGGCAACATCATTTTTAAATACACATAAAGACAACATGTCCTGCAATTTTGTACATATTGTATACTTATGGTTGAGATGTATGTATTTAATATGGTGATATATTAGTAATTGTATCATTCAACATTTAAAGTCTTTCAGATTTTTGTGAGATAGAAGAATAGCAACACAAAAATTTATGTAATATAGTGTTCATTTAAATTACACATCTATAATAATTTAATTTAGCAAAACAATCACTTTATGGATTATTATATACATTTTTCAATAGTATTTATATACATTGTTAGAGATATCATGATAACAATGTCAACAAATCATTTGCTATGTTATTATATATGTTCAAAATCTATCCATCAAATGTTATTTGATGCGAGTAATCTTATTAATCTTATTTTTTTTAGTTTTACTATTTCAAACTTTATTCATTCTTTGAAAAATGGTCTTGTACATATTTGTTTTTATTTATGTGTAATTGGTCCTATTCACATCATGCAATAAAGACCTATACACGTTTGAAAATAGGCAAACAAAATTGTATTTTAAAGAAATGAAAAAATTTACCATTAAAAACGCCAATGCCCCATTTTGTATTTCGTTTCGTCGCATCTGAATATTGATTGATTTCAATGGCTTTTAAATCCTCCTCTTATAACTTATTAAACCTTTGTATATTTCCCGAAGCGGCCTCAAACTTGACTGGCCCAGTTCCCACTCTGTTATTGTTATTGTTGTTTATGGCTTCGGCGACTAAGGTCATGGGGTGCTCTGTGAGGGAATTCGTCGCATTTGTCAATCGATGTTGTTCTGTTTTATTTTCTGTGACATCCATTGTAATATCAGAAAATCCTTCTCCGTCAGCTTCTATCGCTGCTATTATTTCTTTCAACTCCTTCTCATCTAATTGTTCAAAAAAATCCGACGAAAATTCCAGTGTAAAATCACCGTAATCGTCCATTTTGCTCGACTATGTAGCAGACGAATGCTAAATTGTATAGTAAACTATGCATTTGAATCAAAGAATATTGGAAAAAGTATAAAAAGTGTAAAAGTTATATTTATTTGCAGAATTATATATTTTACAGATGACAAAATCGTTTCAGAATAACGTGTCTGCAATGTTTATTTATATTTCAAAAATCGAAAGTAGTCCCAGAATTTAGCGAAGTGTAAACAATTCCTGATCAACATCACGTGACCGTTTACATCCAATCATATTACAGGAAATTCGTTTAATTCATAAAAATTGGAATTATATATATAGGCAAATTATATACAAAGCTTGCGCGAATTTCAGTTTTGCATGTTTGTTCCCTTAAAGCTTTACTTTAATCTGTGTGTATGTTGAACATTTTCATTTCATATTTGTAAACACTGCTTACATATTAATAGATGAACATTTTCAATGATAATGATTAAATGCTCAGTGAAATCTATTTCAAGTATGACATTTCTGGGTTGCATTTATTTGTATATTCATAAGAAGGGTTAGAGTTTATGTTTGATATTTAACGGTGCACCAGCACACTTTTAGGCTATTTAGCGCCATACAATAGCTTGTACATGTTTACAAATACTAAAAGGTTTAATATCGACCAGCGATATAGAAAACCAAATAGTTCAAAATAAAATGGTAAGATGATGGTAACAGGAAAATATGAAAAGCTTCCCAATGAATGGGAGATAAGAGTTTATGTAAAATAAGCAGAAAAGCATCGAATTTCTTTCTGATAAAACAAGTGTAATTAAAGAGTATTGGTTTCAAGTGCTATTACATTGTATCTACATTTATTAAGTTTATTTCTTGGTGAATGAGAACATGTATTCAAAATACGAATGATTAGTTGTTAGTAGTACTTGCATTAGAGCTTACATGATATCTCGTTTGCACCTGTTTATGATAATAATTGAATGCAACCGTCGACCACTTTTTGTATTTAGTGAGAATACTATGTGGAGTCCTATTTTGAACACATGTTTGTTTGTTTGTTTTTTGTGGTTTAACGCCATTTTTCAGCACAATATATAGGCTATACATGGCGGCCAGTATTAGTGGTGGAGGAAGAAACCGGAAAAACCCCGGAAAGAACCACCGACCCACGAGAAGCTACTGGCAAGCTTTCTCACTTAACTACATTAGCCGAATCTTAGACTCGAACCCACGCAGGCAGAGGTGAGATGGCAGTGGTCCGTAACGGACAGCGCTTTAGACCACTCGGGGCCCCTTGAACACATGTAAACAAATCCCAAAATGGTATAGTTATATTATTGACAAGTCTTCAGAAAATCAACACGAAAGCTGCGATTCTTTAGGAAGTGAATCATTACTGACCTATGGATCTTCGCCATTCAAAGACTGGGGAGGAGAGGGTAATAAGCTCGGACGATTGTGGTTGCTGGCACCAAACTTAATACGTACATGTTTGAACCATATATTTCCAATACATACGAATCCGAAGTTGCACATGAAGATGAAGAAAGACAAGATAGATTGACGGACAATTCATGGCAATTGTTTTCTAAATGTGTGCGGCCGAAGTTACTATAAATATATGTATCCGACGTTATTTGCAATACCGTTCAAGTCTCATCTTCGTTTACAAATGGTGTTTACTCACCTGTATTACAAAGTATTCCAATACATGGGTAGAGACATTTATACGTCGATACGTAAAAGGTACATTAGATCACAGTAAGCTTCGAAAAATCGAACAAATATATAAAGTTAAAAGTAGTCAAGATTCCTAGGACAGGATGTCCTCATTTACACAACTGTTGAAATACAATATTACCCTCTTGACAGTATAATTGAATTCATATTCTGTGCACTGTATTGCAAGTTAAAATATCGAATTTCTCGTATGTATGCTATTTGTTGTTTTAAAAATAAAACTATTAAATAAACCAATTTTTCTGAAGGTTGTATCTGTCTACTTGCAACTTATGTTTTAGGTAATAACTAATTAACCTGTTCTAGATTTTAGTCAGTTTGTCATTGTACTGCGATATTTTTTTATATTAAATTTGACAATCACGGTACACATCAGTAAAGAAAACTATTTAGATTGAGTGATTGACTTTTATCGGCGCAAAAGCACTTTTAGGCTATTTAGCGCCATACAATTCGGCGCACAAGCACTTTTAGGCTATTTAGCGCCATACAATAAGTTGCATTTATACATCGTTAAAAATACTTAAGGTTTAATATCGACCAGCGCTATTTATTTAGAAATTTAAAGAGTACATAATTATTTTAAATAATAGGCACCAGATGGTTACCATGAATTTGCTGTGTAAATTGGTGGCTAAAAAGATTTATGGAAGCCAGACTTTATGACCAATTGACACCTATACACATCTGTCAGTGATCCGGTTAGCTATAAATTGTACATTGTCGAGTGACAATCTTCTTTGAACAAGCGTACGATTACGTAATTTATTTTATTGCATGTAGGTTTCAATTCATACTCCGCATGGATCTGGATATTTTCAAATTGCAAATAAAATTAAAAATACAGATTAACAGTATATTTCTGCGATTGGTTTGTTGGTATTATCCACATTTTCAATCGTATTTTCGTAATACATTGTTAAATAGTCTTTCAAAGCCTGTCTTCGCGACATTTCATTTCATTGCTCATTATTCAAATTCATTTTATTCTACATCAAATCTTCTGTGATCCAGACCTTCCAGTGTAGCTCAAAAGTTTCTAAAAGGAATCTGCACAAAATATTCTTGGATCCAGACAATCCAGTGTTCCACACTTGATCACTTTTATCTTCAATCAACCGCATCATATCATCAGATCGGTAAGTAAAATTTTATTCAAAGTTTGAATTGGAGGATGCTCCTATATTAAAATTTTGATAAGCATTTGGCCTCGACTCTTTTTATTAATAAAGTTTTGTATAGAAATCAGCTGTAGCCAATGTTAATAGAATTTTATACAAGTTGCATCTTGCATAAGCCAAACCCGATGCTTTAGCTAACAATGTTGTTCTTCAGAACTATTTCAAGACATTACCATCATCTTTAGCTGCCAGTAGTAAGTCAAATTGAGGTGTTTCTGTTTCACCTCAGTCAGCTAAAAAATCAGACATGCGCTCCTTGGTTGCATCCGTGTTCCTATATGCCTGCGAGTTATGGACCCTCACAGCGGATCTCGAAAGGAAGATACAAACTATTTAAATGAGATGCTTTCGAAGGTTGGTTGGCAATTCATATAGAGACCATGTCACGAATGAGGAAGTGGTTAACATAATTAGGCATGCCATTGGGCCCTATGAAGAGCTATTGACCATTGTGAAGAAACGCAAAATGAAGTGGTATGGATATGTCACACGATCTACAGGGTTTGCTAAGACAATAATGCAAGGTACTGTGCAGGAAGGGCGAAGGAGAGGAAGACAGAGGAAAAGATGGGAGGATAACATGTCAGTCAGTCAGAGTGGACAGAACTAAAGCTGAGTGACACAGTGAGATTATCAGAGAAATGATTGGAATGGAAGAAGCTGGTTGTCAGGTCATCGTGGTGCCCCAACGGTCGGCAAGACTAAGGGATATATAAAGTCAAATTATATTAAATCGTTAAATTTATTTCTTGGCTACTGTTCGCAAACGAGCGAAGTTCGTGAGTTATGCCAAATTAACAGAATCTTTGCCCTACATTCGCGATTGCCTTGCCAGCACAAGGTCTGGATTGGCCAAGAAAACCACGCGAAAAATGGCTCATAGGAAAGCTTTACAATTACGTGGTGAAGAGCAAACATTCCCGATTAAAGATATTTTGAACTGCGTCTAAAATCATGAAAAATAAAATATCTCGATTGCAAACGAATACACCATATGGAATTTAAGTCTTTAAACACATAATCCAATGCGTTCATAACATTAAAGAATGCCCAACGACCGTCCGTGTTTGCAAACATGCAGGTACACGATTTTGAAAAACCGGTAAGGATAGAGACTTCAACCGGAGCAGTCCAAATGAGCATCGGTGTCATAGATCACAAAACTGCATCTACACAATTGGCAACTATTTCTTTCATGTGCCATTCATACGAGACCATGTCAGCTACTATGTTAAATCCTGAAGAGCTCAAAGCTGTTACCACATATCTAGCGCGAAATCTATCCACTGCAAACGAGAACTACGTTAACATAACTAAAGATAAGATCCATGTCATGGCATCTGCAAGAACCTGATCGGGCCGTACAACAGCAGGAGACACCATGCATGCCAGGACCATCAACCGCACCAGGGACCGATCCTAGACCAGCGACCGTTTATCCCACGTCATCAATTAGCTCTCCTTCGACATCGATGGAACGCCGGACAAAAACACAACTAAGCGACTAAAAAAAAACAAAAAAAAAAAAAACGAACAGTTATACATACGAATTACAGATCACTTCACTTCCCAATCAACGTAGACGTAGACCTATCCAAAAATTGGGTATTAAAATTGTAGCCGAAAACACTTATGGCAGTTCTTGTTTTTATGACAGAATAAAGGTTAAATCCCGATTAGATTACATTATGAATAGTAAACGTTCCCTCCAGGTAGTGTCTTATTTCCCTGGCATTCGACCCTCCGACGAGGATATAAAGAAGTATATAAAAAGAAGGGATGGTACAACAAAGGCACATTGACTATGGTCTTGAAAAAATTGGATTCCCTTTACGTCCCCAATAGAGATACCAAGCGACTACAATCTATTCTACAACAGAAAATAGATCTCCAAAAATGGCACTGCTGTGTGGTCAACAACGGAGTTCTTGAATCGAAATGATACATTATGACAGAAAATCTTGTGTTATTACCACGCCGATGTTCTAACACACGAGGAAGGGATGATAAAGTACGATAGCTGCCTCGATAGCACCCATCGCGAAAGTAAATATTGCCTAGATGTAGTTGCCATAACAGGTCTTACAATAATTTGAAAGGAAGACAAATACAATATGCAATCGATGGAGTTAACCTCATTGCTAAAATATACTAATTAAAAGATAGCCGTCCTCACTTAATAGTTGAGGCCATCCATAACATTGAACCGGGACGGATACTTAAATTTGATCAAGGTGCTCATATAGAAACTCGCATACTATGATTAGTTAGAAGGTATATATCACATGAATTGAGGCAAGCCTTTTGGTGTCTGTTTTGGGCCTCTACATCGATATATCATGAAGATAGGATTAATAATTATTATTACAAGTTAGGTTCATATTATGGCAATTGGCTTTGTCCTACCCCATAATGTTTACATCACATGAAATTATTTATATAATACAAGTGATGTTTTTATATCAAAAATACATCCCCGTAATTCCTCCAGAGAAATAATCATAAAGATTGCCTTAGCGAAAGGTCTAACCTAGCTCCACAATTTTAAATTTATAATGAAGAACACCATCATTCAATGGAACTGTTGAGGATTTAAACTCAACTACTAGGATGTTTTTAAACAAACATGATCCTGCAGTACTATATCGTCATGAAACATTCTTGAAAGATATGGATAACATCACTTAAAAAAACTAATCCATTTTTAACACTTACTTTCAAACTGTTGAAAGAGTTTCAGAAGGATTGATTTACTTTTAGCTATTTAGTGCCATACAATAGGTTATGTATACTGGTTAAAAAATAATTAAAGGTTTGATATCGACCAGCGATATAAATAAAAAAAAATAGTTCAAAGTCAAATGGTATCATGTTGGTAACAGTAAAATATGAAGCTTCACAATCAACGGAAGGTCTCAGGATGAGTTTCTGTTGTTGTGAACAATAGCGCCCTTCATAGCGTCAACCCTTGATACACAAATTTGCAGGCCATTGCTGTAAGCGTGACTCTACATCGTGTGATTACCTTCTGTTATACTTACACAACACAAATCTAATACCAAATGAATTAGACAATCTTGTTCAACAACTCAGGGATAATAATGACATAACATATTGGGATCCAATCACACGAGTGACAGAGACCACAAAGTAGACGACTATTTCTAGACACCATTTGTATCTTTATAACACCAAATTGCCGACATATTTACACCGATGAATGTGTACATACACGTTAATAGTTTTCGCTGCTTTTGGACCAAGATTGGTGGAAGGTCGCTGAAAACCTAAAGCAGTGAGAACTTTACAATCTCCCTTGAAAATGTGAACTCTACAATTGAGGACGCCATTCCACAATGGAATTTAATTAAAGAAGGCCGACTGGGCTGTGCTTGAAACACTATGCAAAACTAAACTGAAAGAGGATATAGTATTCAACGTTTACTTCCATTCTAATCGAGACTGCAAAAGAATATATTCCCAAGTCCTCACCGAACTGTATGCTTGTTTGATTAATTTTTAACGGTGCACCAGCACACTTAGGCTATTTAGCGCCATACAATAGGCTGTACTTGTACATGATTGATTGATTGAATTTTAACGGCGCACCAGCACTTTTAGGCTATTTAGCGCCATACGATAGGTTGTACTTTTACATGTCTAAAAATACAAAAAAGGTTTAATATCGACCAGCGATAAAGAAAACCAAATACTGTAGTATCATTTATTTTCGTTGGGCTCAATTTTCGTGGTTTTGTAAGAAAAGGCATTTTCGTGGGGACGTAAATTCGTGGTTTTGCCTTTCAAATTTAGCATATTATAAGGTAGTTAATTTCATGGTTTAACCTCTACAAGTACCCCAAATAAAGAATACAAAAGCATAAAACGATACGGACGCAAACGGCGGTCACATTAATGTTTAAAACAAACTACCACCTATATGAGTACATATCTAAGACCCGGCAAGTTCAATACTTACAACGTATTTTTGACCAAGTGATTAACATCTGTCAAAGCAGACTCAGCCAACAACACTAAAACAATACTTCCACCAATGTGAGCACATATCAAACACCCGTCAGGATTAATCAGTTTCGCCATAATTTCGTTTGAGTGTTCAAGATCAAAGGAAGCCGACGCCGCCAACAAAACCAGACCAATCAGTTATTAAATTACATTTGAATGATCTCTTACTTAAACCACTGTCCATAAAGTTGCAATATCAGTACTTTATGACTATCATGGCGTTAACACAGTGGCTTAAGAGTGGTAAAATTCAACTTAGATCACCCTCGGAACATGGACTTCCTAACCCATCAGAAGCTGAGAACCCGGCGCAGGCTCTCGCTTATAAAAAAAAAAAAACGGGTCGGGAATTGGGGGGGGGGGGGGGGGATCATCAACCTATGTGGCTCATTTTTCGTTGGGGATTTAAATTCGTGGTTTGTGGCAACCACGAAAACCACGAAAATTGATCCCCCACGAATATTGATGATACTACAGTAGTTCAAAGTAAAATGGTAAGATGTTGGTAACAGTAAAATATGAAGCTTCCCAATCAACGGGAAATGTAAATGGTGTATGTTGATGAGAAAATGATGTAAATATTGGGTGGTATTTGCATTAGATAAAAATGCTTAGGTAAAGGCATACAAGTCATAGTTTAAAATAAAAATTTACTAACTTCAGAAAGTCTAAAATAAAAGTGATAGATATAGTATCAAAAAGATCCTAGTACTTATCACGCGTACGTTGCATGTAGGTACACTCGGTCATAACGTGCTTAACGTCAATGGTTGATTGCAAGAAACGCGCCCTGTTGGATCTTCACCTTTTAGTATGTGGGAGTGGGTTATGTATGAATGTTTGTTTGATTGAATCTTAACAGCGCACCAGCACTTTTAGGCTATATGGCGCCATACAATAGGTTAGATCTTAAAAAAAAAGAAAGGTGTAACATCGACCAGCGATATAAAAAAAAAACAATAGTTAAATATAAAATGGTAAGATGTTGGTGACAGGAAAATACGAAGCTTCCCAAGCAACGGGAGATGTAAATGGTGTATGTTGATGATAAGATGTTGTAAATAAGAGGCGATATTTGTATTAGATAAAAATATTCTAGGTGATGGCATATAAGTTATAGTTTAAAATAGAGATTTACTTCCTTCAGGAAATCTGAAATACAAGTGATTTGTATTGTATCAAAAAGTTCCTTCATGTCATTATAGTATTTAGCACGCGTAGGTTGCAGGTCGGAACACTCGGTCATAAAGTGTTTAACAGTGAATGGTTCATTGCAAGAAATGCAGTCTGGTGGGTTTTCAACATTTTGGTATGTGAGAGTGGGTAATGTATGTATGACCGATTCTGATTCTTGCAATGACAACCACCTCCCTACGGATAGTTCTGTAGGAAGGAGTCCATTCTCCCAGGCTTGGTTTGAGGGGATGAATTTTGTTATTGACTGCATCATCCCATGACGCCAGCCACTTCTGACTTAGGTACTTTTTGATACAAGGTTGAAAATCAGTAAAAGGTAATTTAAAATCCGATGGTTCTTGGAATAGAGCCATCTTAGCAGCCCGGTTTGCTTCTTCATTGCCTCTAATACCAATATGGCTAGGTAGCCAACAGTATACTATATTGTAGGAGGTACTAAGCTCAGTTTTTTTCCGAGAATATCGACTAGTAATGGATTCTCCAGTTTTCTAGGGTGTAGCGATTGAAGTACTGACAGCGAGTCACAGAAAATAATGCTATTTAAAATGCGTTTTTATTCAATATATTTCAGAGCAAGGTCTATTGCTCCGATTTCCGCTGAAAATTTGGACGCATCGTTTGGCAAGCGCACTTTCGTTATGTGCTTGCCACTAACGAAGGCTGCAGCAACCTTGTCATCAACTTTTGATCATAAGTAAAAAAAAAATTTGTAGTTTTTAAAATCGTTTAAGAGTTCATGATAAGAGTTCTGGAAAATGGCAGAATTTGTCTCAGATTTTTCCCATCGTACAACGTAAAAATCACTTTGGGTTACTTAAGGAGCCAAGGTGGTGTTTCCGAGACAAACGTGTTCTGAACTGTAGGGAGATTAATTTTGATGGTGTCAAAGCTGGATGATATTCTGATGCCAAATGAAGGTATGGCATTTGGTTTGTTTTCGTATAAAGTTTTGTATTTTAGTTGAAAAACAGCCGAAAAAGCAGGGTTCAGAGGGTTTGATCTTAACCTAAGAGCGTACTGTGTAGAAAGCATTTCTCTGCGGTGCGATAATTGGTTCATTCGCTTCCGCGAGAAGGCTTTCGTATGGCGATGTCTTAAATGCTCCTAGAACTAGTCTTATTCCCTGATGATGAATTGGGTCAAACATTTTCAAATACGACTTCCTAGCTGAACCATAAGCAATGCATCCATAGTCTAGTATAGAACGGATAAATGTTCTATACAAACTGAGGACTTTTTTTTTTATCAGCACCCCAGTCAGTGTGCGCAATTACTTTCAGTAAATTTAAAGCCTTTAATAATTTAGCTTTTAAACTCTTGATGTGTGGTATAAAAGTCAGTTTTCTGTCGAAGATAATACCCAAAAACCTTGTTTCCTCAACAACTGGAATAAGTGTCCCATCCAGCGTGAGTCTAGGGTCATCATGTCTTCGCAACTGACAGAAATGCATGCATACTGTTTTCGATTAAGAAAATTTGAAACCGTTATTACTGGCCTAATTGTGGATCTTATTGATATGTTGATGAAGTTGCCTTTCAATTGTATGCATGTGGTTTGATCGATAACAAATTAAAAATTCGTCTACATATAAAGAGCAGTCCACACCGGGAGTTAAGCACTTGATGCTATTGATTTTGATATTAAATAGCGTCACAGATAAAATACTGCCCTGCACACCCATCTCTTGCTGGTGCATATCGGAGAGAGTAGAGCCCACTCGTACTTTGAATTCTCTGTCGGAGAGAAAATTGGAGCTGATAGAAGGCAGACGTCCTTTTAGACCTAGATCGTGCAAGGTCATTTAGTATCCCTTACTTCCATGTTGTATCCATAGGCCTTTTCTAAATCAAAGAAGACTGCTACTAAATGTTCCTTCTCGATAAATGCATCGCGAATAAATGTTTCCAGTCTAACCAGATGAAGCCACTTTGGAAAGTAGATATTAAATTGTTACTTTCCAAGTACCATACAAGCCGAGAATTAATCATTCGTTCCATTGTTTTGAATACGCAGAATGTCAGTGCAATGGGCCGATAGCTATTAGGATCTTCGTTATCTTTGCCTGGTTTGGGAATCGGTATCACTTTTGCTTCCTTCCAACTCTTAGGTACATTACCGGCAATCCATTAATCATTAAAGATTTTAAGAAGAAATGTCAGAGAAGATTCTGGCACGTGTTTCAAGAACTGGTAATGTACTTCGTCAGGCCCAGCGGATGTATCATGGGCCTTGTCTAATGCCTCCCTAAGCTCCAATAAAGAAAACAGCTGGTTATAATTTTCAGTGTTGTTCGATGTAAATTTTAAACGTGACTTTACTTTTTGAGATTTTAATTTTCTAAAGGCATCTGAATAATTAGACGAGGTTTTCGAAAAACTATCGGCAAGAATATTTGCTATGTGACGTGTCGAATAAAATTGTTTCCTCTTTCCATTTATTTTTCGAATAATATCCCAAACTTGTTTCATTGAGGAACGAGAGTTTAAAGAAGAAATATAATTCTTCCAGGATGCACGTCGAGTTTTAGCCCGGGCAATACGATATTTGTTTAAATTTTCGGGCATTGGACGATTGTTTAATGTTTTTAATGCTTCTCGGCGTTGTCTAATGGTTTCTTTGCATTCCTTGGTTACCCAAGGAATTTGCGGTTTTTTACTGTTCGGTGAGGACATAGCAATAGATTCATCTGCAATTGAAATTAGAATTGAAGTAAAATGCTAAATAGGATTAACAGCGTTGAATATTGTATCATTATTTAGTCTAGTTTGACACAGCGTTTCAAAGGAAGCCCATTCGGCTTTCTTTATATTCCATTGTGGAATTGCGTCATCAATTTTAGAGTTATTTTCAAGAGTGATTGGAAAATGATCACTGCTGTGAAGGTCATTAGCGACCTTCTATTCATAGTCCAACAGCAATGAAGGAGAGCAAATTGTCAAATCAATGGACGTGTATGTACCCGTTCCTGTGTGTAAATATGTCGGTGAGTTAATATTATATAGACACAGATCGTATCTAGAAAGGAAATCTACTTTATGGCCTCTGTCGTTTATGTGATTCGATCCCCATAGAATGTTATGGGCATTAAAATCCCCGAGTAAAACGAAGGTCGTGGTAAGTTGTTAAACAATATTGTCTAATTCATTTGGTACTAGTTTGGTGTTTGGTGGCAAGTAAATAGAGCAAAATGTAATCACTCGATGTAAAGTGACGCTTAGAGCAATAGCTTGTAAATTTAAAGGAATGACTCTGTGAGGGGCTCTATTGTTCACAACAACAGCGACTCCTCCTGAGGCCCTGTCAGCGTTTTGAATGTACGTGTTGAACAGGTAAAAGTTTTTTAATGTAATTTTATCTGTGTCTTTTCAGGAATGTTTCCTGTAAACATAGTACAGCAGGATCTTGTTCATTTACAAGCAGAAGAATATCGCTGTGGTTAGCTTTAAGTCCTCGACAGTTCCACTTTATGATGGTGTTCATTATAAAATTATGCTGGAGATTATGGATCTAGGTAAGACTATTCGCGGACAAAATGTGTGTTGTTATTTGTCTGGAGGAAGTACGGGAGTATATTTGGTTTTGCTGGGATTGGAGGAACCTTGAGTACATGGAGCAGTTTCTTCTGCGTCCATACTCTCAAGTTCTCCAAACATAGTATAAAGTTTAATGGGGTCATCTGACCTCTTTTGCTGCTTATTTGTTTGTGGTTTTGTTTATTTCTTGGAGCTTTTGGTGGTGGATTTTTATTAAATGTCCGAGTTGATGCTGTGCTTTTCTGTGGTTGGTAATGAGGGATATTGGCACTTGTTGAATCGGGCTGATCCGTGTTTGTGCGTCCTTCGTGATTTTTGGGTTTTGTTTCACAACTGTGGAGAAGGATGGGCCAGAAAAGGCTATTTTTGTCTGGATACGTTTTCTGGCCTCTGGGTATGGTATGTTGGAGGTAAACTATACGCTCTGAATTTCCTTCTCCTTTTTCCAAGTATCCCAATCCTTAGAACTGGCGTGATGTTCTTTGCCACAGTTGACACAATGCGGAGTTGTTCTACAATCAGCTTCCTGATGAGAGTGGTGTCCGCATCGGCCACAGACATTGACTCTGGAACATCTGTCCTCGTGATGGCCGTATTTCTGACACTTATAGCATAGAAGGGGGTTTGGTATGTAGATCTCAACCTTTTACTTGCTTGTTTGTTTACTTGAATTTTAACGGCGCACCAGCACTTTTAGGCTATTTAGCGCCATACAATACGTTAGATGTTCAAAAACAAGAAAGGTTTAACATCGACCAGCGATATATATAAAAAAAACATAAGATAAATATAAAATGGTAAGATGTTGGTAACAGGAAAATATGAAGCTTCCCAATCAACGGGAGATGTAAATGGTGTATGTTGATGATAAGATGTTGTAAATAAAAGGTGATATTTGCATTAGATAAAAATATTCTACGTGATGGCATACAAGTTATAGTTTAAAATAGAGATTTACTTCCTTTAGGAAATCTAAAATACAAGTGATTTGTATTGTATCAAAAAGTTCCTTCATGTCATGTACATTCTAGTATTTAACGCGCGTAGGTTGCAGGTCGGAACACTCGGTCATAAAGTGTTTAACAGTTAATGGCTCATTGCAAGAAACGCACTCTGGTGGATCTTCACCTTTCAGTATGTGGGAGTGGGTAATGTATGTATGACCGATTCTGATTCTTGCAATGACAACCTCCTCCCTACGGATAGTTCTGTAGGAAGGAGTCCATTCTCCCAGGGTTGGTTTGATGGCATGAAGTTTCTTATTGACTGCATCATCCCATGACGCCTGCCACTTCTGACGTAGGTACTTTTTGATACAAGGTTTAAAATCAGTAAAAGGTAATTTAAAATCCGATGGTTCTTGGGATAGAGCCATCTTAGCAGCCCGGTCTGCTTCTTCATTACCTCTAATACCAATATGGCTAGGTAGCCAACAGTATACTATGTTGTAGGACTTACTAAGTTCAGAGTCCTTTTACTTGCAAAAACCCAACCTTGACTACTTTGGGCACCATTGGTTTATTGAAAGTGAGTACAAATGTGTTGGTGTCTTGCAGGGTGTTATTACGTTTAATGCGATTTCTACGCACTGCAGTGACACCTTCATGTTTCATCCCTTCGATATCCGTGTCGTATAAAAGCAGGTAAAGATACAACTATCAAATCATTGCACTGAACAGCTGTGTGCAAAACAATGGAACGAGTGAATAATTCTCGGTTTGTATGGTACTAACGAGTGAAATGGTAATTTGTACACCTGGGTAAGACAAGCAGGAAGTGCTTGGATTTACCCTTTCATTACAAGAAACTGAAACGAAATTGCTCATGGATGATAGAAAGAAACATTGTTAGTAAAAAGCTTTTAGACACTGATGCAAAGCAGAAAACGCTGCAGCTTTCACTCGAAATAGGTAAAATAACAAGAAATGAAAATTCTGCACAGGTTTATCATGGTATGTATTTCAGAAAACATTTTCGTCTTTGGTATCCAAAATTATTTCAAGGAGACGAGGAAATATACCTGCTACAAAACAATATTTCACGAGTCAAAATCCAAAGTTTTAATATTTGGCTGATCAATGCAACCTTGGAAAGAGTACTGTGATCGATCCATTTTGGAAACGGGTCAATCTAATCGAATTTAAGCTTGGTTTTATAATTCACTGACCAGACCGAGATAAAAAAAATTTTTTACAACTGTACCTGATGTTTTCAAAATGCACTTTTCCCGTTTTCCCAAAGTATAGAAAGCTAAAGCCGTGTGCTACAGTAACTACAAAAACAATGTTGCAATGTAATCCCTTAGAATCTCTTGTGCTTATGTCCAGGAGAAGAAATATCACGCAAATCATGATACATCAGCAGAGCATTTCGTCACCACCGGGATCAGATTTGGGCAGACATGGGGTTTAGCTCCTCAAGAAGACATGGCAACTGAATGTTCTGCAGAGTTGATCTTGCCAGCCTTTACAAAGTGAACAAATACAGCATTTTGCCCTTGAAGGTAAACAATCTAGAAAACTATCATCAGTTACAAATTACATTTCATAGTGCGAATTGACTCATGAAGTCAAGATTTTCAATTTTACAAGTGATTCTGCCAATTCAATTAAGTCAAAAGCACATAATGACATGCGTTCAAGTGTTGATAAAATTGTCAGAACATGCACCATTCTTACAAATCTAGGCCGTGGGATTGTTCTTAGTTCTGAGGGAAAGAAAGCTAACTACTTGCAGTTTATGTAGTCAGCTAACAATTGTATTAATGGACACGTTTCTTTAGGCAATATCACGATTGTTTTTTAGTATGAACAATACGTTTCAATTTTCATGTACAGCATGATATATTTACATGGTAAAACATAGCTACTGTGTTAGAAATGTTTAATTGCAATCATGAAAAGTGCCTTTTATACACATTTTCCCCAGATATTTATAACTTTGAATGTTTATTATAGAAATGCATAATAGTACTACCACATAAAGATGACAAATAATGTATTTGTTTCATTATATAATTACACAAAAATTGTGCTTTTTTTCTCCTTTTGCAATCTGTGCAGTACCAAGTTCTTTTAGGAGCGCATTTAACCTTGGCACAAGTGAGATGCACCCACTTAAACTTGCAATTTGCCCCATCACATCCTATGTCATCTCCATCATCTGTATTCGAGTTGGGTTTTTTTTTTTTTTTTTTTACAGATGCAGAAGACTCCATCGTCTTCTCAAGTACTGGTTGATGCTACCTGTGCTAAGGTTTCAGCCTTCCTGTCAGTAATTCTGGCATGCAAACTTCAATTATTGAAACGTTGGTCTTTGTTGATGACACTGACAACACGTGCTTTATTGGTCCACACAACAAAGTGGCAGAATGTGTTCTGTAACATGTACATTTGCAGCTGAACCTGTGTATAGTAGTTGTGGTCCTTCTTCAATTCAGTCTGACGCAATACAATAGTTAGTATTAATAATGATTTCATCTACATTGACATACTTTAATGTATAAGGACATTTTATCTCCACAACAGCATTGCCACAACATGAACACGAAAATGGAGCGTCATGTTTTAAATCCTGCTTGTATAGAAGACTATGTAACACTTCTCAACAGACAAAAATAATAAACAAAATATAGGTAAACAAAAACGGTTTGCAATATCGAACATTACTAACGTTACCGTACTGTTACTAAGCAATTGTTTTCACCTCCTGAATGTGGCGGAAAGTAGGTCGATAAAGCTCGTGACGTCATGCCGACGCAACCTATACTCTATTATGTAATCTGTATAGCATTTGGAATGGAAGTACAGATCTTACATGTATTGAATGTTTATTTTTTATTTTTTTCTGTGCCCTTTCGTGTTATAAAGCCTCTTGTAAGTTGTACCCACCCCCACCAACTAAAATCCTGATAAAACGTAATACAGTAAATAGGGACGGCAAAGTATTTTGAACAGTTTGTTTTATGAAGCTTAGAAACAAATATTATGGTAATAGCATCTTTGAGATGAAAAATAAAATTTATTTGAAAAGAATATCTGTAATATTGATCGAGTTACGTCATTTTTTATATCGGTACCCTCCGACATTTATATGCACTCAAATTACCTAAAAACGTCACAAGGACACTATTTTTAAAAAAAATGAGTATACATTATAAATTTTAACTGGTAGTCTTACTGATGGGTTAAACTATGAATTGATGGTTATAGCCCATCTACATATTTTTCCTGTCATATATATCATATCAGTGATTTATTTTAAAATATAAAATGACGTAATTATAAATTTTGAAGTGCAAAAAGGAAAAGACAACTCGATTCTTACAATGTGAGTAAAATACTAAAAATTTGCAATTGCTTTCATTACAAACTATTAAAAAATAAGTGAAAAAAACATTTATTCATTCTCACTAACAATTATAATTATAAAACTATTAAAACCTAAGACCAAAACTTTAATTGTTCTATTAATAATAACGAAGACTTTGTAAAGCTCCTGATCCTTAGAAGCTTTTAGCGATTTACAACATCTATAATGATATCATTATACAATGTACTACAGAAAACTAAATAACACAAAAACAATGAAATTGAAGAGGAGCGCAAGTATCTTGCTGGTGTGTACACATGGTGAGGCTGGATAGATACGTTGGATTGGAGTCTATCAGTGAAACATAGCACAGAGAATAAAATTGTCAATTACTTACTTAAAACCATCATAACAAAGTTCATAAAACTTGTAAACAATAAAAAAAATGTTTACAAATAATTCCACTTTGCTAGGCTATTCTGTTCTGAAATAAAAACAACAAGCATAATTGTAACAGAACATGAACATGAACAGCTGTAACTACACTACACCTCTGGTACAATTTCCAGATTGCCATTTCTGTAATCCTCTGGCATTTGGGGAACAGTTTTCCTGCAAATCACAATCATATACAATGTTGTAAAATTCAGGAAATCCTGCTACTACACTCAATACCCGCCCAGGCCACTTGCCCTCATTAAAGGTATGAATCACCTTCTTTCCAACAAGTAATGGAATTTCTTGTGCAGGCGATTCCTCACTAGGGCTATCTGCGGCATCTTTAATTAACTGAATGAGGTCATTTTTCAGTTTTTTTAATGAGTATGCCTTACCCTTTTCACTCATTTGATACAGCTGTTTATCTATTACAGTCCGTTTCAAGACTTTCTGCCTGAAACGTATTTGTGATGGTGCCTTTCTTTTCTCTGTATTTGATAGTTCGGCAAGGATGTTCTCTACATCATCTGGCCTTTGCCACAATCCATAATAAAGGATGGCATTTTATGTTTCGACTTTACTTGAAGTGCTCTTTTCTGCTTCTTTTCTAGAACAAGTTGTTTATTTTGTAAATTCTCTCTTCGTTTTGCCTCAATTTCTTTCAGCCTTTCTTTATATTTGGCTTGCATTTGTCTGCCTTCTTTTCTATATTCAGTTAGCATTTGTTCTTTTTCCGTTATTGGAAGTGACTAGCTATTCTGAAGTTTTATTAAAGGCAAACATGAGAAAGGCCTCATTAGATGGTAGTGGCATTTGGTCTGTAACGAAGAAAGAAGTATTCCAAAAGCACGTTTAGGAACTTTGTTGTGTGGTATAACTGACTGAGTGTGTTCTCTAATTTCATCTGTTGGCTGAAACAAACTTCCACCAGGCAGCTGTTCTTTCATAGCCTTTATGAGAACACCTCCAAGTCCTTTAAAAGCCATTTGTGCAAGAGCACACGCATTGTCATCAATGGCATCACAGGGCTGGACAAGTTTAGCATAAATTTCGTCTGTTTCAATCAAACTACTTTCAAATGGGTGGTCATTACCATTTATAAAATCAGAAGAATCTTCACTAGCTATATCAAAGAAGGCAAGGGGTGTATGGTAACTATTGTTAATGTCCAAAACATGAACATTATTTTCAATCAATCTCCATAAATGGGCTGTTATTAATTTTGATACGAGCCCCAGAACTTTACAGCTGGCAATTATATATGGCTTCTTCACTAGTGATAATGTCAGTTTTTGAAGTCTGTTACATGATCCATGTACAGTTTCAAAAAACTGCTTTATCCTCTGATGGTGGTAAAAGGCAATTTGACCCATCAAAAATATGTTAAATATATTCCCTCGAAAATTGACAAACATGCTTTTTCATTTTGCGACTGGCAAAATGTTCTAAATGCACTATAACAACCACTTTTCTCATCCACGCCACGAGCAAAGCATTTTCCACAGAAACGTAGAAAAGTGATCGTTTTAGAGCCAGAGCTGAACAGTTCACCAGATGATCCATCTTCATCTTCCAAAGTGTCTGATGAAGATGGATCCTGCTCTGCTATTTTTTCAAACATGGAAAGAATGGGAGAAAGGCATTCAGCAAAATTTACAAGTAAATGTAGTCCACAGAAAAAAATTAGTAATTTTAACTGTGGCTGTCTGTTCGCTTTCCGTCATGTCATTCCAATTGCTTGAAAAAGTAAGCATGACATCTCTCCTATATTGTTCTACTAGTTCCGTATAAGCTAAATTTGTTTGGGCTCTGTCAGACATAAAATCTCTGATGTTACTTAGAATATTATTTCCAAGGGTTGTAGTATTAGCGTTTCTGTACGATTCACACAGATCAGAAATGTCATCCAATGTTTTTAAAGATGTCAGTGTAGTTCTGGCTGATTTGTCAGACATATCTCTCAGACCCAGAAAATACAAGTTTTTATTTTCATCACTCAACAAAAACGTCTGGTATGTCTGCCCAAATTTTCTTGTTTCATCACCATACAAGCATGTATTTTGTGCATTGCCAACAGTAGATCCAAGCTGCTTTTGTCCAATAACAAGTTTTTCAGCTATTATATTGTCAACAGTTCTCCTTGATGGAACCTCATTAGGAGTTCTGTTGGCAAGCTTTAAAACTTCTGTTATTACTGGACCAACATTAGCGGATGCAACATTGTAACTGGTAATGTACATAATACATTGTCTTGTATCAGGTGTGTAACAATTACTTGCAGGATCAAACAAGTCAACTACAGAATTATCTTGTAGAAGAGCTTGTAAATAATCTCTGTCCTCTGTAATATTTTGCAAGTCTCTCTTCAGCTGAATATTGTTCTTACTTTCGAGATCACTTGCAGTTTTTGAAGCTGTTAACTTTTCAGTTAACATTTTCACATTTTCTTGCTCATGCTGCAACTGAACAGTTAAGCTGATGTTGCTAAGTCTTAAAGTTTCATTGTCAGTTTTCAACATTGTAAGCTTTCTGTTCTGACGAATTATCGATTTTTGCAATGCTCTGTTGTTTGCAACAGAAGCTCTCTTTACGGCATATCGTGATAAAGATCTCTTCAGAAGTACGAAGTTAGCAACGAAATTCAATTTCTGAAGCATTTTGTCTTTATCATTCAATAACTTTTGATTTGAGAAGATAGTTGATGGGTCTTTAATTTAAATTTTTTTGACCGAGTTTTCAATTCTTGAGAATGAAACCTTTTGAGACTAGAAATCTCATACTGATGGGTTTCAATAGTTTCTCTACTTTTAATGGTTTTTTCTTCCTTCAGCGACTCTATTTGTTGTTTGAACTGTGAAAATTCAGTTGCTAAACTTGTACATTCTTGCTTGCAAGACGAAAGCTCCTCTTCATAAAGTTTTCCACTTGGAAACTTAGGTGCTGTCACAGTGTTAACTGGTACAGAAAATGTCTCATTTTCAAATTCATTTTTTGCCAACCCTCGTTTCCCTTTCAGTTTATTTTTGTATCTATACAGCTTTGCAGTTAGAGCTTGTTTATTAATACATGATGGATCGAGGTTAGCTATCTCTGCAAATTTGTTTATTAAATAATGTTCATCAGTTGTCTCTGATGTACTTTGAATGAGTAAACGATTCATACCTGAACGGTAGTCTCATTTACAGTTTTTCTTTTCGTTTAAGCATCCACTTTTGTCACACAACTGATTTATCCATGTATTTAAACAATTAAGTACTGTTCCAAGCTTCACAGCACACGTTAGCGCCATTTTTTTTTTAAACTCGCAATTCAACAAAAATCTACTCTTGCGTACCTTGAGATGTACGCATGCGCACATTGAACCGTTTATCGGTGTGTTTTTGATTTTCTTCTAACGCTATGTACTAAGTTGATGGGAATCCTGAAAAAAATGATTACTCAAACGACACAAGGACAAAACATAAAATGGTAATTACTATACAGAAGCGACATGAGTGTTGCTATCGATATTAAATAAAAGATACACTGAATACAACGAACTTTGTCAGATTCGTCTTAGTTTATTAACCTGAACACGGTTATGGTGAACACCTAATACTTTTGTTGGTAATGTAAGAATGCATGTCACAATCAAATCTTAGCGCCATCTACAATTGTCCAATTCCAGGTATTTTATCCCGGATATAATTTTTTATCAAACGCGATTTCTTTAAGCTTGTATAGCTTATTACATAATTACATCTTTACCAAAATTAAACAAACATACATTTACCTGTGTATTTTTATATTTAACATTTTCATTTTTCACAGAAGAATGATATTTAAGACCATGTGTTTCAGAAAGCGATTTAATGAATGATTCTGGTAAAGTAGAAGAGACTTCTTACGTATGCAATATCAGTTACGATCCTTTTAAGCAGCTAGGAAAACATTTCTTTAGTTTTCTAATATATTTATGTTATATGGATATGAATGAAATTGATTATTCATCAACACGAGAACCAGAATCCGTAAAACATCATGTTATGTTACCAAACTTTATTCGAATGATTATCATTGGACCTTCAGGAAAAGGTAAAACACAGTTGTTAATTGATATGATAATAAGATGGATTAAATGGGACACGTTGTATTTAGTGGCACCGAACGTAGATGATCAACGATGTTATCAAGTGTTAAATGATTATAACCAGAGATCCGCAGAGATCACCGGAGAGAATATTATTGAGTTTATTACCGATATCGTCGAAGCCCCATCCGTGGAAGACATCGATGGAAGTATTAATAATTTGGTTGTATACGACGATGTAATGAGAGATAGACAAAATAATCCAGCTATGATATTTTCCAATAGGAGACACAAAAACACTGACGTGATATATGTCACTCAACGATACACGCAAGTACCTAAAGTGATCAGAGACAATGCAACATATTAGCAGTATTTAATGGGACTGACACTCATACTATTAGAAATATTTGGCAAACTTGGTATGACGGTGACATGGACTATAATAGATTTAGAAACTTTTTTAGTCACGCTCAGTCAATCCCACATGGATTTATAACGATAAACTTAATAGATCCTAGAACAATATATCGAATCGGATTAGGTCAAATATTCGGTTGAAATCGTAGGCAAATGACGTAGACAAGTATCTTGTTTGCACTGATATATGTCCAGACTCGATTTCTGTTGTAATGTACTGTAACCTCAAGGGGTCTGGAAAATTATTCCGGGGTTTGAGCTATCATTTTCAGACCCTGAAGCTACAAGGGTTCGTCTGACTCTAGCATTAGAGATAAAACAACAATATAGAAAGATTAAAAATTCAGGACATATTTATTCAATCATTTCTCATTTGTTAGACAAATTACATCCTTTTACCAGATTACATATTCAAATTTTATGTCGTGAAATACATCAATAAATAGAACCATAGTGGTCATATCTCGATTATCTAAAACACTTCATAAATTACTAAAACCAAGTCCGAGTGTTAAAAATTATTAGTGGGCATCTTATGTTCTTTTAAATTTATAAGATCTGAATTTCAGAATCCTACTTTGGGTTCTGAAATTCGGGTGTAGAAATTTCGTCTGCTTATGAGAACTTGTACTTTAAAATCTTAAGTTCCAAATTACGTTTCTAAATTTCATACAATAAATCTTTTTCCTTTAAACAATTACCGCTCTCATTTTTCTCTCTTGATTTATTAATCCTTATTCTGGATATCAAATTCCACCAGTCCTTTTCCTATCTGTCTTCTGCCTTTTCCTTTCTACTCCTATCTGCCCTAACCCTATCTGGTGCCCATTTGGAGCAGCGACGCTCCTTATATACAAGTTTGGCAGGTGTAAACATTCTGGTAAACAAAGCATGGATTGGTGGGTATTGCAATCGATCGGCCAATCCAAATCGACCATGCTGGAGGGACATGACGTCACGACAGAAGTACACACAACTCCGTGTTTGAATTCTCCTAATTTAACATAATGTAAGACAATATAATCAGTCATGACAAATCTATTGGAATATATTATTCTCATCTTCGAATGTTTATGCAGGTACTTTAATATTAAAATCTTGTATTGTTGTACAAAATACGCGAATGGGTAACGAGCATATCGATATACGAGGGGACATCTCAAAATGACTACGCTCGACCACAACAACGTGCAGTCGCTAGAATCAGCTGATCGCAAGATACATGAAGTAACGGCATAGCACTACCCCCACCTTCTAAGAATTGGTCCCCAATTCAGCGATTACAAGAAAGTAAAGTTTTTGGAAATACGGTAAGTTAAGCTCGAAATGCACGTTACCAACATGTTCATTTTGCAAACAAATACGAGATTTCGTTCAATATCAATTCCATCTGTCTTTGACTATAATAAAATTTTAAATTTACATTACATTACACAAGGCTAAACCGCTTAATATTGAGCAATCAAAATACAATACGTGAAAACACAGCTGAACAGTTTGTGCCTTGTGCATGACAATAATCTCTCTCTCTCTCTCTCTCTCTCTCTCTCTCTCTCTCTCTCTCTCCAATTTTACATGACATATCCAGCAACAATGATTTCAAATGCAATAAGTTAAAAGAACTTTGAGTTGAATTTAACAGCATATTATCACTTATAACAATAATATGAAGTATATTTATATATATATTTAGAGACACCATTTTTGTTTATACTGAAATTATTCAATATTTTCTGAACATATATTATTGATATAATATTTCATGCTTACCTACATGAAAGAATTTAAATACACTTATACACAATAAATATTGTCATCTGTAATGACAATATTATAACTTAATAAATAAGAGTTCTATTTAAAGTAACACTTATATCAGAAGTTCATAGTTCTTGAGTTACTTGTATCCACTTGAAGTTGCACAATCCTTGAATCCATTGCTGTCCTTCCGAAAAGTTATGAATGTCACTTTTAGAATATAGAAGAAATTCTTGATGAATATCCACACTCGACAGTTCAGAAAACACTCCAAACAGGAACCAGTTTTCATGTTTTCAACATCAGTTTCATAAACAGTTTCAGTTTCAAGCATGTGATTCATTATCATTATAATATCTGTTTTCATGTTATCATTTTCCAAGCAATATTCACTTCATTGGAAACATTATACATCAATCATTAATTCATAATCAGTATCAAATACTCTTCTCAATATACGTTTTCAGAACCATACACTCCATGACTGCATAAGGATCTGATAAGATTCCAATCTACTTGATTCTTACTGGGACTTGAGTATGCAGAAAGTAATATGACTAACCAGACACTTAAAATAAATATTATTCATGCAAGTACTATATTTTTAACTATTTAAAATGTTACTAACATTCATTGGAAATTTGAATTAAGATAACTGTAACTGTTCAAAGTTCCTATAGAGCAGCGGTTCTCAACCTGTGGGTCGCGACCCCGTCAGGGGTCGAACAACGATTTGCTAGGGGTCGCTTACGACCATCGGAAATATACATTTTTACAGTTATGAACGAAAATAATTTTACGGTTGGGTCGCCACAACAATTGGAATTGCATTAAAAGGGTCGCGGCACTAGAAAGGTTGAGAACCGCTGCTATAGAGAATAAGAGTCTATCCTCTTAAGTTTTCTAATCTTTTCTCCACCAACTGGATCAGTCCCTTAATGTTATAAAATATTGCCTCTAATAGTATCTCAAATAATTCTTGAGTCCCTTTTGGGAGTAGACCTATTGCATCTCTCATATAATTTAAGATTACCCTAAAATGAGTTGGATCTCTATCAAAAAATATTGGATTCTGATTTCCCCCTTTCCCAGTGTTTAGATCTGCTAATTTTGTATTTCCAATTTTGCTTAGAGTTGTTCTTGTTGTTAAAAATATTGTTCCCCCCACATTTAAGTTCATCAGATCAGAGTTATCATTATTCTCTTTTGATATTGTGGAACTTTGACCTATTTCATTGTTTTTCAAGTTCTCTTTTTCTATACTTTGAGTTGTTTTCTCCTTTCTTTCTGCTTTTTCTTTCTTCACTTTCTCGTTTGATACCCTTTCTAGTATCTTCTCTGTTCCATTTTCTTTTCCTTTCTCTCTCTTTTGTATTAGTTTCTGCCCATTTCTTTCTTCCTTGTGTGTACCAGATTTTTCATTCTCTGTTTTTCCTGGACATTTTTTAAGCCTTTCTCTTTTTCTTTCTTGTTTTCCATTAATTTGACATTCTTTTTCTCCATTTCTCGAATTTCTCCCCTTAATGGTGACTTATCTTTTTCTTTACTTGATATTAAACCTTGTACATTTCTACTTGTTTTTCCATTTTCACACTTTTCATTCTCTTTATTTCCTTGTGCTTTCTTTGCTCATTCATCCTCAGTTTCTGTTAATTTTTGTTCTATCATTTCTCCTTTTTCCTTTTCTAGGTTTACAATTTCCCCTTTCCCAAATGATTTTTCTTTCTCATCTGTTTTTGCTTTTCCTGTTTTGTTATTGCATATATTGATTAAATTCCTGAATGGTTCTTCCAGGTATATATCAGGTTCTTCTAACTCTTCAAATGGTATTTCTTTCATCTGTTGTTGGTTTCTTTTTAACTCCACTTTCTCAACAATTTCTCGTAAAAAATATTTTCATTGTCAGAGGATGATGTCCAATTATCCAGTGACGAACTTGATGATGTTATTGAGGATATGGAAAATAGAGATTTTCTAGGGGGTGAAATGCTGTTGTTCCTAATCTTTCCTGCAAAAACAGGCATAGATAGTGTTCTTTTTCTTTCATATTGGCTACTAGTTGAGCCTTGTGGGATGCGAATTTCTTTTATTAATTTCTCAATGGCATTCTCCATGGCCTAGTGGTTAGAGCGTTCGCCGCGGAAGCGGGAGGTCGTGGGTTCGATCCCCGGCCGAGTCATACCAAAGACTTACAAAAATGGTACTAACAGCTGCCTCGCTTGACGCTCAGCATTAAGAGGTTAGTGTTAGGACTGGTCGGCCTGGTGTCAGGATAATGTGACTGGGTGGGACATCATGCTACATGTCTGCGGCATGATGCCTCAGTGCTAGACATCACTATAAACTGCCTCACAGCAGACATCGTAGCGATATGACTGAAAAATTGTTAAAAGCTACGTTAAAAATCCTAATCAAACAAACAAGCATTCTCCATGAAACGTCCTAATTGAGCTTCAGCTTCTTCCCTTTTAAAACCCGTTGAATGTGAAAATAGATTTTAAAAAATCTTCTTTTTGAGCCCTACAATTAAGGGGGTTGTCATTCCGCCTGAATATTTTAAAACATTTATTGCATTTATAGGCCACTCCAGAATGTTGTTCCCTCAGATGTGTTATGCCTCGTGACTTGAGTTGAAATGTCAAGTCCTCACAAATACCACACTGGTAGGATATTATCTGTATGGAAAAAAATTATTTACAAAGAATAATGAAATAATGTTTAAGTGCCAAAATGACCATAATAATTATAGTTTGGTAAACCATTGAGGTATATCTGCACCTGCATATAGTCTTAATTTGTCATGGTGGACCACTTTCGGGTTTTGCTTAGGCCCTCCTTTTATTCTATACAATACATCATTAACTTTCTTCGGGATTTGATATGGACCTTTCTATGGTCGTTGTAATTTTTGACTTAACCCAATTTTTCTGATTGGATTGTAATACCAAACAGTATCACCTTCTTCATATTTATTAAAATTTATTTTTGTGTCATAGTTTCTTTTCATACATTTGCTGGACAAATTCATTCTTTTTCTTGCAAACTCGTGTACATTTTTAATCTTATATTCAAGATTATTTGCATACTCTGTTCTGTATCTGTGTTCATTATCAGTCTCATTTATTTCAGGTTTTCCAAGTACTATGTCAATGGGAAGAACTATTTCTCTACCAAATGTCATCATGCTGGGAGTTATTCCAGTTGATTCATGTACAGATATACTGGTTGTGAAATTTCTGACCAAGATTTTACTACCCTACTACTTAGAATTGTAACATTTGCTCCAGTGTCACACAACAAAGAAATGCAATTTCCATTTATTTTAACATTTACAAAATATCCTGTATCAGTCCCTAGATTGTTTAGTTTGATCAATTTGGACCATTCTCTCTTTACAGTCGTGCTTCGGTCCCCAAGCTTGACCCATTCATGTTTCCCTGACCTCTGGTCTGTCTGTCATTATTTTCCCATTTGTTTCTAAAACTATATTTTGGCTTGTACTTTTGATTTTGATTTCTATCTCTCTGTTCAAAAATTTGTTTTCTGTCAGTACTGTTTGAAAAGTTCTGAAACCATTTCCCATTGTAATCTCTTTGACAAACATTTCTTCTAACATTGTCCTTCCTATCTACTTGTTTTCTGTTCCAGTTTTTGTACTCATTCTTCTCTGTTTCTGACTGCAATTTTTCTACTTTATCAGACAATTGTTCAAGTCTTTGTACAATTTTATCTAGCTTCCCTTCATTATGTACAGTTTCTATTTCAGACAGGGAGTTCACATTTTTCTGTCTCTGTTTATCAGCTAGTTTGTGAGCTTCCATCTTAACAGCTATGGTTTCAGCCTCATTTAGTGTTTTTGGAGCACATTCTCTTAGTCTTAGTCTGGTTTCAAAGTCTAGCAAGGCATCAATAAAATAATCCAGAGCTAAAATTTCAATAATTTCACCAGTTGCATCAGGATATGCCTGTCTGGTCA
Organism: Unio pictorum; assembly: GCA_030141615.1. Lineage (NCBI taxonomy): Eukaryota > Metazoa > Mollusca > Bivalvia > Unionida > Unionidae > Unio > Unio pictorum. The sequence goes on from JARLTB010000377.1 coordinate 4,868,036, forward strand.
GTTTTTTATGTTTTGTGCCAATTCAGAAATTGATTCTCCTTTTTCTCGAACTCGAGATTTAAGTTGAGTTCTGTATATTTCAGCTTTATTTAGAGTACTAAATCTGGATTTTAACACTTTTACCAGATTGTAGTAATCTCTCCTTTGCTCTGGTTCAATTTCATTAAGCAAGGAGCGTGCAGTACCAGCGAGACTGCTAGCTAAATACAACGACTTTGAATGATAATCCCAGTCATTAAGTTCAGCAATAATATTGAATTGAGTTAAATATGTCAGTCTGACCATCATATAGATGAGGTTTCATTCTAGACTGTTTATTCTCTTGAGCATGTGTGTGTTCTCTACTACATCTGATTTCACTGTTACTTTAAAAGCTTGTGTTTTCTATTTCCCTAGATCTGGAATTTTCATTTCTATTTACAGGAAGATCAACTCTACCAGACTTTCAAGAAGATAAGATTTTGTTAATAAAATTTAAGAACTGCGTTATGGTGTTATATTTTTTTTTTATTAGATCATTTAGATCCCACTTTTGACTACCAAATCTATAACCTCAAGGCGTCTGGAAAATTATTCCGGGATTTAAGCTATCATTTTCAGACCCTGAAGCTACAAGGGTTCGTCTGACTCTAGCATTAGAGATAAAACAACAATATAGAAAGATTAAAAATTCAGGACATATTTATTCAATCATTTCTCATTTGTTAGACAAATTACATCCTTTTACCAGATTACATATTCAAATTTTACGTCGTGAAATACATCAGTAAATAGAACCATAGTGGTCATATCTCGATTATCAAAAATACTTCACAAATTACTAAAAACCAAGTCCGAATGTTGCTATGCCGTTACTTCATGTATCTTGCGATCAGCTGATTCTAGCGACTGCACGTTGTTGTGGTCGAGCGTAGCCATTTGAGATGTCCCCTCGTATATCGATATGCTCGTTACCAATTCGCGTATTTTGTACAACAATACAAGATTTTAATATTAAAGTACCTGCATAAACATTCGAAGATGAGAATAATATATTCCAATAGATTTGTCATGACTGATTATATCGTCTTACATTATGTTAAATTAGGAGAATTCAAACACGGAGTTGTGTGTACTTCTGTCGTGACTTCATGTCCCGCCAGCATGGTCGATTTGGATTGGCCGATCGATTGCAATACCCACCAATCCATGCTTTGTTTACCAGAATGTTTACACGTGCCAAACTTGTATATAAGGAGCGTCGCTGCTCAAAATCGACAATACATATGTAGCTGAAGTAGATTTTTTCACATGACTTTCCTAGTTCTTCAAGACAACCAATATTGTAAAATCATGAATTAACACTGATACTGGGTCGGCATTTAAAAGTACGCTGAAAATCCAATTTCGATATTGTTGGAAAGGATGAAAGAAAATTTAAAGTCGTTTCAAGCAGTTTTAGTCCTAGGGTCCAGATTACAGTTACTCGTTCTGAGGTGTTAACAACTTGACCGTTCAAACAAATCTACATTAAGATACATGGCAGTCATAAACAGATACATCTCTAACTATTCCATATACTATATTATAGTCTCTGTCGACGATAATACCCTAAAACTGTTTCCTCAAACACTGAAATAGGTGTTCAGTCCAGCGTGAGTTTAGGGTCATCATGATGTCTTTACATTTTGGATCTTGTTGATATTGTCTTATAGTTGTCTTTCAATTGTATGCATGTGCTTTGATTTATAACATTAGAAAATCATCAACGTGTATAGTGAGCAATCCACACCGGGAACCAAACACTTGGTGAGCTATTGATTTTGATATTAAATAGCGTCACAGATAAAATACTACACTGGGGCACACCCATCTCTTGCGCGTGCATATCTAAGAGGGTAGAGCCCACTCGTAATTTGAATTCTCTAAGAGAAATTTTTATATGAAAGTGGGCAGACGGCGTTTTAGATCCAGATTGTGCAGGTCGTTTAGTATCCCGTACTTCCATGTGGTGTCATAGGTCTTTTCTAAATCAAAGAACACACGTACTAATGTTCAGTCTTGATATATGCGTCACGAATAAATGTTTCCAGTTTAACCAGATGATCAAAGGTGCTTTGGCCATATCGAAAGCCACTTTGGAAAGAAGATATTAAATTGTTAGTATCCTACTACGATACCAGCTAGGAATCATTAATCATACCATTGTTTGCACACAGCTCGTCAGACCAATGGGTTGATAGTTGTTAGGGTCTCCGCTATCTCTTCCTGGTTTCGGAACTGGTTTTACTGTGGCTTCCTTCCAAACAGTTCGTACATTACCAGTAATCTATGAATCATTTGAAATTTCCAGACGAACTATTCATGTTTCAAACACTGGTAATGTAGTTCGTCAGGCCCAGCGGGTGTATATTCAAGGATTCCAAAACGTCAAACAGCGTAAACGGTTTATTATTACTTTTCGAGTTATTCGATGTTGAATTTCAACCGTGTACTTTTATTTTCGAGTTTGTAATCATCAGAAAGCTTCTTTATAATTAAACAATGATGAGTTATATAAAGTATGTCACGTTTTGTATTGTTCTCTGTTGTTTCAGATATCCGAAAAGGTTATATTTTCCCTTTCCATTTATTCTGCGGATCGTGTTCTGAACTTTCTTTATCGAAGAACGATAATTTCAAATTGAAACATATTTTTCCATGATGTTCGTTTACTATCTTTAATCCTTCGGCTGGCTTTCGCCCGTAAAATATGGCACTTTTTTAAATGTTTCGGACGTTGCTTAACGTTTTCAGTGTATACCGGCGTTGTATAATCGCCAATTTCCATTCTTTTTGAACGACTCTTTGGGATTATTTTACAGTTCGGTTCGGGCTTTTGAATTAATTATTCTGAAATTTCGATTAAACCAGAAGTCGACTACTGAAAAGGGTAGCTGGTATCCCTGTTAAGCCTAAATGTGCAGTGTATTTCAAATGTGTCCCAGTCTGCCTTCTTTAAGTTATAATCCAAACGTAGCGAAAAAGATTCAAACAGAGGTAGAATACTGAAAAGGTTAATTGGTATCCCTGTTAAGCCTAACTGTGCAGTGTACTTCAAATGTGGCTCAGTCTTCTTTAAATTCCAAAATGGAGTTCCTTTATCGATTGTAACATTGGTGTTCTTAAGAGAGATTGGAAAGTGGTCACTGTTATGAAGGTTATCAGAGATCTTCCAGATATAATCCAAACGTAGCGAAGGAGACTGAAACAGATGTAGAATACTTCTTTGAATTCTATTGTGGAATTGCTGTATCGATTATAACGTTTGTGTTCTTAAGAAAGATTGCAAAGTGGTCACTGCTGTGAAGGTCATCAGCAACATTCCAGTTATAAACGTAGCAAATGAGAACAAAGTGTTAAATTGACATACCTACATGTATCCGTAACTGGGTGTATTTGTGTAGATGAAATAATGTTATATAGACACAAGTCCTAGATATGAAATATTTAATATTTTGCCTTTTACGCTGATGTAGTTTGATCCCATAAAATTGTATGGGCACTAAAATGAGCAAGTGAAACATATGGAACGGGCAGTTGTGGAACAAGGTTGTCCACATTATTTGGTACTATGCTGGTGTTTTAATGGTATATAAATAGAACAAAAGAAAATCACACGATGTAGTGTTCTGTACAACAATGGCTTGCAAATTCGTTTTAAAGGAATGATGATATGAGGAGCCTTGTTATTTACAACAACGAAAACTTCTCCTGAGGCCCTGTCAACAGTTTTTGAGCAAGTGTTACAAAAAGTAGTTTTTAAGTATGATGTTGTCCTGTCTTTCATAAACGATTCCTGCAGACATAGTACTGCATTAGCATGTTTGATTAAAAACAGCAGAATGTCATTGCAGTTGGTCTTAAGTCCTCTGCAACTCCAGTGTATGATGCTGTTCCTTATTATGTATGCTTTTAAAATCGGAGCGGATGTAACTGGAGAAAGAAAGGAATTTAACATTTTTATTGTAGGTCTCGAGCCACCCTGAGGACATGCAATTATGACTCTAACGAGGCCCCTTTTGTTGCCTATTTCTTTGCGACCTTTTTATACTGTTTGCTGACTTTCAATGTGGAGTGCTGTTGAATGTTGTTTAGGTCGATATTGAGGTTTTTTCGGTGGTTTGTAATGTTGAAAATGATTTAAATGGGTTTCTTTGGACTTGGGCGTCTTTCGTTGTTTTGAGGTTGTTTTCACCTCGGTTGAGAAGGTTGGGCCAGGGATGGAAACTCTAGCTTCTATAAGCTTCCTGGCCTCTGGATATGGGATGTTTGACATGTGTTAAACCCTTTATATTTCCTTCTCCTGTTTCCAGGTGTCACATTCCTTTGAATTAACAAGGTTCTCCTTTCCAGAGTTATCGCAATGCTGAGTGGCGCTGCACTCGGATTCCCAATGAGAAGGATCTCCACATATGCCACATATTTGGCTTATGTAGCTTTGGTCTTCGTGATGGCCGTATGTTTGACATTTGAAGCATCGGAGGAGATTTAGTATATAAATCTCAACCTTAATTTGTAGGAATCCAACTTTTACCTTTTTAGGTACTGTTGGTTTGTTGAGGGGGTACAGTGGTGTTGGTGTCTTGTAGATTGTTGTTTCGTTTGATAAAAGTTATACTGACTGAAGTGACATTTATTTTTCATCCCGTCGATGATTTCTTTGTCGCTATCTCCGGCCAAGTCAAGACAATGAAGTTCGCCTCTTCTCAGAAGCCTGTTCTTGGGCGAGATTACGGGACCCTTCTAGTTCAAACCATGACAAAACTGTCAAAGAAATATTTAAATCGAAATCTGCAAGAGGTACTTAACCTTTGATACCATACCCGATCATTTAAATGTATAATTTTGATATATATAACGGATTGATTCATTAATTAATAAAATGGTGTTAATCAGTTATTAACTGTATAAGATCAAGGTACATCATGCCGAAAGAATAAAGTATCAAGCTCTGTGGCATTTGACCTACTTTCATTAGATTCTTGGTCACATTCGTGTAGTGGTGAATACGTTACGCTAATGAATCACCATGGGTACAAGCAACGTAACCATGAACAGAGCGCTGTAGTGGAAGATTACACTGAGTCGATCACCATACTTTAATACATTTCTATGTCGGTGAATTTATATATATATATATATATATATATATATATATATATATATATATATATATATATATATATATATATAGCTATGCCACTACTTCATGTATCTTCCGATCAGCTGAATTTAGTGACTACACGTTGTTGTAGTCGAGCGTAGCCATTTTGAGATATCCCCTCGCACATAAATATGCTCGTTACCCATTCGTGTTTTTCGTACAACAATATAAGATTTTAATATAAAATACCTGCACAAACATTCGAAGAAGAGAATAAGATATTCGGATAGATTTGTCACGGCTGGTTATATTGTCTAACATTATGTTAAATTAGGAGAATATATATGTGTGAGTGTGTGTGCGTGCGCGCGCGCGCGTGTGTGTACAATAAACTGTCAACGAACAGCAATACCATGTTATTTTATGTACATCCATGTAAGCGCAAATTATCCAGGAAAGAACAGGAATTATACTGGATACGCCGCCTTAGAACATTGAAGCCAAGAAATTTAAATCAAAACGACTAAAATCTGACAGCCATGCAAAAAATTATTTTATTTCTGCAGCCAACATATTTTCTTTGAAATAATTCTCTAAATTTGCTTATTCATCGCCCCATAAGCAATATAACTACTATAGCAATGAAATATCCGGGATATTATATTTGCTTCCATAAATGTACACGAAATAACAGATGGCGGTGTGGTTCATCGATTTCTATGTCAATAAAATTCTCCCCGAGCTGTATGAAGACGGCGTCGGGGACTCGAGCGGGGAATCTCCATCCCAGAAACGTCGTGGCCCAAGCGCCACACAAACAATAAAAACCTAACTCTAGATTCCGGGGCACACCAGACAAAATATAGCCAGCGAATCTGGCAAAATACTATGACCGACCATTAACAAATACCTTTTCAGATGATAATCAGAAGAGACCAGTCCGGGCTACATATATCCCCGAACAACTATACATACATCAACACGTCCCCCCATCTAAAAGACAAAGACTAATTACCCAGCCTCCCCCCAAACATACATATAAACATTGCCCCCCCCCCCCCATTTAAACGACACAGACTAATTACCTTGCCTCCCCCCGAACGTACATATAAACACTGGCCAAACAAATGAACAATAAAACAAGCGACGCCAGCCCCTCACTATCACAATACAAAAACGACAGTTATAAACATTCAAAAAACAACAATATATATATATATATATATATATATATATATATATATATATATAAAGAGAAATTAATAACCCCCGACATGCTTCCCCCATACGAGAAAACAAAAACAAATACAGAACGGAAAAACCTGATACAAGAATAATGGTCTGAGAAATTAGCCTCTCACCCCCACATCTAAACAAAAAGGAAGGAAGACGAGTGGAAAATGACACCTCCCCCCCCCCCATACCGAATCTCCAAAAGGGTTTATCAACCCAGGCGAACTACCCCCCCCCCCCCATAACAAACAATAGCCCGCAAAGGACTATTCAAAAATGATACAACTTGATGCAACGAATACGCTCGCACCGACTCCGAGCCTCACAGAATCGATGCAAAAAAACACGCACCTCATCAAGTAATAATTCTAATGCCACAGCATTCAAACACTTACTAGCCACAAAAACCACATAAACTATGCAAATAAATTACACCCTTTAGAAACATTAATATTACTTTTGGAAATGACCAAACTAAATTCGAAAACTAAACCTTATCCCAAATTCACGCAAAAATTAGATAAGGACTTAACTGGAAATTTGGTTTAGATAGTGCCGTCCATACAAAATACCTTCCATCATACAGAGAAAAATACCATATACACTCACATATGGACATCTGGCTTTCGCAAAGCCAACTGGGAATATATAAATTTAAAATACTTATACTAAAAAAGGAGAGGAAATTAGCCCTGGAACCCTTATAGTTCCAAGGAAGAATAGTACGATCCTAAGGTTAGCGAATTAGGCTGTAAAGAAATCATTATTCTCTATAGCACAAATAGAGACTTGAGAGTATTACCACTCGAAATTCCTTTTTTGGGTAATACAACCATCACAATTTGACAAACCAAGCCAAGATCAGCCGTCATCTAAATTACATAAATGGATACAAAAACACACCCATAACCACACTCATGGGTGGACAGGGAACCACTACACTCTTCTATACATTTTCACAATAGACGGTGTCCCTAAAAAGACTCAAACCAGCTATATGCTGGGGAGAGTCTTGGGGGTCAACAGCAACATATAAATGTTTAATTCTTGTATACATGGCCGTGTAAAGTTTGAACAATTTTCTTTTTTCTTTTTCTTCTGTTCGTTTTGTTTTTATTGGCTTTGAAACAGATTCATTAAACCGCTCAGGTTAGTTTTCAAATTCGTTGTCGGTTCATTGCATACGAGTAGTTCTCCAGAATTGGTGACTGCCATGGTGGACTGATGTCAAAAATTAAAATAATAATAGTACGGTTCCATTTATGTTTATTAGAAAGCCCAATGCACATAGACCTTCATGTGGAAATAGAAAATCAGTGAGTGAATTCGTTTTCACATGTGACATAAAGTACCTTGAACTTACATAGGAAGACCACAGTTTAAGACCTTTGTAATGAATTCAAATAGTACAAATAGAAAGAAAGATATAAAAGCGAAATTATAAATATCTATGTTGAACATTTCATACGATCATCGTCAAAAAATTGTCACACTGTAACACGGGACATTCGTGTTCAGCCTTTACAGTGTAGCCTTATTCAGAGGAAAGGGTAATATTATTACTCTTGTAATTTTGTGTGTGTGTGTGAATCATATTTTAAACATGTATGTGAATGATGTTAAGTTTTCCCATGTTTAGCCACATTTAATATGGTGGATGGTGTTACATGTGACATTCAGACTAAATGCAGTAGGTTACAGAAAAACACAGAACAACTTTTGTAATTTCAAATGTATGTATTGTTTCAAACTTAGTGGAAAACTCTACTGGCCATCTGGGCAATAACAAGATGGCCAACAATGTCAGCACGTACAATCCAGGCATCGTCTTCTGTGTCGGGAAAATATTTCCTATCCTTATGGCGGAGGTACCGCACTTCACTATCATCTTCCTGGGTTTGAAGCACATGCAATATACAGCAAGTGCTATTATTAGCTTTCAAAATTAATTACAACTGCTGCATTATGAAATATTTTCCTAAAAGCTTTCCCAACTATAAATTGAATCATACAAAGTGCCTATATCAATGTATACCAATTAGTCTAGTTATTACATCACTGAATTTGAAAAAAGTTTAATTAAAATTGTGGAGATGATGATTTACCATAGGTGACAGGTCATCATTATACAGACTTGACGAAATAATGGCAAAGAAAAGGATCTTCATACTTAACATCAGCTCCATATTCCTTCCTGATGGTTTTGCGACCGTTTGACTGGAACACTTACCAGCAATAAATAAGTTAGAATATATGCTCATTATCAAAATAGTAGAAGCATTATTATCAATTATGCACCCATAATTCCAGAATCTCAGAGCTACCACTTATACCAATTATTTTCTTGCAAATATTTACCTGAGTGAATTAACCTGAAACACATCCGTTGCAGCTTCTGAGACTGATGCTGCAGTGATACTGGCTGGCACTGGTGATGTGTTTGTGTTGGGATATTCTTCATTGGCGGATGCAGTTGAGATTTTGGTTGGCTCTGGTAAAAGAAATGACAATATTTAAATTAGGTATTTGTGCATGTCAAACCAAATGTACAAAATAGGTTTTAAAAGCAAATGGAATTTACAGTGGGTTCTGAAAACACTGAATACTTTGTTGTATGGAGCTAAACTTGCTGCATTCATGAAATTTTCCTGTACAAAAATAAGAAGCAGTACATATAATAATACATGTACTATTAATAGTAATGACGTGGCTTAGTACAGTACCTAATCGTTCGAAGACTGAAGTGCATTACAAGTGAATAACCATTAAAAGTCTTAAGGCACAAATAACATCTACATTTAGTATGAATGTTGTCAACACAGCAATGCACTCATTTTATTAAATAAAGAAAATTCAATGCAAATAAATTAAAACTTTCCTTAAAACAAAACATTAATTATTACCATTTTGCTGTGGTCTTGCATTTTTTTTTTCAAGTGTTCCACTCTCCAGTCACCACAAAAATGCTGCATTTGCACACAGGCCCTCCTCAGATGTGCAGGCCAGACAGAAACAGCTCCTTTCTCGTATGCTCAGGACATGGTGCCAAGCCACGAGTACAGTGCAAGGTCCTAGTACCAGCCACGGTCTTGATGTCCAGTCCTGTCTGGTCTGGTATGTGCCTGTTGTTCGTACGTTGAGAAACAAACTAGAATTTTCTCCTGTTGTGACTGGGGGTTTCAGCTGATTCTGGTCGTGTTAGTCTCGTGCAAAAGTTGAACATTTCTTCAGCCGTTGACACTTGAGCCTGTTGAGCTTTGACAGCAGTTGAAACAACCCTTTTGACAACGCCAATCTCTGCATCACAAGGTCCCTTTCCAAGGCGACTGCCAAAAAGTTTTTCCGTTGATACACCAATAGCCTTTCCATCCGTAAGAGGCATCAACAAAACTTGTTTCCCCCTTGTACTGTGAGGCACATCCATCAGAGAAATGGATTGTCTTGGTGAATTGGAGTCCTCTGGATTGTAGCTCTTTAGTAGTTTCTTCCTAGTCATCGACCCTCTTTTCTGTGATCGCTGTGCTAATCCTGCCCTATATCTCAGTTGTCTGAGCCCGTCTTTCTCTCTTTTTTCTACACATGCTCTCATCTGAGGCTTTGGATTCTTTAGTGGTTTTTCCAAATTCTTTTTGTCTTTTCCTCCATTCAGCTACCCTAATCCTTGTTTTCTGTCTTTCAAACTCCTTTTGTTCAAGTGTCGAGACTTGCCTTGTATATTTTCAGACGCAGTGTCTCCTTCTCCCGGTAAGCATTGTATTGAAGGGGATCTTCTTTTAAACGTTGCCTGTACCTTCGATTCCTTTTCGCTCCAGCTGACAACTTGGGTTCATTTGCAGATTCACTTGTCAGGAAGGCTTCTTTTTTCAGCCTGTCTGATGTCCTTATCATGTTAATAACTATTGTGAAACTGAAAATATATTGGGACATAGTTATATTCTAAAGAAAAAACAAATTATGCCATTAGTGACTTTTGGTCAATTTATTGAGGTCTCATCAATTTTATTCCAAGTCCTTTTCCAAATTTCAAATAATTTTTAAAGAAAATAAATCTATTTTAAACTATAACTTGTATGCCATCACCTAGAATATTTTTATCTAATGCAAATATCACCTCTTATTTACAACATCTCATCATCAACATGCACCATTTACATCTCCCGTTGATTGGGAAGCTTTATATTTTCCTGTTACCAACATCTTACCATTTTATATTTAACTATTATGGTTTTTTATATCGCTTTTCTATATTAAACCTTTCTTATTTTTAAACATATAACCTATTGTATGGCGCTAAATAGCCTAGAAGTACTGGTGCGCTGTTAAAATTCAAGCAAACAAACAAACAAATAATTTTAAAATTCCGTTGATAGAACTTTGTCTTTAATATATAGATGAAAAATTGCAAGAGAATTTATTTTATTGAATAAGTTAGTTTCAAGAACAAAATATATGGCATAATGCACGAGTTAACAAGTATTTTATAAAAATTATAATGCTGTCTCAATGCGTTGAACATATCACCAATTTGTCTTCACAAATGCTTGGATGAGGGCTCCATTTTCTGATTAAGCAGTGGTTGCCCCTACTTCACAGTGAACTTTTTTTGAATTGCAAAATAAACTTGTACAAGATTATACAAGAAAATGGAGAAATTTTCTATCCTTCCATGCAGTTACTGTTGGTGTTCCCTTCTGCATCGTTCTAAATTGGCCTCTAGAAAGGTTTCAGGGATATCTCTTATGTTTGCATGTACAGTTCCACAGCATTACATTTTTTCAGTTTTCAAAACTTCGAATAGAGCTAGACTTGAACAATTAATTCTTCATGTCCACAATATATCTGAAATTCATGAACATATCCATTCGCTGGATTGGCCCAATTCCATGCTTGCATACCAAATTTGGTAGGCTTTGCTGGCAAGTAGTCTAAAGATAGTCTACCTTTACATGCTATCATACCTTCATCAACAGCTTGATTCTTGGGTTGGGTTATAATTGTCAAGACACAAGTGTTTATAACTGGTCTAATAGGACACCACTTGTCATGTCTAGATTATCTCCGTGGAGGGTTACTAGTAACGTCGTTAACATGAAAATATTTTGACAGCTTTCCATATCGTTCTCTTGTCATTACATCTGGAATACCCTGTACTCTATAAAAGTTAACTGTGTTCCAAGTGATCTTGTATTTGCATTACGTTAAAAACGACATGTATTACAAGAAATACCTTTATTTCTGCAACCAAAGTTTTTGATCATTTTGGATCAGGCTTCTTGCCAGTTTGTTTCCGGCGTAACTGTTTTGTCTACTAGCAACTGGTATATTTTTTTGGGAGAATGTTAGTCTATGTTCTTGTCAAAAACTCTGAGCTTAGTACCTCCTAAAATATAGTATACTGTTGGCTATCTAGCCATATTGGTATTATAGGTAATGAAGAAGCAGACCGGGTTGCTAAGATGGCTCTATCCCAAGAACCATCGGATTTTAAATTACCTTTTACTGATTTTAAACCTTGTATCAAAAAGTACCTACGTCAGAAGTGGCAGGCGTCATGGGATGATGCAGTCAATAACAAACTTCATGCCATCAAACCAACTCTGGGAGAATGGACTCCTTCCTACAGAACTATCCGTAGGGAGGAGGTTGTCATTGCAAGAATCAGAATCGGTCATACATACATTACCCACTCCCACATACTGAAAGGTGAAGATCCACCAGAGTGCGTTTCTTGCAATGAGCCATTCACTGTTAAACACTTTATGACCGAGTGTTCCGACCTGCAACCTACGCGTGCTAAATATTATAATGTACATGACATGAAGGAACTTTTTGATACAATACAAATCACTTGTATTTTAGATTTCCTGAAGGAAGTAAATCTCTATTTTAAACTATAACTTGTATGCTATCACCTAGAATATTTTTTATCTAATACAAATATCACCTCTTATTTATAACATCTTATCATCAACATATACCATTTACATCTCCCGTTGATTGGGAAGCTTCATATTTTCCTGTCACCAACATCTTACCATTTTATATTTAACTATTATGGTTTTGTATATCGCTGGTCGATGTTAAACCTCTCTTATATTTGAACATCTAACCTATTGTTTGGCGCTAAATAGCCTAAAAGTGCTGGTGCGCCGTTAAAATTCAATCAAACAAACAAACTGAACTATATTGATTGGGCGCAGGAGATTTGACCAGAATTCCAGATAAGCAAAAAATTCATAATTTTCCACTGCATGAAGAAGATTCTGTGCACTGCTTCTAGTGTCCATTCTTTCAGTTGTTGATTCAGAAAGTCTCTCCAACAGCTTGATGATTTTGTCAAGATGCAAGGAAACTGCTGACGTAGCTTCTTCTCTTGAGGACCACCTTGTACTACTCTCCTTTTTTAGACTCCTGGCTCCAGCTTCTTTCAGTTTGGCCCATCTCTGGGGTGAATTGGAAAAAAAGTTTAGCAATTCATGTACAGTTCCAAAAAAGGTGACAATTGCTGGATCTATATCAGCAGAATGAAGAGCTGCCAGGTTGAGAGAGTGATTATCACAGTTCAGAAATGTTGCCTTTGGATTTATGTCTAAGGGACGTTTCTGCAGGCCAGACAGACGGCCACTCATTGTGGCTGCGTTATCATAGGTTTGACCTCTGCACAGATCAAAGTCCAGTCCAATGTCTTTAAGAGTTTTCAGAACAAGTTCTTCATAATGTTGTGCATCTGGCTTCACAATTTCAAAGTAACCAAGGAATGACTCGACATCCAAGTAACGAACTATAAGGGATACTTGTTCTTGGTGAGAAACATCTGGAGTGGAATCAAGCATCAGAGAAAAGTAACAAACTTGCTTGACTTTCCCAACAATTGATTCCCTAACTTTATTGCCCATCAAGTTTATGAACTCATTTTGAATTTCTGGTGACAAATAATGTGTCTTCCCAGATTCAATTCTATGTAAGTGGTGTTTCGTAACTTCATCAAATTCTGCAAGAAATTTCAAAGATGCTAGAAAGTTCCCAGGATTGGGAGAATCCAGTTTTTCTTTGTGGGCACGTAAGCTTGAGTTGGTTTTTGCTAAGTACTTGACAGCTGCTGCTACACGCTTCAGAATTTCTCTCCAATACTGCTGATTTTTCAAAATTTGCACATGAAGCATATGTGACAGCTCATCTGGTTCTGCCTTGAGCCTTTCTTCTTCTAACTTCCACTTCAAAAAAGCTTGTCTGTGGTGGACTCCTTCATGTTCTTTCAGTCTCTCATGTTTCTTCCATTTGGTGAAACCAACTCCAGGTTTGCTCAATGCACTAGATGTCTTTTCTGGTGCCTCAGAAAACAGTACACATGCAAAACAAAACAGACATTCCAAGTGTGGAGAGAAGAGGAGCCAAGATCGGTTGCAAATTTCTCCTGTTGGAAGCTTTCTGGTGAACCATTATGATGTCAAACTTCGTGATTTATTTGGGCTAAACTCTGTTGGAAACAAGTACTCTTCATCTTTGTTTTGGAAAAATAAGCTACAATCTTTGCTCGCAGTTCCTCAGATAAACTTCCAGGCCGGATATATCCGAAGTCTTTGTACTTAATTACAGTTTCTTCAACTTCTGGAGAAAGTGATTTTGGAAGATCATCACTTGACTCAGCGTCTGTATCACTTACTTCAGATGTTTTCTCTGACTGTGGTAAAAGGTTCCCCCCTGAAGTTTCTTCAGCACTACTTCTCTCATCAAGAGGCATTTCCACTTCTAAAGTCTCTTTGACTGCTGTGTCTTTGTATGAATCGTCTGAATGGTGATACTTTTTTTCTCCATGTTCATGGTATCAGGTTTCTTCTTAAAGAACCTTTCAAAAACTCTCCTTGATTTTGCAGCCTCTTGCCTTTCTGCAGCACGCTTTTTCCGTTTTGTAGCCCCACTCTGGTAAACTCGTTCTTTCGGCATGGGTGAAGTTCCCCTATAAAGAATAACATTCTTTTAATTTCACAAATAAAAAAATATACAAAAAACTATATATACTTGTTTCATCCGCCATGATTGTGAAATTTCGTCAGACGAATAGACATAAATATACGAACTATTACACTTCTATTTATGTCTATGGACAGATGGATTATAGCATGGACATAAAATAGAAGATACCGATAAAATGCCGTCAAGATAACGTGTTTTACAAAAACCGGAGTTATGTATTGACAGTTTTTAGTAAACTTTTTACCAGTTTTTACATGCGTGTTCATATACATAATTTTGAAATCCTTAATCTGTGTGGAATACATGCAACAGTGTCACTAACTTATATAACAACGTGAATAGCAAGATTACATGGCGGTGGCGTAATATTTAATGTAAAAAAAAAAATTCTGACACTCCTTTGGGGGCCCCCCTCAAGTGGGGGCCCGGGGGGACTTTCGAATTTGGACCCCCCCTCCCCTAGCTACGCCACTGAGCGCAAGCCAGTCATGTTGAGGGCTGTGATCGGGTACCCAACCGAAGTGAAAAAACCGGGCATTGACAATTAATGACGAGTACCCAATCACAAAAATAATTTGTTGACAACACTATCAAAATAGTACTTTTAGTTTTACACACATTGACTAGAATCCATCTGAAGACTTTTAGAGCCAAATACTAAAATTCTTTCCATACGGCCTGAAATAGATGTCATGTGAGGCTGCACTCTTGACTTCATATTTAGAGGATTCTGTTAGTTTTTGTTGCCTTTTTCTAATCCATCCATTTTTGAAAGGAGATATTTTTGCTCTCATTCTACACATCAACTAAAATAATTCTTGTTAAGTTTAATTTGTGCAAGCTATTAAATTCTGCACAATCCAAGGCCCATTATATATTGCTCTTAAAATATAGCATACAAAAATGACATACAGATCATTCAAGAGTATGCTTTGTAATGATAATAGTAGAAGCTGCAATATAAAGGATGTTGTTATGTAATATAGTTGGAATAAACGGAATTTTTTTTTAGTCTTTTAAGTGATCTCCGTGCGGTTGCACACTTCTGATTGATGATTAAAACCAGCATCATTTGGACATGGTTCACCATTTGGTCTTTTGTAAAGGCGCAGAACATATTGTTTCATGGAAGACAAAACTATGGCTTTCAGTGGAACATGATGCTTTGTCATCCTTCTTGTTAAGTGCACTGGATCCAGACAGCCCGTCTCTGGTGAAAAAGTATCCAGAAGAGAAATAACTAGTTTCCTTGGACTCCCATTTGCTTTGTGATTTGCTTGGGACAACTGGGCCTTGGTCAGGTAGACATCATACCGTATTTTTGTGTGTATAACGCACACCCCTATTTTCGACCCAAAATAAGTGGAAAAAATGTAGTTCTGCCATATAACGCGCATGTGATATAATGCCTTTTAAAATTGTGACTACCGGTATTTCGCTCCGTTTTCATAGTGCAACAACAGTGCTGACATCTAAGGGCTGGAGCATTGATGTCATACCACCAGGAATTATGCCCAGAGTGGTTTGGTAGTCCGTCTTTAGCAGGTCCTTGACATGATCTGACTTGAGGCATCGGAAGGCATCCAGAACTAATAAACTTTTCTTGGTGTAACTGCCTGGCCAATTTCCCCATGCATGTTTTATCCAGTCGTTCATTAACGTTTCATCCATCCATCCTTTTTCCTGACACCTGACAATAATCCCCTTTGGCCACACTGCACCCTTTGGAAGTGTCTTCCTTTTGAAAATAACATATGGAGGGAGCTTTCCGTCATCCGCGGTACAGGCAAGCATCACCGTAAAACGATTATTCTCGTTACCAGTTGTGGTTATGCTGACAGTGTTGGCCCCTTTCATATGGACAGTGGTGCTGGATGGAAGATCAAAAGTCATGGGCGTCTGATAAGCATTTCCTATCTGGCTCAAATCAAACTTGAGTCTCCTGCGCTGTTTAATTATGAATCTCTGGAATTCCAGCAGTTTGTCTTAATGATCTTCTGGCAGCTTCTGGGCTATATGTGTACGTCGCCGAATTGACAAATCGTTCCGTCGTAAAAATGCGCAAGCCCAGCTCACAGACCCCTTTTAGTCGTCTATTTTTTTCTGTTTGGCAATCAGTATTGCCTGAAAGCGAATCTCTGTCGTAGATATTGCGATTCCCCGTTTTCTTCTATCCATGACCCATTCAAGGACTCCACTCTCCACTTCCGGATACTTTGCACTTGTCCCTCTCTCTGCCTGTTTTGTTCGTGGCATTTTCTTCAGTCTTTCTTTCATTCTTCTCCACTCCCTAATAGAAGACTCTCCTACATTAAACACCCTCCCAGCGGCTCTGTTACCATGTGCTTCTGCATAGGCAATGATGATTAGCTTGTCTTTTGAAGTATACGAATTTCTTGTACGACCCATGTTCGTTTAGATTCATGATCGAACACAATATGATATGTGAAAGTTTAGGTCCAGTATTTATACTTGTATGTCCCATTCAGATGCTCTGATGAGAGCATTAACACTAGTTGAATTCTACACATATTACCGTATATTTCAATTCAACCAATAGAAAATGAAGAAAAATTTGATTAGATCAACAGTTATGGAATACGGTACTGAACATTTACGGAACAAGTACGGTAATCCACACAGTGGTATTTGTTCCGCTCTAATGCGGCACTTTGCACAGCTTTTGAACAAGTTGCCAGTCATTATGTACATGTATTTCCGACCGAGGCACAGAACAAAACTGGACACAGTGATGTGAAATGAAACCAGTTTATTAACATAAGCAATCAAAGAACAAGACTACCGTATTTGTAAGCATTATTTATTTATTTAATACAGCTAGTACCGGTAAACATTTTAGTTACAATGCAATGTGCAATGGATTTAATATTTCACAAGTAGTGAATGTGATACATGTAGCCGGCTATAGTGCCTTCATCCTCTTCAGATTGACCTGGAAAAAATCTTTTTTTTTTAGTTCTTGTATACAACGCGCACCCCCGACTTAAGATAAGAAAGTTAGGTTAAAAAAGTGTGTGTTATATACACCAAAATACGGTTGTCGGCCACAAGCTTTATCTTAGGATTTCCACTGCTCTGAAAAATAAGATGCAATAAATTACACTTAATAATTGACAAGCAAGCATTCACCATAACCTATATATAGAATGATATATATATGTATATATCATTTTTGAAAATGAATAAAAAATAAACTCAAACCTATTACTTTTAGTACTCTTGAATACACCGCTCCCTCGATAACTCGCGCACAACGGGGTCCAAAAACATCGACCGCACTATAAGCGAAGGCGCGAGTTACCGAGGGACCTATAAAAAAAACTAATAAAGAGATGGGAGATCGACAGAGAGGCGAAAGGGGGGGGGGGGCATTGTTAAATACTCGTTTTATAATCATGCTGAAAATAACTGAATAAATATTTCTTTATAAAAGTGTTGTTCGTTTTTCTTTATAAATTACCTTTAATTTCTGGATAAAATATCTTGAAAAGATCGTAAAAACAAACATTATTCCACGAGGTATCAGTACTCTTAACATGTGTATCGCTAAACACATTGTGTATTACGTCACTGCTTTTTGTGTTGATTTGGATACATTCTAGTTTTATTGTTTGTTCAAAATGAATCGAGATTTATTTTATCAAAAAAGATAACATTCATATCGAAAAACGAAAACGTCGAAACATGTGTTGATCTAAAACATAAAATTCTGCTATCACTAAATAGATACATAGATAGATTGATTAGATAGAGTAAAATGTAAAAAAAAAAATTACAAAGATAAATTATTACCAACCATGAATTTAATGGGTCTAAACGTCAGACATGTAAAAAAAATATATATATATAAAAATATTTAAATCATCCGATAGTATAGACCAGCCTCATCACAATTATAAACTTGGTCGTCTGTATATCCATCACGGGTCAGTATCTCTCGGAGTTGGTTGGGATAACTAGATGCGGCTGCCTGATTTGCTGAGCGTATCTCTCCTGACAAAGAATTTTGTTTTATACCATGTCGGCGCTGGAATCTCCAAAGCCATCCATGGCTTGCCATGAAATCTGATTCAGTATCCATAGTTTTTGCCATTTTCTCTGCCTGGACCTTGAGAATTGTTCCCGAAATCTGAACACTTTGTTCACGTTGTTGTGTGAACCAGGTGTACACAGTATCATCTAATTCTGTGTCGTTTGCAGTGCGTGCCCGTTTCCATTTAAATCCATCATCAGAATCAACTTCATGCAAATAATCCCGAAATTTCTGCTCATCCTTGAGCCAACCTCTGGGTGTCGACTCGGCAAGCTTAAGTTCACTACAAACTTTTGATCCCCCTGCGGGTTCGGGGTTGTACAATTGACCCGACGTGCCTCGCCACGTGTCGTAAAAGGTGACTAAGTAGAGGCGACCTGTTTGCCGTGGGTTGCGACCCGTGTCGGAGGAGGAAAGGATCCTGGTAGTTGAGCGGAGGCTTTTCCGATGCAATACACTACTTTGGCCTCTACTTCTCTTAGACGGGTGGTCGAGATGGGCCCGGTCTCGACAAATCGGCTGGTCACGCCGAGCACTAAGAGGTCTTTCTTTACTAGCTCACGTTCAATATCTTTCTTGTATCTCTCTTGATACCACCGTTGCCCCTTCATTCTAGCTTTCATTTTCCCAAGTACTAGAGGACCTCCTAGATAGCGGTGGCTTAACGGGTCAATCGGGAGGTAATTTTGCCGATCCTTGGTAATTTTATCTAACGAGTATAGCATCTGTGTATCCCTGGCACTTGAAAAGTGTCCCCTTGTTGGGCTCCGTGGTGGGCGGGGAGCATGGGTGCTGAAACTTTAAAACAAAATCATGGAAAATTCAAAAAAAAATCAAAACAAACGAACAAAACCACTATCTGACTCTGATGAAGAACCATGTGGTGTGGAGTCATTCCCACGCTTCATGGTCATACAGTCAACAGATACTGAAAAACCAATTACAGCACTATCTCCTTTTGTAATTGAGAAAACGTTGATGGGTTTAATCGGCACACCAAAAGGTGTCAAGAAATTGAAATCGGTCTGTCTTCTCGTTGAATGTGAGCGAAGGGGTCAATCAGAAAATCTAAAAAAGATGAAAACATTCTTTGACATTCCAGTGACCTCATTCGCTCACACTTCCTTAAATACGTCCAAAGGCGTGATGCGGTGTCGTGACTTGGCTGGAGTGAACGACGCAGATATCATCGAAGGGATGAAACATGAAGGTGTCACTGCAGTGCGTAGAATACGTATTAAACGTAATAACAACCTGCAGGACACCAACACGTTTGTACTCACCTTTAATAAACCAATTGTGCCCAAAGTGGTCAAGGTTGGGTTTTTGCAAGTAAAGGTTGAGATCTATATTCCAAACCCCCTTCGATGCTATAAGTGTCAAAAATACGGCCATCACGAAGATCGATGTTCCAGAGCCAAGGTATGTGGCCGATGCGGAGAACACTCTCATCAGGAAGCTGATTGTAGAGCAACTCCGCATTGTGTCAACTGTGGCAAGGAACATCACGCCAGTTCCAAAGATTGTGATACATGGAAACAGGAGAAGGAAATTCAGAGGGTAAAGTTTACCTCGAACATACCCTACCCAGAGGCCAGAAAACTTGTCCAGGCGAAAACATCCCTTCCTGGCCCATCCTTTTCCACAGTCTTAAAACACAATCCAAAAAGCACGAAGGACGCCCAAACACAGACGGATCAGCCCGATTCAACCACAAGTACCAATATCCCTAATTATAAGCCACAGAAAAGCACAACATCAACTCAGACAACTTTTAATAACAATCCACCACCAAAATCACCAAAACAGAAACAAAAAGCACAAACAAATAAACCGCAAAAGGGGTCAGATGACCCCATTAAACTCTACAACAGGTTTGGAGAGATTGAGAGCATGGATGCAGAAGAAACTGCTCCATGTACTCAAAGTAGTTCCAAACCTAATAAAACTAAATATACTCCCGTACTTCCTCCAGACAAATAACAACACATGCTTCCATCGCGAATAGTCTAACCTAGTTCCAGAATCTCCAGCATAACATTAGAATGAAGAACACCATCATACAATGGAACTGTCGAGGACTTAAAGCTAACTACAATGATATTCTTCTGCTTTTAAATGAACACGATCCTGCTGTACTATGTTTACAGGAAACATTCCTGAAAGAGACAGATAAAATTACTTTTAAAAACTTTTCCCTGTTTAATGCGTACTTTCAAAACGCAGACAGGGCCTCAGGAGGAGTCTCTATTGCTGTGAACAATAGAGCCCCTCACAGAGTCATTCCTTTAAACACAAATTTACAAGCCATTGCTGTAAGTGTCACTCTACATCGCGTGATTACTTTTTGTTCCATTTACTTACCACCAAACACCAACCTAGTACAAAAGGAATTAGACAATCTTGTTGAACAACTTCCCGCGCCCTTCGTTTTACTCGGGGATTTTAATGCCCATAACATTTTATGGGGATCAAATCACATAAACGACAGAGGCCATAAAATAGAAGATTTCATTTCTAGACACGATCTGTGTCTATATAACACTAATTCACCAACATATTTACACCCAGGAACCGGTACGTACACATGCATAGATTTGACAATTTGCTCTCCCTCACTGCTTTTGGACTATGAATGGAAGGTCGCTGATGACCTTCACAGCAGTGATCACTTTCCAGTCACTCTTGAAAATAACACTAAAATTGATGATACAATTCCACAATGGAATATAAAGAAGGCCGATTGGGCTATGTTTGAAGCATTATGTAAAACTAGACTAAATAATGATACAGTATTCAACGCCGTTAATCCTATACAGCATTTTACCTCCGTTCTAATTTCAATTGCAGATGAATCCATTCCCAAGTCCTCAACGAACAGTAAGAGATCGCAAAAACCTTGGGTAACCAAGGAATGCAAAGAAGCCATTAGACAACGCCGAGAAGCATTAAAAACATTCAACACTCGTCCAACGCCCGAAAATTTAAATAAATATCGTATTGCCCGGGCTAAAACTCGACGCACAATCAAAGAATGTAAGCGTGCATCCTGGAAGAAATATATTTCTTCTTTAAACTCTCGTTCCTCAATGAAACAAGTTTGGGATACTATTCGGAAAATAAATGGAAAAAGGAAACACAATTCTATTCGACACCTAAAAATAAACAATATCAATTTCAGTTCGAAACGTGACATAACAAATATTCTTGCCGATAGTTTTTCGAAAAACTCATCATCATCTAATTATTCAGATGCCTTTAGAAGATTAAAATCTCGAAAAGAAAAGTCACGTTTAAAATTTACATCGAACAACACTGAAAATTATAACCAGCTGTTTTCTTTATTGGAGCTTAGGGAGGCATTAGACAAGGCCCATGATACATCCGCTGGGCCTGACGAAGTACATTACCAGTTCTTGAAACACCTCCCAGAATCTTCTCTGACATTGCTTCTTAAAATCTTTAATGATTTATGGATTGCTGGTAATGTACCTAAGAGCTGGAAAGAAGCAACAGTGATACCGATTCCCAAACCAGACAAAGATAACGAAGATCCTAACAGCTATCGGCCTATTGCATTGACAAGCTGCATATGCAAAACAATGGAACGAATGATTAATTCTCGGCTTGTATGGTACTTGGAAAGTAATAATTTAATTTCTCCTTTCCAAAGTGGCTTCCGTTCTGGTCGTAGTACTAACGATCATCTGGTTAGACTGGAAACATTTATTCGCGATGCATTTATCAAGAAGGAACATTTAGTAGCGGTCTTCTTTGATTTAGAAAAGGCCTATGATACAACATGGAAGTACGGGATACTAAATGACCTTCACGATCTAGGTCTAAAAGGCCGTCTGCCCGCTTTCATCTCCAGTTTTCTCTCCGACAGAGAATTCAAAGTACGCGTGGGCGCTACCCTCTCCGATATGCACCAGCAAGAGATGGGTGTGCCCCAGGGCAGTATTTTATCTGTGACGCTATTTAATATCAAAATCAATAGCATCACTAAGTGCTTAACTCCCGGTGTGGACTGCTCTTTATATGTAGACGATTTTTTAATTTGTTATCGATCAAAGCACATGCATACAATTGAAAGGCAACTTCAACAAAATATCAATAAGATCCACCATTGGGCCAGTAATAATGGTTTTAAATTCTCTAAATCGAAAACAGTATGCATGCATTTCTGTCAATTGCGAAGACATCATGATGACCCTAAACTCACGCTGGACGGAACACTTATTCCAGTTGTTGAGGAAACAAAGTTTTTGGGTATTATCTTCGACAGAAAACTGACTTTTATACCACACATCAAGAATTTAAAAGCTAAATGCTTAAAAGCTTTAAATTTACTAAAAGTAATTGCGCACACTGACTGGGGTGCTGATAAAAAAGTCCTCCTCAATTTGTATAGAACATTTATCCGTTCTATACTAGACTATGGATGCATTGTTTATGGTTCAGCTAGGAAGTCTTATTTGAAAATGCTTGACCCAATTCATCATCAGGGAATAAGACTTGCTCTAGGAGCATTCAAGACATCTCCATGCGAAAGCCTTCTCGCGGAAGCGAATGAACCACCCTTATCGCACCGCAGAGAAATGCTTTCTATACAGTACGCTCTTAGGTTAAGATCAAATCCTCTGAACCCTGCTTTTTCGGCTGTTTTTCAACCAAAATACAAAACTTTGTACGAAAACAAACCAAATGCCATACCTTCATTTGGCATCAGAATATCATCCAGTTTTGACACTATCAAAATTAATCTCCCTACAGTTCAGAACACGTTTGTCTCGGAAACACCACCTTGGCTCCTTAAGCAACCCAAAGTGATTTTTACGTTGCACGATGGGAGAAAATCTGAGACGAATCCTGCCGTTTTCCAGAACTCTTATCATGAACTCCTCAACGATTTTAAAAACTACACAAAAATTTTTACTGATGGATCAAAAGTTGATGACAAGGCTGCTGCAGCCTTTGTTAGTGGCAAGCACATAACCAAAGTGCGCTTGCCAAACGATGCGTCCATATTTTCAGCGGAAATCAGAGCAATAGACCTTGCTCTGAAATTTATTGAACAAAAGCGCATTTTAAATAGCATTATTTTCTGTGACTCTCTGTCAGTACTTCAGTCGCTACACCATAGAAAACTGGATAATCCATTACTAGTCGATATTCTCGTCAAAAACTCTGAGCTTAGTAAGTCCTACAACATAGTATACTGTTGGCTACCTAGCCATATTGGTATTAGAGGTAATGAAGAAGCAGACCGGGCTGCTAAGATGGCTCTATCCCAAGAACCATCGGATTTTAAATTACCTTTTACTGATTTTAAACCTTGTATCAAAAAGTACCTACGTCAGAAGTGGCAGGCGTCATGGGATGATGCAGTCAATAACAAACTTCATGCCATCAAACCAACCCTGGGAGAATGGACTCCTTCCTACAGAGCTATCCGTAGGGAGGAGGTTGTCATTGCAAGAATCAGAATCGGTCATACATACATTACCCACTCCCACATACTGAAAGGTGAAGATCCACCAGAGTGCGTTTCTTGCAATGAGCCATTCACTGTTAAACACTTTATGACCGAGTGTTCCGACCTGCAACCTACGCGTGTTAAATACTATAATGTACATGACATGAAGGAACTTTTTGATACAATACAAACCACTTGTATTTTAGATTTCCTAAAGGAAGTAAATCTCTATTTTAAACTAACTTGTATACCATCACGTAGAATATTTTTATCTAATGCAAATATCACCTTTTATTGACAACATCTTATCATCAACATAACACCATTTACATCTCCCGTTGATTGGGAAGCTTCATATTTTCCTGTTACCAACATCTTACCATTTTATATTTAACTATTGTTTTTTTATATATATCGCTGGTCGATGTTAAACCTTTCTTGTTTTTGAACATGTAACATATTGTATGGCGCTAAATAGCCTAAAAGTGCTGGTGCGCCGTTAAAATTCAAGTAAACAAACAAACAAACCAAACATTAGCATTATGGTCAATGGGAACTGAATTAGCTGGATGTGCCAATATGTAAGACATTAGCATTATGGTCAATGGGAACTGAATTAGCTGTATGTGCCAATATGTAAGACATTAGCATTATGGTCAATGGGAACTGAATTAGCTGTATGTGCCAATATGTAAGACACTTTTATGATGCAAATAATAAAATGCAAGTCTTCATTTTTTAGAAAATGTTATGCATATAATACAGGACACACCAATTTCAAATAAAGAAAGAAGTGGGGAACAGTGAAAAGATGAAGAATTGCTTCCAGTAATAGGTTTATATACTTCAGATTTGATCTTCTACCTGTTCAATTTATTGTCATTATAGCTATTTTGTTGTTATAGCCACCATCACTTAAATTAGTGCACAAATGTGACTGTTCGGTGGGCTGTGGCTGTGTGTTACAAAATATCACCAGGTTTCAGTGTGATGCATCAAATTCGCTATTGTAAATTAGTTAATATTGAGAGAAGAGCAAATGCAAATATTTAAAGGTTAAAAATATATGGAGCAATACTCAATTGATATTAAACTTGATTGCAGATAGCTGCTGCTTCCAATGAAGAGGATTTCAAGGCTGCTGTTTTTAAAACAGTAGATTTAATCAACCTTGCATGCATGAGTCTAACTTTGCATTTTAATCAAGATGGGCAAACTACATTAGTGAAATCCTTGACAAGATTTGTGGTTTGTGACAGAATACAGTCACCATTTGAACAGTACCGTAAGTAATGTACTGGAAAAGTAATTAATTAATTAATTAATTAATTACCCCCATTGAGATACAATCTCTGTTGTAAAACCTCCTTCAGCAACTATCACTGCTAAGTTACACCTTAAATAAATTTGCTGTAAACACAAATATCAGATTCTTGAGAAAGACTGGTTCGTACACAAGTACATTACTTGTCACTGACACCTGCACAAAAGGCATAACTTTCGATGTTGAAACAGAATGTAAAGCAACTGAAGAGTTTCTAAATTAAATAGTTCACTGTGTGTGTATATATATATATATATATATATATATATATATATATATATATATATCGCCAACACTAAATTAGTATTAGTATATTTCTACCATTATTCCTCCCCTCATTGACACACACACACAAAGGGTAAAATTAGACTGATTTAATGCTGATGCCCAAAACGGGCACAACTTAATGATTGAAATGCATTATTATTTAATTTAATGTTATGTAGCTGATGTGGACCTCAAGGGTATTTGAATATTTCTAGTTTCCTATGTTATTATCAGTGGATTCAGGGTATGCATTTTTCAGGCTTGTACAATGGTTAGTCATGTGGCTTTCTTGATATTTTTACATTTAATTGAAAATTTGCATATATGCATTCCATTTGGATTGAGACTTGCCAGACACCTCTACAAAATAAACATGAGTTCACAGAAGATATTATGTTTAGGATATTAATAATTTTTTTATATTATAAATTTTAAAGCTTTGCGAGTCAAATTCTAGGACTAATTTTTAATCTCCACTTCTAATGTTTTATAAGACCATTGCAAGGTTTAAATGTTTTTTATCACATAGTCTGTATAGTGTTCTTAAAGTATGCCTAGTTTCATATTTTGGATATCACTTTATGTGATTCTGATTTGTCTCAATAAGGCCATGAAATTATTGTGGAATATTCTCTTTACTGATTGGCTGTGATCATGGGAAAACTTTTTGAACCCTGCCTTTAGGATTTTGTTGTTTTCAATGAACATTTTTTTTAACTTGACTGAAGGAAGGGAATGGGGAAATGGTCTCATCTGTTTGAATATCGCCAATGTACTCCCACTGGAGTTTGTTATGTTATGAATAACAATATCATCATATGAAAACTGATGTAAAACCCCAATACAAGAACCAGAACATTAGAAGTAAAAATAAGGGTATTGCTCATTCTGGTGTTTAGGATGGGTGTGTGTCTGGATGGGTTGTATATCTATAACATATTATCTACCCTATATACAAGTGTGGTTTAAATATTAACTTGCAGAAGTAAATAAACTCACCTCTGTTAAGAGAAGAATATGGACATAAACCGGTCTCCCAACTGACAGAATTTCTTTTCAATGCAATGTTTTATTGTGAAAGTGACATTTTAGGGTGAACATGGACTCTTTACTGGTACAGTGTACCATATCAAACAATGTGACATATGTATTTGACATTCTGTGTTGAAAAATGAATTTGTCATTATAAAATGTTATGTTTATTCAGATGGATACTTGTTCTTTGATTTATACATTGTGAACAAGCATAATCTACTTTTACTAGTTCAAATAGGATTGGGACTTTTGTTTACATACTAGAAATGAAAGGTGCATATTCTGCCAGAATGACCAAAATTATTCATTTTTCTTTTTATCTACATAATTTCAACTTCTTTGAAAACTATGATAAGAAGAATTTCAAATGGATAATGATTTGATATTAAATTTATGAAACTTGCAAGGCTCACAAAAGCTGGACTTATTCAACTCATTTCATAAATTCACTATTAAATCATTACCCATTTGAGAGCCTCTTTGTCTGTCTATGACTGACAGGAGCCTGCATGCTACTATTGTCCATTCTTGACACTTAGTTTAAGTGTTCTGTGTGGGGAATCCATGTTCCATACAAACATTTCCAGTATTTTCTTAATTTATGTGTTTTAGATTTGAGAATGGACTTCAGACCATGGGTTTAGTTGATGAAATAAAAAACAAAAACAAGAAACAGTGGAAGGAGGTTTTCATTTTCACCATAAAGCCTCTTGATGCTTTGCAGTTGGATAATATGTTTGATGTGAAGTGGTTGATTGAAGGAAGTAACCGGAAACGCATAGAGGGGAGAATATTAGTGTACTGGAGAGATTTCTTACAAGATTTAGAAGGTACACTTGTGACTATATAGAAAATATTGCAGATGTAACAGAGTATAACGTTTTGAAAAAGAACTATCAAAATCTCACATGTCTTTATACCTAGAAATCATGATTCGACTGCAGAAAAACTAGGCTTGAAAAAAGCTTTTTTTAAACCTGTTGGCTTTTTTAGACCTGATTCTCAGTGCATCAGTACAATTGCTCTTTAATGTTGTTATTTCTGCTGACATAATTCTTTACCAAAGTAGCCACTGAGCTTAGGCAGAATAGTTTGTTTTATAGGGCAGCATATACTGCAGGCATGTGCAACTTCCTTCAGTAACATATGGTATGGATTTTTAAATGTACCAATATGATGTAAGTGAAACTCCGATAAAACCAGGTCATGGGCCAGATGTGGCCTGCAGGCTAGAAAATCCCGATATACCAGTTTTGCTAGCCAAGGATCATTGATTAACTTCATCCCACATTACCCATGGCATATTTTGCTGGTTCAACTGGTGTTTTAAACAAGTGCCCATAGCAAGCAGTTTGTAAGTTAACCAGTGAGATAACATGTTTGGTATTTAGTAAGGTGATTTGCAGTATGTTCCAAGTCATTAACTTGGAATTAAAATTTGCTTTCAGTGTTTAAGTTTGAGACACTTATCTATGATGTGTCATTTTCCTTACAACTACTCAATGTAAATTTATGAATCTGTTTAGATAAGTTTCAGTTGCATCCAATCAGACAATGGGGCACTATATACCGTTTCAGCTAAATATTGCAAATATTGATGTGGGACAAAGTAGTTTGATAAAATATTTGATAGTGGGATGTTTATATGGTTATAATGTCTGATTTTGTGCTAAATATTCCATCATATTAATGCAAGATCTCCTGGTGTGAAATGCTTCTAAACTGCATATCTGTATTTAATAATTACAGCAGCCTCTTTGACCGTCAGTGGTAAAAATATATTCTGTTTTGTCTTAGAAGGTCAAGGAGAAGTGTCTGTGACTCTAAAGGATCTTCTTGCTTTCACAACTGGAGCAGATGAGGTACCTGCACTAGGACTCAACTTTCCTCTTCAGCTGTCCTTTATACACCCAGAGGTCCTACAGGATGTGGCAAAGTGCAGTACTGCAGGGTTTCCATATGCAAACACCTGTACCATGGAGCTAAAGATTCCAGTAGTAAATGACTACAATACATTCCAAAGGAATATTACGGCTGCTATTTCTATGACAGTTACAGTCACAAATCGGTGAATATTAAACCAAAAGTACCTTTAATAAGCAATAAAGGTGCAAAATGCTTGTGCTTTCAATATAGACTTTTGAATAAAACACTTTCTATAAATAATTACAAATGACAAGTGTACATTTTGTAGGAATCATAGAAATACTGACTTTCATATGTACAAAACATTTTTTCAAGTACAAAGAAAAATACAGAGCAAGTGTCATCATATTTTAAAGTGTAATAAGCTCCATGAAAATTTTTTATTGGATTTATTAACAAAGAATCAGCTGCTCAGGTACTAATTTTTATTTTCTTTCTGGAATTTTTTATATATGGTTGTAGAATGAAAGATTAATGCATTATCTGAACACTGAGATATTCTCAGAAGGTTGTTAAAACTACTGTGAAAGTGAAAGGTACATTTCATATGGGATACCTTAAATATAGCTTGTATACCATCACCTATAATATTTTTATCTAATGCAAATACAGCCTTTTTTTTTTTGCAACATCTTTTCATCCATATACACCATTTATATCTCCCGTTGATTGAGAAGCTTCATATTTTACTGTTACCAACATCTTACCATTTTACTTTGAACTATTTGGTTTTCTATGTTGCTGGTAGATATAAAACCTTTTAGGATTTTAAACATGTTTAAGTAGAACCTATTGTATGGCGCTAAATAAGTGTGCTGGTGCGCCATTAAAAATCAAACAAACAAACAGTTGAATCTATATTTATACTGAACCTTGATTCACTATCCCATGATCAGCTGCTATGTAGCAAAGAACTTCTAAGAAAATTATGTTGCTTATTCTCTGTATTGTATGGTGAAAAGCAAAGTTACATCAGATACTGCATTTTCCTGACACTATAAAACAACTTGGACCACTGTGGTTGTATTCCTGTTTTGCATTTGAAAGCATGAATGGAAAACTGATAAAGAATTATAATGGAACACAAAATTGTGTTCTGCAGATAGCAAATGCTGTATCAGTTTTATTTGAATTACCATTTATTGCTGAACAGATTGAGAAGTAAAGCCCTAAAGTACAAAACACCATTACAGAAACTATTCTAATGGCAAATACAAGATAGGTGGTCAACACTTGTGCAACTTGGGAGAAAAATATCAATCTGCTTTAGCTTTGAAACTGAAAAACTCTGTAGGAAAATGTTACATATTTTATTGTATTGTTTTTTATATCATTGTATTCGATACAATGCAAATTTCAGAGATTCATACACTGTAATATACTTTTCACAGAATACTATCTGTTGTGGACAAGTTCTTTTTTGTTTGTTAAATGTTGTCCTTTGTGTTCATGCAGAATTGGCCAGTGCTTTGCTACATGCACATTTTAAAGACAGACTTAGATGAAGAGTGTAATTTCACCCATGGTAACACCGAATTTTTAAAGTCAAAATTAACAAACATAAGATCTGGGAATGTTACAAATATTTGCATAGCAGTACCTGTTAAAGATATTATTGAGTTAGTTGTGAGTGAAAACATTGTTAATAAAAAAACTGAATATGTCAATGAGGCCTAATAACATTGAAAGTGATTACATAAAAATCTTTGAAATTTGCATGTCACTGTGTCTTTTCTTTTACCATTCTTTGACTCTGAGTTTGTTTTTCAGCATGCGCAGGGTTAAAGCGATGCATTACTCATGCATCAGCTTATCAAAAAATATATATTATGTATCTATCAGTTCTATATTTTCATACACGACTATATGTAAGGACTGGTTTTAATGCCTTGAATCAATATGCTGGAAATGAAACGATCAGTAAAATGTATTGCCTGAAGGTTTTGACTTTGTTAATCTTTTATGACGATGTGGAAGCTTGTGGTTTTTATAAGCTTGTGCAAGAAAATTGTCAGAGATGGTACCATGCTTATGCAAGCTTGCAAAAATATTAAACGGAAAGCTTGTTTTGATTATAAAAGCTTTGCCGCAACCTTTCAGCAAGCTAACCACAAGGATGTATTTTGGCTTGGGAAAGTAAAAGATGTCATTTCTAGACACGATCTGTGACAATATAACACTTAATGGTTATTAAATGGTTGTTTGCACGCTTCATGTTCAACATAATCTCGTGCATTTTTATCTGATGTAAAAAAAATGCCCCTTATTTTAAACATATTTTCATCTCTACTCATTAACATGCACCATTTACATCTCCTATTGATTGGGAAGCTTCATACTTTACTAATAGCTTAACCATTTTACGGTGAACTATTTGGTTTTTTTATATCACTGGTAGATATTAAACCTTTTAGTATTTTTCAACATGTATACATACAACCTATTGTATGGCGCTATAGCCTAAAAGTGCTGGTGCGCCGTTTGAAAGAATCAATCAATCATATTCTCTTTGCTACATTTCACTGACCGATTATTCCCACTATGAAAATGAAGTCATATGGCCAACCTTCTTTTGCATACCAGGGCCCAGCAATTTTGAATGAATTGCCCAATGGTCCCTTTCAAGAGTGCTCTTAAAGCTCACCTTTTTCGACTGCAAGAACAAACTTAAAGACCTAATAATGTTTCCTACCTTAAATATTTTCAGTATTTTTTGTTTTCTAATTGTATGGTTTTTGTAGTCATATTATTATAAACGTTGTAAAGTGCTTACAGCGTCATAAGAGTAGACGCTATACAAAAGTCCTGATTATTATTATTATTACAAAGTCCTCATTATTATTATTATTATTAATTATTCCATAATCAATTTCCCTTACATACATCAGCTAGTAATATGGAACAAGTGCTAATGGAGAGGAAAAGAAAGAGCAGCAAGTTGATGGATACCGGTAGTTGTAGCAAAGATATGTCCATTAGCAAGTTGATGGATAGTTGTAGCAAAGAGATGGCATTTGAGCATTTCCAGTGATGCAGAAAAAGACAAGCTATTAACCCAAATATTCATGACCACCACTGTAATACTATTTCATACTTGCACATGATTTGTGGCTGAATTGTTGGTCAATTCCATTTTATTAAACAGAGTTTATGAGTGGAACACTTTTTTTCTTTTTCTTGTTCATAATATTGTTAATTTTAGCTAATCACGTTGCAAAAGAAGGTTATGTTAGCCACCAGTTTGTTAACAAAAATGATCTCTTTCAACACATAAAAAAGTCTATCCTTATATATCAAGTTATTTCCAAGAACACAAATTCACTTCCATACATTTTCCAACATTAAATTAACATGACCTCCTATACAGTGGCAATCATAGACATCTTGCTATTGTTACCTATTTATACTTATGGTAATCACGTACAATGAAAAGATAACATTTAGATTCTCAGAGAGTCCGGAATACAAATATACATGTGTAAAAGTTTGTCATAAACCAATTCCATGTCTAGAACTGATGCAGAAATGTACCAAAAGCTAAAAAGATTCGAACCCAACTCAACATATTCAAAGTATTCCCTTCTCAGTTTATTTCATATGAAAAGTTGATGTTAACAAAACATCACTTGTAGATAATAAAGACTACCCTAACTTCACATATGTGATAGCCACATCCAAGTAGAATGATCTAGAGTTGTGAATTTGCCTACTTTTGTATATTTGTCTTCTTTTTGGTACTTTTGTTTTGCTGAGTACCAGACTGGTTGGCTTAAAATATTTTTACTATTAATTTGGGTTTATCAATGATTTTGATTCATCAGTAGCATGCCAATTTATGTTTCTTTCCAGGGTGACATTTTTTGCTGAAAAGCTTTCATCTGTCAGACTGAAAACCCAACAACAATGTAATCCTGACTTTCTTTTAAGGGTTTCTTCGTCTGTCTGTTGTGTGGGTTATGCTTTCTGTATGTTAGAGCTTCTGGTATCAGTCTGTTTCATGTGTGCCATTTGGGGATTTATTGTATTATGGGTATGGATGAAAGATATATTTTTGTATTTTTAATCACAAGGGCTTTTAAAACATATTCTGCTTCTTCTCCAGTGGTGTCCCTTTATCATCTGATTGGTCTCTTCTGTAATTCCTCATCAACCCCTATTTCTGTTTTAACGCGTTGTCTAATTTTTTTTATTCTCCACACATACCCAAATAACATCTGAAACCTTTTTCAGTTCAGCTGCCGTTCTTGTTCTGTATGAGTGTGTGTGCGATATTCAGAGTGCTTGGTGTATATGCTATAATGTATGTATGCGATAGGTTTTTATATTTGTTGTGTAGAATATTGTACAATTGTGTGTTTGGGAGTTTCATTGGGGACTTGGGAGGATCAGACAGCAATTATTCTTTTTTTCTCTCTTTGTCCTGCTAGGGACTTTTTCAATGTTGATTGATTACATTTTATCTCTTTGTCCAGTAAGGGATTCTTTCGATGTTGATTGATTACACTGCAACTCTTTGGCTGTACATTCTTGCCTTTTGTCCCTTCAGCATTTTGGGCATCGTTTGATTTGACTGTCGAATGCTGGCTGATTCAGCTCAACCATGTGAAATATTAACAAACAAAAAACAATGGAGTACACATTTATTTCAGAGTAAGAGATTAGGCTGATTTTCATCTTTTTAATTTACTTCAAGATACTTATTAGAAATTTCCATGCCAAATTAGAACAAAATCTATATAACCTACCACACTTAGGTTTTTTTAAACCAAAATAATTTTCCAATGTCTCAAAATGAAAATATTTAATATTATTTTTCATAATTCAGCCTAGTATCCACAGTATTAAAAACAGTAATCAATTTAAACTGACCCAATGTATTTATTGATTTTGCATGCAAATCCTGCATTCTTCGCATTATGTTTACAAATAAATTGAATAGAGTTCTTGAGAAGTAAAACGATATTATAACATACTTCACTGTTATTATTAAAGTTCTATCTACTTTCATTCTTAAATTGAATGTTGAATCTCAACTAATAAACTAACTTTTTAAAATTTTAACCTTTGAAACATCAGAAAATATTTAAATTGCATATTAAATCCATTAAATATTGATTTCTGAATTTTTAATAATAACAGCATTAGTTTCTGCACTTGAATTATTTAAGGACACAATCATTAAAAAAGAGTAATAAACAAAGATTGATATTTTAAATTAATATGGTATCAGACTTTAAACTCACGAGATGCCAATGTATATAGGAAACTGCCTGGGATCATTGATTGCACTGTGGAAGTATTTCATTGAGAATTAGGGATTATGTTTTATGACAAAATCATAAAGACCTCCAATAGACAGCTATTGAAGTTATCTGCCATTATTTATGGACCATGTTATGTTGCTATATTATATAAATAATAATATGCCTTTTTTTTCCTTTGTTTTTGTACAGTAACACTTTAATAGTATGCATCATGATGATGTTCAAATAATACATTATAAATTCATTAAAAAAAATACACTTACATTACTTACTTTTTCTGTAAGTAGGGCTTATTTAGTATAAATCAACTTTCTACATCAAACTGTTTTTATCAAAGGCATTAACCTATTCAGACCAATATATTGATGAAAAAAAACGGAACCAAAACTTTAGGATACTGAAACAAGTTTACATAGACAAAAACAAATTAACTGCATCGACTTTTTCAGTGTTAGTAGTTGACAGTACCTTAATATACTACTGTAGTATGAATTTACAGAACAAATATTAATGCATGGTAATTTAGATTATTGATTATTAAAATCTTAAAAGTTCCAAACAGATTACCGGGTAAGCTATCAAAAATATGTTACTGACTTGTGATATTGCATGGAATTAAATCATACATTTTATTGGATACCACTTTTCATGATTTTGGCATACAAGATTATTTTAAGATTAGTACTATCGTTATGCTGCAGTACAATACATGGTAGAACAATAGATTCTACATAAGTCGAATAAAGAAACTACGGTACTCAGACTGGTACAAGCTGAATAATTCTGTTATTATTTTCTTCATTTAATTATCAGAGGTGTACCAGATTTTCAAACACTGACATAAAAATCTTATTAAAATCAGATTTCCACTGTCCAACATGAAGATCAGACAGAGATTCACAGGGATTGGGTTATGGGATCTATGCTATTACCATAATTATGAATTTTGTCAGCCAATCAAACAAGTCATTTATCTTCATGTTTGGGAGATTGAGCACTACGGCTGAAGAACACAAATGTGTGCCAAATGATTTTATTCACTGTCTTTGATTTCAGGTCGATATGAAACCTTTTAGTATTTTTAAATGTATAGCGCTAAATAGCCTAAAGAGTTTCATTTCCAATGGCAAATTTAAAGGTCATAAAACATAATCCCTAAGCGGTTAATGTCAGATCTTCACGTTGGACAGTGGAGGTCTGATCTTAATTAGATTGACAGATATGTTACTGTATTGAATTATGTTTTAAATCTGACAAAACCCTAGTTTAATTTTGTTTAGTAAAATGTTATTTAGCACTATTAGTATATTGTACACTGTACAGAATAAATATTAATTCTAGCTAAAATCTAACAGGCATGTTAACATACATAGTCTAATATGTACAGAAAAACAAAATTACTGCATGACCCCAGATTACATGATTTTTGTCAGTTATTAATTTTATTATTTCAGTTTTAATTTTTTTTTTTATTTCACACAAAGGTGAATGAACTGCTTTAAAAATATTTAATTATTACAAATTTAATTTGCTGCTGCAAAAAGAGTCTAGCAATATTCCATTCTATTAAAAATAAATTCAGCTACAAGCCCAAAAGAACTTAATGACCGTTTGCTATTTTGCAACTTGACAAAATCTTTTTTTTTTAAACCCATGGCAAAGGCAGTTGTCATTCTCACCTGTTACATGCTCAAAACAACACATGATGTCCACTAAACTTAATTGTTGACCATCCTGCTTTTTTCTTCCAATACATGTAATTTGAATATTTCATTTTATTCTTTACCATTAACACTTTTTATGTCCCATTTGTTATGCTTATGTTTACTTGTTAAATGCATTGTAAAACAAATACAATAGCTCGATTATGCAGACGTTTTGCATCACAACATATGTGCAGTTAAAAGCATCTGAGAAGTTTGTCTTATTCTTTGACCGATTCCATTGAATCTAATATGAATCGCAGATCCTAATCAAACATGGTCAAGCCAGTACATGTATCTGGATTTTTACTGCAATGGTATTTCCGTAACTTGTGCTTTTATTCAGCAAGTCCATATCTTAGGGTAATTTCTCTAAGACTTGTAGCAAAGTCATTAGGCACGTCTGGAAATGTATCACATACAGCTGTTATAAACAGAAAATAAGAAAAGTACATGGAGGTCTACAATAAATACATTCATGCTAGATTTTATGCAACAGTCTTCTATTTTTAGAATATTCTCCAAAATTTATGATGTCTGATACTAATGTGATGACAATAAAATGACAAACACATCTTTTTATTGCTCTTTTTTTATGTACCAGAAAAGCATACTTCATATAGAGGCTAGCATTAGACTTAATGTTTGATTAGGATTTTTAACGTAGCTTTAAAAAATTTTCAGTCATAACGCAACTTAATGAAAAAGTTTAATGGTTGGCATATGTAAGGTCTAAACCTAGATGTCTTTGGACAGAAAGTGTGATTAAATAGATTTAAGATATTTGCAATACAGTTAACATGTACCAAATTTATATTACATTAAAAAAAAATACATTTGTTGTTTTACATTAGTAAACAGGTCAGAACATACTTGTAAGTTGAGTTATATATACTGCAAATATAGAACCTGACCTGCTGTAGCAGATAAGGGTCTAAGATGTTTGTTCTAATGATTACTCTCAACAAACTGCACAGACCCAGATACGTGTTAAATAGAACAGCCCTAAGAGGCATTTTCTCTTGAATGTTTTTATTATCTTGTCATAGATGTGAATGGCTTATAAACAGATGCCATTAGCTTATGTCTGTCTATAATCTGCATACTGGAATACAACCAGTAAATCACACAAACAGGACCACCTACCACTAACAGACCTACGAAAGATGGAAAAACCATCAAGTTAACACATGTAACAACAATGAATCAATAGACAGGCTGTGTATCAATATACTGAACAGGTGTATTTTTTTTCCCCCTACCTTGGGTCAGATTTCCTTTCCCCATATTGAACTCGTGATGGATTCTTAAATCTAGACTGGCTGTGTTGAATTTGCACTTTTAATTGATCATGCTAGTGATTTTAGTAATATTAAAACTCAATATAAGCAGCACTAAAAATTCTATGTTTTGTACTACCTGGATAACATACTAAGAAGAAGAAGAAAAAAGTCTTAAATGTTAAATAATTTTATTATAAATATCAATATATTAATAATTAATACATGAATTATTAATAATCTAATTTAAAATGAGTGTAAAACAGTTTAATTAATGATATTTGCAATTTGTATGACAACATATGTATATCTATTTACATCTATATTGGTATAAACAAAGTTAACAATTAAAGAATATGTTCACTTTTTTTGTACCCCCCCCCCCATCTACTTTTTTTGCTTTAGTGAACAAGACCATAAACAGACAAAATGGGG
The DNA here is from genome assembly GCA_030141615.1 of Unio pictorum. Lineage (NCBI taxonomy): Eukaryota > Metazoa > Mollusca > Bivalvia > Unionida > Unionidae > Unio > Unio pictorum. Next base: position 4,905,135 of record JARLTB010000377.1, read on the forward strand.
GAAATATAGGAAGAGATGGAAAAATGAAATATTTGGCAGAATTTAGCATGGAAACCAAGGACATTGTGCATGGAAAAAGCTGGACATTTTGGACTTTGAATTTTGTCAGCATGGAAAACCCTGAAAAATCATAACCAGTTTGGACATGTAATTTGTTTTTATAGAACTAAGCATCGCAAACCCTGAAAGAGAACTTTTCAATTTTCAAGATTGGTACTTAGAATTATTTTTAAACTGATTTGAGATTGTCTCATCCTTCAACTATCACGATCCATGTACATAAAGAATGAGCAATTGTGACCAAACTGATATTTCAACTTTAAATTAAACTATTATAAAAATACATGTATATACTGAGAAATAGAGGACACAATTAAACTAACAAACAAAACCACACATACTTGACCCCTGCTTTAAAAAGACAAACCACAAGTGTTAAAGTATGTGCAAATATGTAATTATATGTTAATCATCAACAAAAAAATCATACAATAATGTTGGTGTATTAAACTATACATCTGTGAAAAGATATTCTGAAGAAATAGTTAAATCCTGACCACAAAATATCTTGTACATATACAATCATATATATATATATATATATATATATATATATATATATATATATATATATATATATATATATATATATATATATATATATATGTCCCAATAGGTTTGCCACATGATCTTGACTCTACAATGTAGAAGTATGAAATTCTACCATCCAATCATGATGAGAGCCATTTTAGTCCTTTTCATGATGATTGCAGAAAATAGCGTCATAAATGTAATTTCCAATTTCAACGATAATAATAGGTTCTCGAAAACATTGTCCTAACTACCTCAGTACCTTCCATGAAAGTATATCACATATGGGAAAAAGCTTAGTATGTAATTGAAGAAAAAAAGATTACAAGACATTATCATAGATATACACATTACTTAATATTTGACATTTCTGTGGCATTTTATTTCTTCATGTTGATATCAATGCATGTTATTATCTAATTAAATTTGCGTATGAAACTAATACAAAGTGACATTTACATCACTTCAGTATGGAAGTATACAGAAACATAGCAGAAATTTTAAGACATACACAAAGCTTTTTGCAGTCATGCAAGTAATACAGTGTATGCATCATTGATAGCTAAATTGTAAGTGATGTTATGACTACAAGCCTGTCACCTGTCCAGGAGAATACATTTAAGATCAGTACTGAAACCAATGAATTTATATATTATATATATATATATATATATATATATATATATATATATATATATATATATATATATATATATATATATATATATATATATATATATATATAGTTTTGGGTGGTGCATCACATAGTCAATTTATACTTAGGTAAATGAGATGAAGCAAAGACACAATTTATTACATAGTCACCTATATATTTGGGTGTCCACTTTGTGTTCAACACCTCATCAATATATTGCCTCTTGGTTGTATAATTTGTCTTTTTAAAACGACCTTACTGTAAACCGATCATTCCCCCAAAATATCCAAATCACGATGTCGGTATCCTATGTATGAATATTAACTCTTTGAATAAATCAAAAGTGAACAAAATTTTCAGATTTTTCAGTCAAGTATTTCCCTTCATGCATTAGTCACGCTTTTGTCAAGCAGAAGAAATCGCGGTTGTTCCATATGATGATGGCTGATGAAGCAGACTATGATGGGATATAAAATTATGAACTTCTACAGAATGCATGCTTAAAAAATTTCTTCAACTAAATAATACATTGAAAAAGCCGACATATTTTGAGTTCATTTTCATTAGAACAACTTTTTCAATCCCCACCCCACCCCTTTACTAAAAATTAGTGATACCGGTAAACAGTCTGGAATTTGGAACCAGAAAAGGCCCTAGTTCTAGGTACAACCAATGATAAAGGTTTTTATACATTTCTACATTCATTACAATTAATGTATATCCTTCCATCAGTAAATTGCACGGCAGACAGACTCTCACATATAGAGATCATAAAAGAAACATACATACATGCATGCATAGAAATTTTATTGTCTTTCATTATTACATTAATCTGACAATTGTAAAAATAAAAATAAAAAATCCCATAATATATTTAAATTGTAGGTATAATAAGTCACTTAAAAAACAGATATCCATAACCAGACAACTCCAATCTATCCATACATAAAACTAAACTGTAAAACATTAAATTATGAATATCTGAAAAATGCATACCTTTTCATAATAATAAAAATAAAAATGTTAGTAGTGATTAGAATTGGTCGTAAATTCATTATCAATAATTGGTTCCTCTTAACCAACTGATCATAGATTATAATCGGTTACTAAGAAGTAAGAGCAAATTTAAATTTTTGTTACACAGTTATATCTTTGATCAAGAGTTCACTGTTTATAAATGTGAAGGAGTAATCTCTTTTAACTCATTCAGCCACAACAAACTTATCAGTAACACTGCTACTGTGCCCTAGCCACACTAATCTGTGTCTAGCTTTTTGTGCCCCAGAGTGTTTTACCTGTTTGGAAAAATGAATTTGTCTACAGTGATGTATTTTTCTATTTGTCCAAGTTTTTCACAATTTATTTATACACTTTTTACCAAATTATGTGCAACATTGTTAGGAATATCACATCATCAGCACTTAATTCCATTAAAATAAGCCAGGACAATTAATATGTGATACGGTTTGAAACAATTTACATGGCAATGTTCAGATCCATTTTTTGGGTTCAGATATAACTTTGTTCAATAAACACATTTAGCAGGTTGGATACCACGTTTTGTTCGTTTTGTTCGGTGATACCAATAATACAAGATGCATTTTTGGGCATATGGATTTGTTTTGTTTGCGATGTCCATGTAGATTTTTTTTTTCCCTTGTCAATTTGTCAATGTTTGTTGTAGGTCCAGGATTTGGTCCATTAAAATCGTTGATTTGAACAGGCAGAAGACGATCACTCCAATCTGCTAGATCGGCAGAAACTCTTTCATTTTCACTATCAGCATCCTCTTCTTCTGACGATTCAATCTCAAGAATCTTCAATGTCCAAATCTAAATCTCGCAAATTATCCAAATGTTCAACATATCTTTCCTCTACTTACTCAATATTTTCTAGATCAAACCCGAAAAACTCCTCATTTTTGCCCTCACCGCCATCAAAAATAACTTGTGCTACCCCAATCATTTTAAGATTTTTCAAGAACAGAACACGTGTATTGAGACTGGTCTCAATTAGTAATACTTGGTTTATGAACTTTTAAAGTTTGCCCAAACGAAAGTAAAATCATTTCTGATTGGTTGCATGTGGTCTGATTCTTGGAAAAGCACAATTTGTAACCAATCAGAGACTTTCTCTCAACCACACATACGGACCATGCATCAGTGGAATCTGCCATGGAATGCAGTCGAGAAACTTCGCGAAGTCGCAGTATAAGCTGTTGAATGCAGAAACTGGATTACTTGCAAAGGTGGTATCGGGGCCGAATGAGTTAATGACATGTTTATTATAACCTCATAATAATATACCAATTTCAACTACAGTGCCTGATTTCTAAGAAGCAATTCCCAATACATTGTGGTAAAATGGAGCATCACACAGCAGCAGCTGCAGAAATTGTGACTACCTTCACCATGTTCAGTGATTAATCTACCCCTGCGTCCCGCGTCCAGCACGCACAAAAAATGGCTGGGACTCATTAGTTGTTCATATGTGCATTCTTTGGACACGAGTAACTTTAAAGGACCAACATCGTGCTTACTGTGAATTTTGTTTAACAGGACTTTCTTTTCACAAGACAAATATTATCTCTGCACCGGTCATGTGGTACTCACTCCTTAACAGTATACTGTTATGGGATGTCATCAGTTCCCCTCATGTTTCCGGTTAAAATGTCGCCAAAGCAGATGATGAAAATTGACCCTAAGCAAAGGGCATTGGATATTTTGTTTAATGATTCAAATTCCACTGATCAGCAGCATTTGGTTTTGTCATCTGATGTTCAGGATGCAAACATGTGCTCAGCCTCCAGCGTAATACATAAATTACCAAATATTCAACAGTTTCAGCCGAAATGGTTAAAAACGGCTTATAGAAAATTTGGCCCAACTTGGACCGAAAATAAAAGAATTCGGCCCAACCAAAGACAATTCGGCCCAATTTTAAAATACAACAGACAAGTATTTATTTGTAACATATATTTTGACAATTCTTATATAATGTTTTATAATAAAATTTGGAACATTTTGTGAACAAGATAAATGTTTTCCGAAGTTATAATGGTTAGGAAAAACCGGAGAAAGAAAGGAGTATAGTAGAGCTGTATGCTTGGTCTCAAAAACTTAATTCTCAAGCAAAACAAGAGATTTTCTTGTATTGAATGTATTTGTTACAAACAAATTAAAACTGATAAAATTGTAGAAAATTGCATAATTAGTCATTTTGCGATAATTTGACATAAATTTAATTCAGATCATGATTCTGTTTTGCTGTTATATGTTACGAAAAATATAGAAAAATGTGCACAATGAAAGATGCATCTTTACCAAAATTTCTTGTATTTTAAATTTCATTTAATTTGATCATGAATATTCAAAACACCACAAACATTTTAAGTTGTCAAATTAATACCATTCTAATCATAACAGTTTCCGATTCAAAATATTAGCGCGAAAGTTTACAACTTGTATGCCTTTTTAGTCGATCCAAACATATAACATATGTATCAGAGACATACGACAAGAGACTGTTCATTAAATATGTAATCGTTTTCACTCAGTTTTCCCTTTTGATATGTATATTAATGCATCTCAATGTGTTTGCAGAATCATTGTACTCGTTACATTTGAGCGGGACTCATTATTTGAATATATGCGAGTCCTGTGACTCATTGGGATGAAATTGTAGATTAATCATTGCATGTTTACTAAAAATGTTATTACAATGTTATTTCTTTTATAAAGTATATAAAACTATATATCTCTGAAATGATAATACAATTTGCAACACAGTGATTTATGTTTTGTTATCATTTACCAATGTACATGCTCACAACTGTAATTTGAAATATGACTTGCAAGAATTTTTTTTTATTAAAAAAACTTACCTTGATGTTTGGTGAATTTTTTGTCCATGAAGATGAATTAAATGCTCCTCATAGTATGGAATAAAATAAGATAATTCAATTTCTAGTATTTTGGTCCGAATCTGAAGTTTCTAGCATTGTTAGTTTAAAAGTTATAATAATTTTACTAAAATTGGACAACATGGCACGAGGAACAATTTCTTTATTTCACATTCTGATACATGTACTTCAGCGTGCAGTTTCTCATAAAAAATTGTCGCAAATTAATCCTAGAAATCTTTCAGTAAGATAATTAATCAGTACAAATTTTGAAGTCCACATCATTACTATGTTAGTAATAAAAATATTACTTTAATGGTGAATAAAAATGAACAATAGCTCCTTATAACAATTTAAATATTGGCTGGAACCGAATCAAAAAATCATCCTGGAGTCATTCCTCTTAAAAGCCTTCAAAGTCAGCTTCATTCTCTGAACCACTATCGACAAGTGCATGAAGCCATGCATCATCTTTTTCATCAACTTTATTCAATCGTAACCCATCATTTAAGTCAATATCATTATTAGTAGGGCCTAACAGAGTAGATAATTTTTGGCGAGTACCAAATCCGAGTATTTGGATGTACTATTTGCCAGATCTGGGCACGAACCGAGTAGTAGGCGTGACTCCGGAGCGTACTGTTTGTGTCATTATCGTATGCGAAGCTTAAACTTTTCGTATACCATATATATCGCCTATTTTTATTATTAACTAAAACTATTATGTATTAAAAAACTTTTTTTTTTTTTAAAAAGTTTGATATTTATTGAATTTTTTTTACTTGTAAACATTTGTGCTCGTATTATTTGCCGAGGCGAATACTTCTGAATAGTAACGAAAAACCGGATATTCAGCCGAAGCGAATGTCCGAGGCGATTTCCGGTTAGGCCCTAATTATTAGAATCATCTAAATCCTCAACTTCAATGTCGCTACCCTCGCTATCAACAACATCCATGTTTATAAGAGTTGTGGTCCATCATTTTATCAATCGATTTTCAAGTCAACTGTTTCTTTTCCAACCACGTTTTTTTAAAAAAAATTACAAATATTTGTGATGTATATCACGTGTTTCTAGAGATGCTACACACATACATAGTAGAGCATGATCGTAGTCGTATTCAAGATAAAATGGGATACTACGACTGCAGGTGTATTCAGGATAAAATGAGGTAATACGACCGTGGACGTATTCAGGATAAAATGGGTTTTATAATGACTATGTTCCTAATTATGAAGCATAAAGTTTCATATTTGTAGTTGTGAAGGGAATTAATAAATTCCAGGTCAGCTTTAGTTTAGTGGCTTAAAGTTTTACTAACCTTTGTGCTTTGCATACACCTTAAAAGTAATCTCCCTTTACACAATCGATTATGGAGTTCACAATCGATCATCTTATCAGTTTGCTCAACCAACTGATGATCAATTTTGAACAATAATCTGAACAACACTAGTAAACCCTTTCATTTTTATTTAATGCCAACCTTGAAAACGAAAAATAAAATTGAAAGTTTTTAAAAAGTCCAACCCTTATAAAAAAATCGGGCATAGTAGCCCCTAGGGGCAGAGCCCATTGTCTTTTCCCCCCTCCCTTAAAATACCCTGGGAAAAGTTGGGGCTAAAGTGGGTATGGGTACATAATTTAATCCCACTTGGCAAAAGAAAATAATATTCAAAATAAAAAGCAACAATATACAAATAATGCAAATTAATAAGATGTTCATCAACTCACCTGGCAGAAGATACTTAGTTTCTCCCAGTATTTACTCCACAAAATTATTTCCTCGTATAACTTTCTATCACACATGTCCTTATTCTAACAAAGATCCAGTATGCTTTTCTTCCAAAAGCTTGTTTTTTTCCCCCACAAAACTTTTTATGCATTTGGCCATCAGTTCCAGCTCCATGCCATATTACCTCCATGAATGTAAACAAATCTAATATTGACCACTCCGGATTGTTGAAAGAAGACTTACAAAATTGGAATAGTCACATTCCATATTCACAAATATCACAGCTTAAAGGTTTCTGATCACTCCAATGTGTTCTTGTGTATTATCAATCTCGAGTACATTATTCAGTCACATGCTTTAAAACACAGAATAATCAATCTTCACATTTATGAAGAATCTCACAGCACTCATAATGTTCTATGAGTTTCTATGGATTACCATCCTTGGCAGATGAATATCTAAACTGCAACTGGTATTTTTATTTACCGTGTGTTCTCATGTGTGTCTTCAGACTAACAGCATGTGAACAAGAATAACCACAGACATCACATTTGTAAGGTTTCTCTCCAGTATGTGTTCTCATGTGTGTCTTCAGATTAGTAGCATCCGAACAAGAATAACCACAGACATCACATTTGTAAGGTTTCTCTCCAGTATGTGTTCTCATGTGTGTCTTCAGACTAACAGCTTGTGAATAAGAATAACCACAGACATCACATTTGTAAGGTTTCTCTCCAGTATGTGTTCTCATGTGTGTCTTCAGATGAGCAGCTTGTGAATAAGAATAACCACAGACATCACATTTGTAAGGTTTCTCTCCAGTATGTGTTCTCATGTGTCTCTTCATATTACCAGCATCTGAACAAGAATAACCACAGACATCACATTTGTAAGGTTTCTCTCCAGTATGTGTTCTCATGTGTGTCTTCAGACTAACAGCTTGTGAATAAGAATAACCACAGACATCACATTTGTAAGGTTTCTCTCCAGTATGTGTTCTCATGTGTGTCTTCAGATGAGCAGCTTGTGAATAAGAATAACCACAGACATCACATTTGTAAGGTTTCTCTCCAGTATGTGTTCTCATGTGTGTCTTCAGATCACCAGCTTGTGAACAAGAATAACCACAGACATCACATTTGTAAGGTTTCTCTCCAGTATGTGTTCTCATGTGTCTCTTCAGATGAGCAGCATGTGAACAAGAATAACCACAGACATCACATTTGTAAGGTTTCTCTCCAGTATGTGTTCTCATGTGTGTCTTCAGATCACCAGCTTGTGAACAAGAATAACCACAGACATCACATTTGTAAGGTTTCTCTCCAGTATGTGTTCTCATGTGTGTCTTCAGACGAGCAGCATCCGAACAAGAATAACCACAGACATCACATTTGTAAGGTTTTGCTGCACTTGGTTGTTGTTTAACATTTGTTATATCTAAACATTTATCAATACTTGTATCATCACATCTCACTAAATTTGAAACTTTATCCTGTTCAAATTTCTCATTCAAATTTCTCTTTGAGTTCTGATGAAAAAGACCTCTAGAAGCACACTGATTAAATACATTTAATCCATGGAGAATTTTTAAGTGATCTTTCTTCCTTGTATTTTCTGCATGTTGTCCCCTTAATTTCACTCCTAAACGGTTTTCAACAGCAGCAAAAAGGATTTCAATCATTCTTATTTCATCATACTTTAGTTTACATCCATGTATTCTCTTCACATGAAATGCTAGGAATACATCCATGCTGAATGAAGTTCTGCACCAAGGACAACAGTATACTTCTGAAACAGAAAAATAATGTAGTAAACATTTAATAGGTACATTTCTATGCTGTGTATGTAACTTTTTCCATATGAAATAATTTTCTTTAATCATAAATATGTGATAAAAATAACAAACAACAAAACAAATATAAATACCCTATGGCAATGATATACCATCTCATAGCATGCCACACATTAGTGATCCACATTATTTTATCCCACTTTATTTACTTATCTATTTAACAGTTTTAGAATAAATGTCAACAGTAAACATTGTGAGTTTTAAAAAGTGAAATACCGTATTTGGTTTTAATGTTTTACATTCCTTCAGACAAATTAAGAGAATTTTGAAAGACAAATCAACATTTTAAAAATGTAATGAATTTTCAAGGCAATCACTCAAATTTAAGAATGAATCAAAGCTGTACTAGCTATGAATATATAGTTTTACTTATACAAAATATTGTATAACTAATAAAAAAGACTGCTTCCTGTAACCGGAAAAATCAAATTAAAATAACTTTGTGATCTACATTTCTTTAATTTAATGTTACATGATTTGTTAACAAGATAGATATTTTTAAAAACACACCGACACAACTGTCTGTTTAGTACCTTTTCACTTATTTCTGTATTTTGTAATGCTCATTTGGAAAACTATATCTTCCATTTGACAGTTAGAATTTATAATTTTTAATTTAGAAATGTCTAAGAAATAACTTTTTTCTCTCCTTTCAAACAGGTCCAGGTTAATTTTCAGTGACTTTTCATTGTGTTTTTAAGGACTTCCAAAGTTTTAATGTATTTACACTAAATGAGTTTTAACTTTTTTCAATGCTGCTTTATCATTGCAGATGCTAACACCAAAGTCAAAAACAGGATATATGAGCACAATACTCCAACTAAGAGATGCCACTATTTATTCACTTTTAAAAAAAATATATATATAAATGCTGAAGGTAACAAACTATATATTTTATTAACTTCAAACATTCTATATTTCCTCTGATAAATTCGTGTTTGGGGAAGAATTCAAGATTTTCCACAAAAATTCAAAACTTTTACAAGACAATCTGTCCAATTCAAGGATTTATCAAGATTACATGGATCATCAGGACCTAATACAGGAACATATTTCTTTTTACTTGCTTTTATTGATATTGCGTCATGGTTTCCAATAAAGTTGATAACAGTTTGCATTGATTTTCCCATTAGTTGAGTGAACCATGTGAAAATATAAATCACATTCAATATAAAACAGCATTTAAAGCCTAAAAAGAAAAAAAAAATTAGAGTTCAGCCTTTTCCTTTTTGCTTAGGCTGACAACAAAAATAGAACTGTCAAAGAAAATAATACCCCAGTATTGCAGTCTGAATTTGTTTTATATTTGTATATTTATGTTAGATCTATTTTCTGCAAAATGAAACTAAATATAATGCCATGCTATTGTCAAACTAAAAATAATTTTTGTTTCTTGTAAAACACATTTCTTCATGAATACTTACCCAATCATAACACCAACTACAACTACTACCTCACAAATCCAGTCCTCCCAGATTTAAAACTTTTAGCTAAAAGTTATCTGTACACATTGGTGGCAGTCAGACAGAATGATCTTCCTTGATATTTGTCAGCAAAACTCTGGATATCTCAGTTACTACTGGCGTATATGGCACGCTGTCGATATGGATATAACTAGGGGGAGGCTGTACATGGCTTATGGTTGCTTAAGTAATTCTTTCCAAGACTGATTAAGAACCGTTTATTTTGGAGGGCCTGTTTAACATGATCCAGATATGTTGGTTCAATAGTATTTTGTTTGGTATGAAATAACTGCCACTGCTGTTTGAGTAGGTGAGGGAAGAAATTCTGTTTCAGTGGAATTTATGCTGTGAGATTGAGAAGGTCGTTGATCAAGCAGACAGAGGTGAGATGGCAGTGATCTGTAATAGTGAGTGCTTTAGACCATTCAGGGCCCCTATATTCTGAATGAAACAAAGTAACCAAGAAACTAGCTGATTCTCCCAGTACAAAGAATCTGCTTTTGCATGTAGATGTTTATGAATATGATGGACCTAGACATGGATTTGTTGTTGAAGATGCCGCTTTAGAAAATCACACACCACTATGCAAAGGTCTGGGGACTTGGTTCCCCCTTGTTATTTGAGATAGGCCATCACCTTTGAGCTGTCAGAGAGTACGCAGACTTCCTTTCCAGTTAAAAGTTCTTGCCATCAGCAAAATACTTTTAAGATGGCCTTCATCCAGAGGAAATTGATATGTACATGCTGGTCTTGGGGAGACCACATTCCACTGGATTCAAAAAAGGTGGCAGTAGGTGTGACCCCAGACTTGTATACTTGCATCTCTAAACTGATCTCTGGCAGCTGTACTGACAGCGATATACACACCATAAGTAAAGGTATGCTGATGGTACCTCATTTGCACGAGGAGTGGTTGGTCCAGTCAGCAAACTTTTGGCCTCCATTGGGATAAAAAGTATCATCTGTAAGAGGCACATACAAAGGCGACCTTAAGCAAGCAAAGAAGGTGAAGAAATTCATGTGCAGAGATTATCGTGATTCCTGATTTCAATGCCCATTCCCATGGGAGACATGCTCAGTTTACCTTTGTTTTGCGTTCTGTATCTAAATGAACAAATTGTTGACCTATTTATTACTAGGTCAAATTTGTCATAAGGAAACCCCGACTATACACAACGTAACAGGGATTATCATATGATCTAATACACAAGTCACCTGATGCTTTTGCAGGATGTAGTTCAGGGAACTTGCTGCTGCTGCTGTCTTGGAGATGGTATAGACACAAGCCAATAGGCCTGTGCCACATATCGATATGATTCATGAAACACACAATACATATTGATACACATTTGAACCTGATGTTCTTTCAGGCTTAGAAGGTAGATGGTGCCCTTTCATGTATGTTCACATTCTGGTCCTATTATTCCCAGTATGCAGACAACAGATAGAAAAATAGTTGTCAATTATTGATATGTGATTCTATTTGATGAGAAGTTAGCAATACTTTCAAACACTATATGTTGGTTGCAGCAAACTTTACCCAATGTTTTAGGCTATTTTATGGTGGCTCAAAATAACTGTCTTTGTTTTGTACATAATGAATGATTTGAAAATATATTACCCATCCTTACAAGTCCTCTGATACAGTATATCATTATTTTCTGTTCTAGATCTTCCAATACTAATGGGAGAAAGTATGTAAATTGGATGAGAGACTGAATACCAGCAAGCAAATTAATGCATCAGTACTGTATTGTACTGCTACAAAAAAAAGATATATTTTCTGTTGTATGCTAATTTAAATTCAAGTCAAGTAACATTCTTTACTGGCTAACAAATCTCTTTTCAAAATAATCGATAACAAGATGAATGATTTTCTTTGTTACTATAATATGGTGCAATAACAGCACAACAATTTCATTACTGTAATGATACATTTACGACTGTAAATTCAGACCTGAGCAATTAAATAATTACCTTCTCCATTGACATATTTTGGCTTTAAGAATGATTTTGTGTCTCTGACAATTCCAAGATCCCGCCCATACTCATTGCCATACCACACCAGGAGTTCTTTGCCAGGTTCTATGGTTTTAAAGGCTCTGTAGTAAATATGACCGTAGTACTGGTAAGCTGTCAGGTTTTGCTCTGCCTCTGTCCTTGCACAATTTATATATCTCATCCAGTTAGACTGGGCAGGATCTCTGGCATCAACAAAGTGACTTGCTACCCCATCTTTGTAGATCTGAAAGAAGAAAACTGTCAAATACATTTGCTGTAGTTATACTGGGATAACTTTGTCTCCAGAAGGTCAGTGTGACACAGTGTCTATTGATTTTCAGTGTCTCAAAGAAATAAAACAATAAACAGATTGAAACAAGGTTAGAGATGATAAACAAATATGGATAAAATTAATTTTACATTTATACAACAGGAGCAAAAAGACAATTTATAACATTTTGTCACATAGCCACTTTTGGTTGCACAAAGGATTCATGTCTAAGAGAACTTTCTTATTCTAAGAGTGCAATTAATAAAATAAGCAGAGGTGTCATAAACTTAACTATTTAAGAACAGAAAAGATGAACCAAACAAATCAAGTCACTTGCATATGTTTTTTTTAATGGATAGTGTGACTAATTTATAAATAACATTACGAGATGCAATACATTATGATCCAAAGCATTGTTAGCTTAAGTTGAATCAGTTTGTAGCACAAAAATTGGTTTATAAAGCATTTTAACTAAAATTATGACTAACAGAAAGCAGTAAGGAATTATATACCTTATATACTCGCGTATAAGCCCGTTCGCGTATAAGCCGACTCCCCCCCCAATGAATCGGTAAAACTGTTATAAAGTGCATGACCTGCGTATAAGCCGACCCATAATTTCTAGACTACCAGTACATCACAAGATGCACAAAGTGAGTTCTGAATACGTTTATTTAGGCAAATCACATTATTAAATAAAATAAAAGTAAGAAAGCTAATTTATATGTTGAAATAAAAACAATTCTAAAGTGTTAAGTCTTAATGGAAATTTATATACCGGGTAATCCTTATTCTAAAATCATGAATTATAAAAGTTCAAAATTGGGCTCTGTATCAGACTCGCCAAACAGTTCACGAAACTCAACTTCTATTAACGGGCGTACTTTCATCATATATGTCATCATGGTCATCCGATAGTCCGGTTCATAAAACGAGAGCACCAGCCGGCTGATGCAACAAATTTTGAATCTTCCAGCTTACATTTATTATTTTTCGCCATCTGCTATAGCACATAGACAAATTGCTGCCATTCCTGTACTTGCTTCTCGTTCACAAAAATTTGCGTGCTGCAGCAGTTGTTATTTACTTCTGCATATTCAATAACGTTAAGTTTGAATGCTTCATCATAAGCAGAACTCTTTTTTTTTTACTTCCTATACTATTCATTTTATCTGATTGAATTGAATATAAGCTTCTAGAGAGATTAAACTGAAATAATTTCTTATAGTGGTAGTGTACTATTTATATACCTTATCCTGTAATTATTTCCACAGTTGATTATCAATTTGTATTTTACAATTATTTATCATTGTTGTTTATTTGTGTTTTTTTTTAAAACTACAGGTAGTGTGATTCAATTGATCAAAATATGATTGGTTTCAGCATCGACATTATTCAAGTATTGTGACAGTTTATAACTTTGAGCAGAAACCATGTCTACTACCATATCTCAGTAAATGAGAGTCAACATGTTTTAGTCAAGTTTTTGGCATTGTGCAACAAAAAAAATATTATCTCAGAGGCATTTACCACAGATTGAGCATATGGTAGCTATTGTACAATACTCTACCGCTTAAAAACCACTTTGCTTTACAAACAAAATATCAAAGTAGTATATAAACTGTAGCTGCCTATTACGTCTAAAACACCTATCAAAGAAATCCTCTCGTTGATTGGGAAGCTTCATATTTTCCTGTTACCAACAACTTACCATTTTATACTGAACTATTATGTTTTTTTTATATTGCTGGTCGATATTAAACCTTTCTTACTTTTAAATATATAACCTATTGTATGGTGCTATATAGCCTAAAAGTGCTGGTGCGCAGTTAAAATTCAATTAATCAATCAATCAAAGAAATCCAACAAATTATATTGTTTTACAATTATTCACGCTGACTCGTATATTGCAATGTTATTTACCCTTCCTAAGTGTGCGCGCAACAAACCCCTATGGAGCCTCTCGCTATTGTTTCTTTAAGACTATTGTACACGTATTTCTACTCTCTATCAAAATGTTTGACGTATATACTTTCAGTATCGTAATTCTTTTCATATTTACACTGAAATAAGCTAGCGTGCATTTCTACAAAACCGTAGAGTTTAATGATTACTGATTAGCTGAGGGTTAAATACTTGACAAGAGATTACTACTATTGGCAGTTCTTTTGGAAAATACACGTATTTCCGTGGTTCAAATAACACATATGGCTGTATTTTCTGGTGGATGGACATCTGTCAAATAGATGTCAAGTACGTTAAAACATGTTTTTCTTTAATTATCCTACCACTCAAGTTAGAAAAAAAATATTTGTTTGACTTCACGACAGGACAATTCTTATCAGCCATGTGGTATCATTAGGCATGTGAACTCATATTCAGCGATCGACGGAAACAATAAATACTGAAAATCAAGGGAAAAAAGCATTATAAATTTCAGACTTGGACCTTGATCCGCAGATAAGCTGACACCCCTTCTTCCAGGCCTTATTTTTTTCCTAAATTTCTTGGCTTATATGTGAGTATATACGGTATGTAATTACATACTATAGGCTGATTGATTGATTGATTTTTAACGGCGTCACAGCACTTTTAGGCTATTTAAGACCATACAATAGGTTGTATTTATACATATTCAAAAATACTAAAAGGTTTAATGTCGACCAGCGATATAACAAACTAAATAGTTCAGCATAAAATGGTCATATGTTAGTTACATACTATAGGTAATTTTAAATACAGATGTACTGAAACTTTAAAGTGCAAATTACTAGCTGTCAAGACTAAAATACTTATGTGCATCATGTTATTTCCTATACATGATTAGTATAGAGTAATGCAAGCTATTGGTGTTCAATACGTTCTCATTAGTTCTTTATTCATTCATGGGGCAAGGGGGGGGGGGATAATAGAAATAAAATAACCCAATCTTGATTCAATGTTTGCTATTGTTGATACACCATAGCCTGTCTGGTTTACTGTCTCTGTGATTTAATACTCATCTTAAAGCTCTGTTAAATGAATTTCACACAAAAAGTATAAATTCTATAAAAGGAATAAAGTATCAATATAATGTTGATGAATTTAGAATAATAAAGTATAAGTGCACTGAATATAAAATTTATAGTTTTCAGATGCAGATGGAGGTTATTCACATTATATTTAAATTCCAAAAGAAACAAGTCCAAAACATCTAATGTTCCTAAAGTCACAAAATAACAGTCTGCTAGTGTTATTTTATGCAATGTAATTAGAAAACTTTAGCATTTGTACCATAGCCACATCTGATTTTATGATTGGTTGAACCATTTTGTACTTCATGCCTTCAACAAACACTGGAATGTGACAAACGTTTTTGAATGCTGAACATTGATGGTATTTATTGACCAATCTGAAACTAGCACTTGCGATCATCGGGCAACAAAGAATTACTTACTGATCAATCAAAATCAAAGCAAGAAACATTATATGCTGAAAGTGACATAATCATATTAAACATGAAGACCCAAAAACATGAGACAAAAAAGAATTCTATAGATTTCCACACTGATGATTACAAATAAAATGCAAACTACACAAGGCACAATACACTTAAGATGCAAGTAGACACACCCTGTGATCAAAATGTCAAACCAGTTGAAATGTCTAACATCAGTTGACAACATATCGTAGCAGTAATACACATGTGCTCTGCTCGAATGAACATTCAAATTATGTGCGGAAATAAGTATACATATATGTTAATTTAAACTGGGACACTTTAAGCATAACAAATTTTACAAATTAATATTTGGGTCATTTGTATTTCCATGAAATAGCTCACTTCATGAACAAAATACGTGTTATTATGGTGCAGTGAACAAAAAATGACATGCTGTAAACATGCTAAAGATGACATGTGACCTAAGCTAGATTTACCAGCGTAACAATAAGTAATCTAATTTTTTTAAAAATATAATTATTTTTTGCAACAGTCAAAATGTCATATTCCTAATAATGATGTCATGGAAATTACTGCTTGTATTCTTCATTTACCATTTTCTAATAAAAATTTGCCCATCTCCAATTTCCTTATATTTGTTTAAACTTGTATGCAGACCTGCCAACTATTATGATTTGACCATAAATAACCCTTAAATTACTGACTTGTAGAATAAAAGTAAAAATGATAAATACAATTGCAGTAAAATCTGGATATTAGCTTTCTATATGCAGCTTGAAACTAGGCTTCATATAACATTTAGTAGGTTGGCTAAAGAAACAAGTACTTCACAGGAGTACCACAGACACTTTAACTGCACATATCTGTTAATGCAAAAAATCTGCATGATCAAATAACTGCATAATGAAATTTGAAAAATGTTTAACATAACAGACCTGCCACCTCAAGTGTAATATACAGATGCCAAAGCAACAAACAAACAAACAAAAAAAAAGCACATATACATGTATTTACAAATGCTTACAAAGGAATTGGTATATCTGAATGTAAATGTATGCTAGTCATACTATGAAACTCATTTTTCCATTTCAGAGAACAACTAGCATATTCCTGACATAATTTCTGCATCACTTTTGCTCACTTTGCACACCCTCATGAAAAAAGGTATTTTAAAGTTTTTATGGCATTTTAAAAACATTATGATTTTCGAATTACCAAACAAAAATATGGAATGATCCTAAGTAAATCAGGATAAGTGGCAAGTCTGCAATAATAATACTAAAAATGCTTTATTTATAGAGGGCGACTTGTTCATTAGTCAAGGACTATTCTCCCTCGAGGCCCTCAAATAGGTTCTACATGATCAAAATAAGAGGCACAGATTTTTAATCCATTTAACATAGGGGCTGCTCATCAGTTATTAAGTACTTTTGAGAGAGTGTCACATGTAACGGGAAGTTGTTTGCATTTATAATATGCACAATAGAGAAAATGCTAGTATACCTATATGCTACTTTAATGGCTGACATTTCTTTGGATATTGTGCTTATGGTAATTGTAAATGACCTAAGCAAATTGCTCAACTAAAATGACTGCTCCCTTGTGCTCCTAAAACCAGCCTGAATTTGTCTAAAGTACGCTATCCTTAGCAGCTATTAATTTAGGGAAAATGAATTTTGCCAGACTTAACTATACCAGCTTCTAAAAACGCAACAAAAGAATTATCAAATGTATAAAATGTTTTTTAAAAAAGTTATCAGCTTTTTTTAAATATACAATTTACCTCTAAGATCAGGAAATGAAAAGGACCAAATGGAGCTAGCACTTTTTTGAAAGGTGAACATCTGAGGCAAGACCAAGCTCAATACCTATATTACAACTACATAGATATACAAGGTCTTTTTAAACAGCCAGAATAAACAGTGAGGGAAGCAGAGGAAATTCCTTTTCTTTACAATTCTAACCCTATGCAAAATACAAAATCTGCATTTAGTATGAAACGTCTGCGATTTGCCAATGCGGAAAGGGAAAATAGATCATCAACATCTTCCCGAAGGAAGTCCGAAAAAGAGATGGATTACAAAAGAAAAATATCATGTGGCAGGATAGTATTCTATTTTATTGAATATGGTAACAAGTCCAAAATTATTGCTTATTACTTAAAATTCTTCCTTATGCTCTGCCAAATAGCATGGGTAAACATTCATGGATATTTAAATTACATTTTAACACAACTGAAGTTTTACCTGCCATGCATATCCTGTTGCGTGCACTTTGTCAACATCTTTGGTGATGACACCAACATACGGACCAAACCTGGTCCTGCTAGAGAACTGCACATCAGCCCAGACTCCAAGACCAGCATTTGGGATACCAGACTCCTTAATAGTTAAGCCTACTGGTAGTGTGGCTTGAGCTTGATCCTTCTTACAAGTGTCAGGAACCTGTAGATACACTGTTCCACATTTTACACATGATTCTACTTGCAATATTCATTAGCACCAAGTATTCACAAAAATAATTATTGTACATTAAATTTATTGTAAATATTTTACATGTTTTGATCAGACCTATTGATCTCTCTTGTTTAAATTTTTTAAAAAAAAGGATTATATTAAATTTCTTGATCATTTTTACATTTTAAATTTAAACTTGTCCCTATTAAAAATTAAAAAATGCAGTTGCAACAAGACCAGACCTGCCATCAGTGATGAATCTATCTCAGTAAGGCAGTTGATTTCTTTTCTGTAAGTTTGACCAATTTTCAATAAGGTGTAAACAAATATATCATAAAATGCTACTGTAAAGCATGAAAATACAATTAAAAGTTAGGTATTTGAAACATGCAACAAAAAAAAAAAAACATTATGTTCAACTGAAAAGTTTGTAAGTTACACATAGACTATTTACCACTAATGCAGCTGCACAAACTCAAGTTTCAAACCCTAGGGTTGCATCTAGGATTTGAAAAATGTGGGTACTTTCCCCCACTGAATCTGAAAAAAAGGGGGGCCAACCCAGCCATAAAGGAGGGGAGGGGGCACCAACAAGTATGGTGTAAAAAAAAAAAAAAAACAACACAATGTATTCAAAGCACAATAACAATTAAATTAAGTGCACGAAATGCATTTCATGTCTTCTGTATTATATAGTATATCAATTATAACTGAAATCAAAGTCTTATGTTTTCTAATAATAATATTCTGTTTACACACTAACCATTAATGAATCAAACTATAGACTGCAAATAGTGTCACTCCTCTGGCCAAAATAACCTCCTGTCCCTCCTCATCCTCCACTCTATCAATGCCTTGCTAAAGTTGAAGTCTCCCAGAGCAGGTCCTTCAATTGAAATCATCACGAGTCTGTTGAGAACCCTTTCTTCTAAATGGCTTCTTCCTGCAGTTTTGGTTTGATTTTGATTGCTGAATCATCTCACAGTCAGCGGCTTGGCGTGGCATAACCATTGCCACTGATGCTAGTTGAAGATTTGGAAATGTGTCTGCATGATATTAATATACAATCTGCCAGAGTCTGCACATTTTGTCTCTAGGGTACATTTCTTGTTTAATGACAGTCTGAGCAAGAACACCCAGAAAGTCAACAAAATCCAACAGTGATCCATATTTCAGAGAAGCTTTCCTCTCCTTTGCCAAGTGATAGGTAACTGACATGGCATGAATAATCAATTCAGATTTCTTGCTGACAGCTGCCATGAATGTAGTTTTAAGATTTTCACTTAGTTTCAAATTCTGAATAACCTGCGTGTGAGCTGCTAATCAACATGTCTGTCAAGGGTTGATGTCCTGAAATTAGCATTTCCAAGTGTAAAAGAATCCTTTTTGCCAGTTTTTACACACCATCTGCAAAGCATTTCATTTTTTTCCATTCAATTCCAGCCATGATCCATTTTGTTTCCAGTCTGAATTTAAAGAGTACTTTTCTTTTTTTGGCATTAGATGGACTATTAGTTTCATCAGTGCCATCTTTAAGCACATCACTAGAATCGCCCAATAGGGATCAGCCAGAGGCAGTGTTTATTCACTGCCATTGTGCCTACTAACTGCTAAAATAGTGAAAAAGCATCAGACTTTTAACTGATTGTGCCATTTAAAAAGTCCTGTGAATGACAACCAGGAATAATAGTCCAAAAATAATAACACAATTCTTACTTTTTTGCTCAATTTTGCCACCACAATCTGGAGGCCCAGATTGGCCGAAAGCGCTCTCCATTACGGATCACACCCATCTCACCTCTGCTGCGTGGGATCGAGTCTACGATTCAGCTAATGTATTTATGTGAGAAAGCTTGCCAGTAGCTTCTTGTGGGACGGTAGTTCTTTCCGGGTTCTTCCTCTACCAATAATACTGGCTGCCATGTATAGCCTATTGTGTGCTGAAAAATGGCGTTAACACCCTACAACACCACCACCAACCAGCAGAGTTTAAACTTTTTCAGGAAATCTTGAATTGGGGAAGGTTTATTTTTTTTGTGCACAATCGTATGTCCTAGATGCAACCCTGCTACTGCGCAGAAACGTTTTATATAAGATGACTTGATCATGATCTTGAACCTTAAGACCCTACCCACCCATAAATCTATAGGTTTCTATAGATTTTGTGATTCAAAACAAATGTTCTTCTGCAGAAACCATTTTACATCTGTCGCAGGGACCTTAACATTTGACCATCTTAAAAGCCAAATCAATAGGCTTCTTTCTTACCCAAAGCAACAAATTATTTATTAACCTTTAATTTGCTATTTACGCAGCAACCACATTTTTCCCCCTTCAGCCAGTGGCATTGATCTCATAAATCAATAGGTTACATTCTTATCACTGTATGTGATCGAAAGATCTGATCAAAAGTTGTGAATAATTCAAGCTATTGTTTGGAAATCATTTTCTTCTTCCAGTCAGTTTCTTTTTTATTCCAAGTATAAACCATCAGCAAAATTTGGCAATGTTAGATGTTAGTGTACAAGTAGAGAAATAAAATATGAACTGGCATGAATGTACAGACTTCAAAACATAGAATAAGATCAAAATGAGACTCTGTAGAAAGAAAAGCAACCGTTTTCACAGCTGAACTGCATTCAGACATCAAAACTTTTCAAAGAGTTCAAGCTAGTTTACCAGCTTAAAATTACATCCCACTTGAAAATTAAATCCTGATATAACTGATCATAATGTACACCATTCAAATTTTTCATAGAATCATTCCTATTTTTGAAGTCAAATTACACATGTCATATTAAAGATAGGAATGATTCGGTGAAAATTGGAATGATTGAATGATTGACATCCCTGTATCATAATGATTCATGTAGAGTTCTACAATTTATTTTACCCATGTCAAATTTTTATTCTTATATCCATTGATATCACATAATTGTACTTCAAATGACAAGATATTTACCTTGCTATCTTCCACAACAATTAGGGGACCATGGTCCGGACAGTTCCCTTCGTACTCCTTGTTGCACTCCTCACAATCTGAAGAATGCATTTGACAATTCAGTAAGGCAGTCAACTTTTTTTTAGTAAGTTTGACAAGTTTTCAATATGGTGTAACAAAATATCATAATTTGCAATTCAGACATGATTTTGAGCTTTAAAAAACCCCCACTGAAAATGTAAAAAGGGGGTTTTGGGGTACTCCCCCAACGGGGTATTGAGGGGCAGCGCCCCTGATCAAGGGGTTCCTGGGGTCAAAGACCCTCAAATAAAAATGCATTTTACATGCATGAAAATCTGCTCCTGGTGCAACTTGTAACAAAAAAATCATTTGAAAAACTAACAAACTTACCAAAAATTTTACAATATTTATTGTCACATGAATTTGTTCTCCAATACTATTGGTACTCAAGTTATTTCATGTGCATGTCAGTTTTCACATCGTAATTAAGTCAATAATTAGGCATTTTTTGCTGCCAACATATTATACTTCTCTCTTTTCATAAAAAATATGTAAAATAAACAGCCAAATACATCATCTATATACAAATAATCCCATATATTTACTTGTCTTTTTGTCCACTGAACACAACCTGTTGATATGCCAGTTAAGCTCTTTTTGCAGCTTTAAGAAAGATTACTTTAATCTTCCTTTTTGTCATCAATGATTTTGATGGTTCAACGTGCACTCGTTTCTTTTCCTTCTCAATGACAGCCTTTTTCCTTTCAAGCTCCAGCAAGTATTGGCGACATTCAGTGTACATATTCTGACAGAGGGCTTCATTTTTTCCGTATGCAGCTTCATTTGTAGGTGTGGTTCGAGACTCTTTCAACCACGACTTCTGTAATGTATATATTGCAGAGGGCACAAAATGCCAGTCCTCAAGCGTTCAATTTTCTTATAAATTGACCAACTAAATTTCCGTTGACAATTCGTTCCAGACATTCCCTTCCATTTTTTTAAAACCTTTATCTAAACTTTTTGTGTCATTGTCTCTCTCAACAACTATGGACGCCATTTTTTGCAAGCACGTTTCTTCTTTCCATTGCCATTAGTTTTCTTTACACGAAGATTCATTGGAGGAATTTAAACTTTTGACCTTACAAGAGTCGTGGGCTAACTTATATATGGAGCAAATAGGTTACAAGGGTTGATGCAGAATGGGACTGAAAAGAACAGTTAAAAACCAGAGAAAAAAAAAATCGGACATTTTATTTTTAAAAAAAAAGGACTATATCAAGAAAAATCAGATTCAAGTCAGGAGAAAAGTGGAATTCCATTTTAAAACGGAGAAAATTCATGTCTGTGCAATTGTAAACCTGAAAAACTCAGTATAAAGTAAAATATAGCAATAATAATCATTATGTTCAACTGAAAAATGTGTAAAGTAAGCATCAACTTCATTTACAACTAGTACAGCTGCACCAATTTCAGTTCTAAACCATGAGCAGCTCAATGGCTTGTTGCTGTCACTGAACTTGAATAATTTCTGGAAATTCTTATTCCATTTCACACGATGACAGCAAAACTATTTTTCGCCACAAGTCACACTTAAATTGATATGTGATATCCAAAAATAATAACGAAAATAATAATAATAATAATAATAATAATAATAATAATAATATTAATAATAATAATAATAATAGTATTAATAATAATAACTAAATTGAAATGACTACCTAACACAATTGTGTCCCTTCCAACTTTTATTCAAAATAATCTGATTATTTATTTTTTATTTTTCCTGTGATTATTATTAACACTTTTCAAGTGACTTAGTTTTTCTTTCATCTTAAACATACATCACTTGCTGGATGCCATTTCTAAAAAAACATACTATGATCAAAATTTGTTCTCTGTGCTACATTTGATTGACAAGACTCCAGTACAACATACCTATCTGGCCTCACCATTTTGTACACACCAGCAAGATAATTGCAGCCTCACTGATGTGTATACACCAGCTAGATACTAACACTCCTCTTCTGACAATCATATACCGTATTTTCCGGCCTATAAGTCGAGACTTTTTGACTTGAAAATTCGGTCTTCGTCTTATACTCCGAATCGACTTATATATGGATTTTGTCATTGAAATTGCATCAACTTATATATGGATTACAGTATCCGGTATGCTATTGATGTTGCTCTATAATCGGCATAATCGAAAACAGGTCACATAGAAGTACAAATTCATGTTAAATTACTATGTCAATAAATTGTCATAAAATAATATGACTGCATTTACATTTGTAAGTTTTGTCATTATTTATTTTGCATTCTGCGTGTTTTTTCTTATTTCTCAAACATAAAATAAAAGAAAACAATTACCGGTAAAAACTTCACCGGGCCGCATAGCACACTTACGGTCTATACTCTATAGTGTACTGTACTAATTCAAAGCATATTGTTTGTTCCTAAAAAAAAAAAGATATGAAATAACTGATCCATTAATATTTGATTTTCCAGTATAATGTTGGACACACGTGAGCAATTACCAGCATAACTTTTTTTTATTGATCCTACAAAGGGATGTAATCCATAGTAACTCGAGCGTTCTATGATTATTTATAAAATAATGTAGATCATGCATTCTACTGAATCCCCCAAATCATATGTTTCTAATTGTATTTGACAAAGTTTCTCAAATAAATTACCGTAGGTTTAAACTACACTAAAATCAGATTTATAGATGGACTACCAGTACTAATAGATCATCAGTGATCCATGATTTTTAGTTTCGCAATTTAGTTTAAAGCAAATTGTAATGTCAACACTTCACCTATATTCATTCTTAACCAGCTGACATTTCGGTGTCTCTCTTTGATTATACCGGTTGTTGATAAATTTGTATTTGGTTTCCAGCAACAATCAAAGCCAGTTGCCGCAATTGTTTCGACCTTGATATTGGCTTTAGCTACCGATACTAGTTACCATATTGCCGGTACCCCATTGTTCTTTATCATTAATCCGCATCAATTACGCTACTCGTGTTTAATATCAGTGGGATTAAGTACAACAATAAATGATGCCCACTCCCTTCTCTAGATCTAAATACATGTAATGAATTTAGCCATGGGCATTGTTTTCATTGCTTTAGTACAGGTTAAAATACAACCAGTTCTGTCTGCTGTATTTATTAGAGTACATCAAAAGAACATGACGCAATAGCTGGGCTAGCTGGGCGGCAAGTTCAAAGGACTTTGACTAGCAGCTTGGGTGGGAAAAAGTGCTGAAATTTACAATGACTGAATTCAGAGACAAAGATCCTGAGACCTACATGTAGTTATTATAAGAATACACTTTAACTTCCATTAATTAATATACGAACAAGTACTATTTCATCATTCGTTACGTACACCCGTTACGTAATTTTTGTTATTTTCTTTTCATTGAATTCAGTCAAATAATGATCTGTGACAAAATTATTTAATATTTTACATCCGTGTGTGGATATTTTCGATGGAAATATTTGTATTATGGATTCAATGTATGTTACAAGATTCGCTGGTGAGTACACGGTGTTGATACTCTTTTCATGCTATAGATTATACATGTATATATAAATTAGACACGTGTATGTACCAATGCATGGTTCTCTGAATAAAGTACCGTAATTGTATTTGACAAAGTTTCTCAAATAAATTACTGTAGGTTTAAACTTTCAACTGGAAGGAATGATCATAGCTCTTGTTGCAATGGATATTGCCGGTAATATGGAATATCATACGACGATACCATCAATATTCATGCAACCGGAAGTTACTACCGGTAGTATAAAATACAAAGCCAAGTTATTGACCTGGCCTCGTCTTATACTCCGAATCGACTTATATATGGACGAAGGATGGAAAATTTACAAAACTGGTCAATTCGACTTATACTCCGCATCGACCTATAGGCCGGAAAATACGGTACTCGTTATTCCCACCATGAAAATGAAGTCATATGGCCAAGGTTCTTTTGCATACCATGGCCCAGCAATTGGAAAGAATTGCCCATTGAAAGCAGACACAAAGACACAGTTATCCCTTTCAAGAGTGCTCTTAAAAACTCACCTTTTAAATGTTTTCTAATTTCATTGTGTCTGTTTTTTTTATTGTTTTGTAATCAGATCATTAGAGATGTTGTAAAGCATTTAGAGCTTATAAAATTAGCTGCTATACAAAGTCCTCATTATTAATATTAACAGTTTGATCACACAGACATTTGCATGAATAAATAGGTGCACTTTAAAGTGTCTGGTGTGCTGCTGTCAAATTAGTCTGGTTCCGCGACCAATTTCACTACTTCTAATATGACGCCTGGATCCAAATCAAACACGGATGAACAAATTTTCTAGCAATGATAATTTTTATGTAGTTTTTGCTTTAATGCCGCAAGTCTGTAATTTAACGTTAAATTTCTTAAGACTTCTTGCAAAATTGTAAGAGTTGGCAGGTCTACACAGAGAAGAGCAACAGATGAGGACAAGCACCTTCTTGAGAGTCATGATGACAAGCAGAAATTGTGGGTTCTGCAACAAACAGAATTCCATCAACAACCATAACCTTAAAGCAGCCTATTTTAATTGTCAAAATCCGAAAGATATAATTAGAATACTGCCAGTGGTTTTGCTTTTCTTCTCTATATCTTTACAAAATTACTGGTCACGATTCAGTGCCATGTACTGACAGAAAATACAACAAATAAAACATTTAAGCACAGTTTTATTGTAAACTATTCAAATGCTGTACAATAGATGAAAACTAGTGCATTATTCTATTTGGATGACTACTGTCACACTACAAAAATGGAGTAAAATTTCCCAGATTTAAAATGTCTTTAACCACACGTGTAAATATAACTAAGAATTTTGTCCTTTTTGTATAACCCATTCTAGGTCAAAATTAATGTGTGCACTACATATGCAGTGGGTTCTGTAATAAATATCATGCATTATACACTCCAAAATAAGGCCTAGTTCTTTAAATATAAAACACCAAGAATACATACAAAGAAACTGGTCATCATCTGGTGGTTCCAAATCCATAAAATTTTTAGCACGATTTTCTCTGAGTGGGTATTGATGTTTGACATCTGTTGACTTTTTACTCTTAGATTTCTGAAAACAAAAGAATTTAACTAGATTTGTGGTTAAAAAACAATGCAAACAAAAAGACTAAAGTCTAAAGAGATGCATTAAGTTAAACCAATTTTGTAAAGTGCTACAATTTTATGAAAATCAAATCTGATCATCTAGTTTGCATAAAATGTGCATTCCAAATGTAGTTTGTCTACACTTGCACACACTTACCATACCCAAGTAATCTTCACCTTTAGCTGGAAAACTTTTCCTTTATTAATCATATTTCTTTCAAAATTCATTGCTGGGATATATACTAGAGGTCCAAAATCTTTTTTGCTTATTGCTAATTCTGACCATATGCCACACAAAAGTTACCATTTCCATTTGAAATTTGCAATTAATACCCTTCTACAGTTATGGATGATCAGCTTATAATATGACGTCACACATACCAGTGAATGTAAGCTTAATCAAGGGAATGAATGCAGTTATTCTAAATAATGTTAACATCAGCATAAAACTGATGCCAGTTAATTATACTGGAAAAGTATAGTTTTAATTTACAACTATTAGAACGCAATACAAATTTATCCATGCAGGACATTCAGGATTTTTGCTACTTATATAAGGATTTACAATATTCAGCAATGGCGTCCATATTCAATAGCTGATTGACATTAAAATACAAATTTTAGTGCACTATACACCACTCCCTCGATAACTCACGCACATCAGGGTCCAAAAACATTGACCGCACTATAAGTGAGGCTCGAGTTATCGAGGGACCTATAATTAAAGGATCAATACAAAGGCAAAAGGGTGGGTGGGTGGCAGAATTTTTAGTTTTTAATACTCACTTTATAATTGTGCTGTGATTAACTGTGAATAAATATCTCTTCATAACGGTGTAGTTTAGTTTTTCCTCACAGAATAACATTAATTTCATGATAAATTACCGTATATTGAGAAGTTAATCGAAAACATCATTCCACGTGGTTTCCGTTCAATTAACACATGTACCGCTCCAGACATTGTGTAATACGTCACTAATTTTGTGCTCAATTGGATACATTCTTGTTTTATTGTTTGATCCAAATTAGATGTATTTGTTGTTGTTTAATACAAAAGATCGACTCTCTTTTCGACAAACAATGTCGATCGATCAATTTATATACAGTGTATATATTTGATTGCAGTAGAAGTAAAATGAAAAATTTGAAACACTGTAAATTAGAACATGATAATACAAATGCCGGTTGTGATACGCTGGACAAATGACTAGACCTTCTGTTTGAAAAAATTCAGTTAATTTTTTTCTTGCTCCCTGATTTTGCTGCCGTCAAGCAAAATCATCACTTGCTTCATTCGATGCACAAGACATAAGTGATAAAACAAGACAGGTCTCTTTTAATGGATTATTTTAGTGCAACAAACACTTCGCCAAGTTTGTTGATCAAAACAAAGCCGGCATGTAATTAGGTTCTCACGGAAGTACTCACCGGTTTTGATGTGACGGTTGATCAACTCTTTTCATGTTTTCATAGAAAAGAATATGTTGCAATTATAATGTTTACATTGAAACGGAAATAAAGTATTATAATGTGGTTTTCACACAGCAAGATATTTAATTGCTGTTTATTTCATTATCTGTTGCCACCTCCCAAACCAAAATGCATGCTTTCCACAAGCTTGCAGCAAGCTAGTTGAAGTTGTAAAAGCTAGTAAGGTAGCTTGCGCAAGCTTGCAAAAGGAGTTTTTCCAAGTCTGCAAGCTTGCAAAAGGAAATTCTCAAAGTCTGCAAGCTTACTGTAAAATCTCAAACTTACACAAAGCAAGCTTGCAAAAGGAATTTTTCCAAGTCTGTAAGCTTGGAAAATGTAAAATTCAAGCTTCCTAGATTGCAAAAAATGAAGGAGTGCATCTGCAGTCATTCATTAAACAGCAGCACAGTGGATAAACTTTAACATAGAACATAATTTGTCCACATTGTTTTACACCATTAAATATAAAAAGAACAGAGCAAGAATTTCTTGAATATGTGTTATATTTTACACTGTGATAAAGGATTCCATTTAGTAAAATCCATAAAATACATAGCATTTACCGATTCCAAAGTTATTTACAGACTGACTTAATGCAGCAAGATATTTGAAGTCAAGTACTTCTAAATGCTTCTTACCAACAATGTATGCACCATCAAATATAGTCTCTGTAATTTTGTGATGATAACTTCTGGCATTTAGTTTTTGAAAGAATATTCCAATTTCTGTTTCCTTGACAATTTTTGTATTTGAAAGTGTAGGTAATTTTAACATTGTTGAAACAGCATCAGACTCCTGTGATCGAACGGAAATCATGTGGAATAATGTTTTTGATTAACTCCTCAATATATGGTAATTTATCCTGAAATTAATATAAATGAGTATTAAAAACTAAAAAATCTGCCACCCACCCACCCTTTTGCTTTTGCAGACCTGTTTACCAGTTCGTATTTGACTGTATTTTTACAGAATAAAGCTCATTCGTACGGTAGTATGGTCATTGGTTTTAAAATATGATTTGAGGTTGCATTTATTTATTATTTTTTTAAAATAATTTTTTAAGCGTTTTTATTCCGGTTAGTTTTGTTGTATCGTCTCTTCGGTCCGCGTCCGGGTCTGTAGTCGGCGCCACATCACTGATTGTAACATTCTCAACATCCGGTTGTTTAAACATGCCACCGACAACAAAGTTTCAGCTCGAATCTGATGATGAAAAAAGAATGTGTAAACATAAAAAGCAGCATTTTCTACCAGTTCATAATACTCTGTGACCATGCCTTAAACCACCGTTTAAAGGAGTGCATTTTGTGCTCTGCACTGTTTGCAACTTAGATTTTTCATGTGCACAACATGGTGGAATGAATGACTTTTCACGGCAAGTGGAATCGGAAAATCATGCGAAATTGGCATTGTTAGTGAAGGGAAATACAAGTATTTTGTCAACGATGAAGGGAAAGGAAGTCAGTGATCAGCACATATTTCAAAAGCAGATAACGTGCTGAGGTGATTCTATGAGCTGATCGCAAATTGAGCACAGCCTACAAGTTAATGGAAGTAATTAAAAATATGTTCCCAGATTCCAAAATTGCAGAAGATATTTAGAAACAATCTCTCTCTCTCTCTCTCAGTATGTCGTGCAATAGTAAATAACGGTAATTATAGTATATTGATGTGTCTACTATTTGTTATCGAGGGACTGGTGTATTTAGTCCAATTGCTGTTTCAATTGCCAATTGGTACATTTGTATTAATTACATGAGATTATTTTGAATCTAGTTGAATTCCAGGGGATTTGTGAATCTTGTACTTACAGTGCAGAACTTTTGAAATTTATTTGAATTGTTTGAATCTCAATCCTAGGCGGTACATAAAATTATGTGAATATCGGATAGTGTATACTATTTTTTTAAACTGAGGTGTTTTGAATCTGTATATCAGATAGATATAATTTTTTTTTTCTTCAATGTGTGAATGTTAGTATAGAGTAATTGGATCAATTGTATTTTGAGAGCATGTGAGAATCATTGTATTTTTACATCATATATTTTTATTAACTAATTAAATTCATGAATTGCCATCTTTCACACATTGTTTGAGTTATTCATTTAATACAAAATCCACTCTGTTTCAATTCTGCGACATACATTGTAGCATATATCAACATTTTACTTTTAATATTTTATATAGATGGTCATTTCCACACATCAAGGGCTAGAAATATGGTGGCAGTACATGCCATGTCAGTTTCCTATATATATATATATAGTTTAAAATCTAAGCTTGTCATGCACAACCTTAAAAATAAGCTTGCGATAAGCTTGCCACAACCTTAAAGCGGTAAGCTTGCCACAACCTTAAAAATAAGCTTGCCACAACCTTAAAAATAAGCTTGCGCAAGCTTGCCACAACCTTAAAAATAAGCTTGCTGCAAGCTTGTCGCGGTTTCAAATCTAAGCTTGCGGCAAGCTCAAATAACAAGCTTGCAGCAGGCTTGCCGCAACCTTAAAAATAATCTTGCGATTTTGGTTTGGGCTGTTAGCATTTTCCGGACATTTTCATTGATCACTATTTCACCAGACTGTTTATTTTCGGCATATTGATGAATCTGAACATAATATGTGACATCTTATTTAGAATTTGCAAGTTTCACAATATGGAATCGATCTTTATGGGCATTAATCACCATTTTTGATGATAAAATGAGAAATGTATAAAGGTTTAATTTACCAATTCTTATCGTAATTTTTTCATGTTCAGCATATTTTTAAAGATTTTTAAATATATTTTTATCTTTGGGGAAAAAAGCGGGATCTACGCCAGACACCACGTTATAAGTGGGTTCGCAAGTTATCAGGACATGAGCTATCGAGGGAGCGGTGTATTATGCCGGTAAAATATTTGTCTAATTTTGTTGAGAACGTTTTGAGAAGGCAGAAGTAGCAGTGGCCATATTTAATTATTTTTTTAAAAACCTGAAAGCTACAGGCTTTATTGGTCAAGAATGGTCATTTTTGTAAGGACATTTTGGTGAAAATCATTTTTTTGGGACTGTTTCATAAAACTTTAAATTGTGTTGCAACATTTAACCAATTTAAGCCTGCTTTCCAATTTTAACTGTAGTGCCTGATTTCTGAGAAGCAATTCTAAATACATTGTGGTAAAATGGAGCATCATACAACAGCAGCAGCATAAATTGTGATGACCTTCACCATGTTTACTAAAACTGTTGCAACATTATAGTTTTTTAAAGTATATAAAACCATGTATCTCTGAATAGGTAATACAATTTGTAAACACAGTGGTATATGTTTTGTTATCATTTATCAATGTAAACGCTCACAACTATATTTTGAAATACGACTTTTTAAAAAACAAATTAAAATACTTGCCTAGATGATCAGTGAATCTTTTGTTCATGAAAATAGTATGTGAGTAAAATACAGATAATTATATTTCTAGTATTTTGGTCCAAATTTGAAGTATCTAGCACTCTTAGTTCAAAAGTTATAATAATTTTTACTAAACTTTGGCAACCAAAACACCCAGAAAAATTTGTTTAGTTCACACTCTAGAACATGTGCTTCAGCATGCTGTTTCTCACAAAAACGTATCATAAATTTAATCCTAGAAATCTTTCAGCAAGGTAATTAATCAGAACAATTTTGTGCTCAAATTTATAAATCCTCATCATCACTATGTAATAATATTCTATCAATTAAATCAAGGCTGCAATCAAGGTGAAAAATCAATCCTGACCAATTTCTTTTGAAATCATGCAAAGTCAGCTTCATTCTCTGTTGAAAAGTGCATGAAGCTATGCTACATCTCTTTCATCAACTTGATTCATTTCTAACCCATCATTTTAAGTCAATATTATCACTAGAATCATCCAATGTTGCTACCCTCGCTGTCAACATCCATGTTTACATCTGAGTTGCCGTCCATCATTTTATAGATTGTTTTTTAAGCCAATAATTTCTTTTCCCATGTTTTTATAAAAATTTCACTGTGCATGCATGCTGTAACAGTTTCCTGTGTTGGGGAAGAATTACACAAATATTGTGATGTAGAACATGTGTTTCTAGATACACTACATGTATACATAGTAAAGTATGACAGCAGTCATATTCAGGATAAAATGGGATACTACAACCGCAGGCATTACAGCCGTAGTCGTATTCAAGATAAAGTGGGATACTACAACCACAAATCTCTTCAGGATAAAATGGGATACTACAACCGCAGGCATTACAACTGTAGTTATATTCAAGTATTACGTGCTTAGGCTCGAATAAACAGTAACACAGAAAGAGTGAAAATAACAAGCTTGTAAAACTTAATAAACAATTTATTGAGTACAAATATTTTCAGAAAAGAAAAGTAAACTTACGGTTTTAAGAATTAATCCAAAATATTATCCACTAGAGAAATTGCAAAAGTCCTGGTAATAAAATGTCCAAATAAGTCTAGTTCGAATTCCAGTGAAGTATCCAATATGGAAGATGATGTCACTTGATGAAGTTAGTTCTTGTTAATAAAATTTCTATGAGCACAATTCTTTTCCAGATAAATAACAAAATAATTCCTCTTGATCCAAACGAATTGACACAATTTCCAGTACAAAGTAATTTATAATAACTCAAAAAGACACAACTTAATGTTCTAAAAGCCCAACTTCTACTGACTAGCTGGCTCCAAAACATAATTTATATAGCTCTATTTACAGAAAACAGGAAAATGTCACGTGATCTTCTAGAAACTATCAGAACAAATTTACGTTCAAAGAATCACGTACACACCTTATGACCCAACTAAAATAGAAAGATCTTTACATAAAACTCCATTTTGTCCTTGGAACCAACCAATCATTTTAAAAGCTTGTTTACAACTCTGAAACCAGGTCAGAAATGAGGTCAACACCTGGTGTTTATTCTATAAAGCACAGGTCAGCCCCCCCCCCCCCCATAATGAACAATTCTTAAAACTTAAAATGCCAAATTTAAATCTAACAAACAAACAATAAAATTAAATATAAATGACTTATATCACATATATGTAACACAAGATAAAATGGGATACTAACCGCAAGTCTCTTCAGGATAAAATGAGGCATTACAATTGTTGTCATATTCAGGATAAAATAGCTTAAATGCCTTTACAGATTTTGGAGTAGCATTCAGGAAGACTAATTTATTAAACCCAATTAGAGGTGCACATATTAGTTGATTTCTGACCAGCAGGAGATCATAGATACAGGGGCCCCCGAGTGGCCACTCGATTGCGGATCACTGCCATCTCATTTCTGCATGGTTTTCGAGTCTTAGATTTGGTCAATGTGGATAATTAGGTGAGAAAGCTTGTCAGTAGCTTCATGTGGGTTAGGGTTTCCTGGGTACTTCCTACACCATTAATACTGGCCGTCATGTAAAGCCTATTGTGCGCTGAAAGATGGCATTAACCCTACAACTACTACATTATATGATGTAATGTGTCAGATAATTGCTCACATATTTGCAAAATGATCTTCAATCCGCAACTAGGGATTTTAGCAAGATTTTAAAACTAACGTTTTTCTACTTTGTAAACTGGATAATTTAAATATTTTCAACATTACTGATTTTAGCAAGATTTTAAAACTAATGTTTTTTTCTACTTTGTAAGCTGGATGATTGAAATGTTTTCTACATTAATGACAGTGTTTTGCATGCAGACATGTCGCAAAGTTCTTCACAGAATGTTGAAACCACCATGACATGCTGGGTGTAACCGAAGTACCCTGGCATATATTTGTAAAAGAATTTGATATCTCTGGGTAAACAGACTTAATGAGAGAAATTCCAGTAAAATATACTTTGAATCCAGAGGAAGGCACTTTCAATGTAGACAGCACTAGATGCAATTTAGAATGCTGTATCATTTTCATACGAATTGTTTGAACCATAGCATATTTTTTAAATAGTGTCATCCCTGGCTACTATTTATATTTAAATGTAACATCTCTGAGTGATGAATCAACATTTGGTTTGGGATGTATAAAGAATACACAGCAATAAGACTGGCCATTAATAAAAATTTCAGAAAATAACACAACAAATAAACTTCCACAAAATATTTCAGAAAATTATATGTAAAAAAATTCTGGAATTTCATGTTGAAATACAAATATGTCAAATAATAAATAGAAATCTACCAACTCCCACTAGTTATCCTTGGTGATTCTTTCAGTCAATGTTATATCTTCATCAACATTTATACCATGCTTGATTCTCCAACTCCCAATAGTTAAATGAAAAGGCCCCCTGAAATATATTTTATTTTCAATAGTGCTAAAATTGCTACCTCATGTGATCTACTATTCTTTTTTCCGTCTGTGCTCAAACTCTTTTTTGCTTGTGAGATATCGGTTCCTTTGGATGGGATACAAAACTTCGTCATCTTTTTAGCTAAAAGGAAAAATAATTAAACATTGTTACTTGTTTCAAAATAGATGAACTGTTTATGACACTGGTGGCCCACCACAGCAAACAATACAATTTTACCTAAAAGAATACAAGAGGCTTGCATGTGTAACATCGATTGGCTTTGGTAACTTGAACATTGAGATGCATGTTATAGGCTAACGATGTTCCTCCAGCCTTCCTGGTTGATGCAACATTACAAGTGAAATGCAGCATCAGCTCCATGACAGATCATGGGTCCAGTATTCCATGGAGGCATAAAGACAACATCCTGGTGTTATTCATGTGCCTGGAAGCACATTCTCACAAAAACTGTCGTAAAAGATGTTAATAAACAAGAACAGAAGACACATCGTTTATAGCTTTTACCTCAGGTCTATTATAATACACTATAATGTGAAACTTGTTGAACCGCTTGACAAAGAAACATTACTTGATATACGGACTACACTATTATTTTTGGACAATCCCGGTTTAAGCATGAAGGGCTTTGGAGGGGTGGGGCGAGTTTAACAGAAAGTCCAAGTACAGCAATCTGTGCAATTGTTAAAAGATCACTCAAAGGACTGTTCATTTTTTTAAAAGAAAAAATAAAATAAAAATCCACTGAGTAATCAGGACATTAAATTATGGTTTGGACCCTCCCAATCAGATTAAAGGTACCCATGCCTTCATGCCCTGTATATTTCCCTTTGTGCCTAAATTTTATGGGAGTAGATAATGAGATCTATTTTAAGCAATGGCATGATCTTCCAGAAACTCAGGCCAGTACATAGGAACAGCTAACTTTCTTTTGGTCAATAGCAAATGTAATCCTTCACTAATCAATTCTCACATTTTGATTTTGTCTGATACATTGTTGGAGTCCAGTCTTCATCAGTATCATCTGAACTTGAAGGTGATTTGGGTCTTTTTCTGGCTCTTGACCGGGGTCCCATCATGAACTCGGGCTTTGCAGCTGGTAAACCTGCAAAACCACATAATTGTATCAATGGATACAACAAACTTTAAAAAAATTAAATTATCAGGTATCTATTTAAACTTTTTTTCCCAAATATGTGAACTCCATATGTATTGCTATAACTTTATCTGCAATGGTTACATATAATTACATTTAAAATTCTGTCACGCACAATAATTTCATAAAAACTGAAGGCAATAATTTGTTTTAAAAATGATGGCAGGTGAAGACTGCCAAACACTATATTGATGATTTGGGTGATGCAATACATTGAAAAGCATCTCATTAATTCATATTACAGTAAAACCTGTCTCAGCTTTGACTTTTCCTTTGCAGTCCCCTGTTCACAATGGCCATTCTAATTTCCCAACAGCAAATCCCCTATATAAATGTTTTGTTTGTATTGGTCAACTGCTTTCCAGTTAGCAGCCTGCTGTCTACTAACAAAACAATTGTTTCTCCCTGCCTTGTATATCACATGAATCAATATTATATTTCTTTGTCTTGCTTCGACTTGTACCTCCTATCTGTTTGCAACACAACCCCAAGGTGTCAACAAGTCAAATTTTTTGAAAGCAAAGCAGTTTTTTAGAGTTGAAGCAATTCATTAGCTGGTTGAGGTAAAAAGTAATTGCTTTAACAGCGCAGAAATACAAAGTCACTTTAAAGGCTAGTGTGACAGCTAGGTATAATTAGATACAAGGTTAGATGTATATTTGTTTCAAAGTGTTTAAGTTTTTTAAAAAGTTTTTCAAGGTGCTTTTTATGGCGTTAATTTTAAAGGATATAAAAACAAAACTCTATGTAATCACTTGCAAACATATTTTTAACAAAAACCAAACAAAATAAAACATTCAGTCAAAAGTATGACATCTTTCCAATTAATATTGAACATTCTACATCTGGGCATTAGAATAATGTAGTCACTAAACAAAGTTAATGTTACTCTGTCTATACTACATTTGCCATGTCCAAAATATTTTACAGTGAATTTTTCAGTTCTTGTAGCTTGTCATCAGGCTGATTTTCAAAAGCTTAAGGTTTAGTGATTTTGTCCTTTTCACTTTTCTTTAAATTATTTTGATGTCATGATAAAAGAAAATTTCCAAAGATCTTTGCTTTCAATGCAGTCAGCAGCAGCATCCATGGTTGTCTCAATGTCAGTTTCAGTACCTTCCATTCTTCACTCGTCCCAAAAAACAAGAAAAAGTAAAGATATTTGTTTTTTTTATATTATTACTTATTTAAAACAGCATATAAATATTTTAAACTATTTCATGTTAGATATATTATTATTTCTCTCAGATCACTTGAGATTTATTGCGTTCGTTACAATTAATGTCTGTTCCATAGCTGCCAAACCCCAACCCAGAGTACAAAAATACTGACTGCTTGTGACAAAAATACTGATTTTCAGGAACAAATAATGATTTTTAAAATTGTATTGCATCTGTAACTATTTGCAACCTATATAACCATCAGTAAAGTAGAACAGTGCCTTACATAATTATTTAAAGTCAAAGAGGCATGTGTTGCACACTTGTACCTTCTGGACTTGCACCATGTTCCATTTGGTTGCCCATTCAGAAGGTTAGGGTCTAACCGAGTAGATAATTTTCGCAGAGTACCGAATCCAAGTATTTGGATATACTATTTGCTGGATCCGGACACAAACCAAGTAGTAGGTGCGACTCTGGAGAGTACCGTTTATTTCATTATCGCATGCGAAGCTTAAACTTTTCATGTACCGTATATATCAACTATAAGATGAAAATTTTTATAATTAACTAAAATTATATGTAATTAAAAACTTTTTTAAAAAAAGTTCAATCTTTATTGAATTATTTTACTTGTAACCATTTGTGCGCATATTATTTGCCGAGGTGATTTCCAGTTAGAAGGTGCAAGAGTGCAACACTCAAACACAGGCTGTTTACAGGAGCGTTTTCCACACCATGTTTCTTTTTCTATTTTAATCATTGATTTAAATGTACCAACTTTCATTGATGATCTCAAGTCTGAAATTTTCTTATTGAACTGTTTTCGTTCAAGCATAAGATGTCTGGAAAATGTGTGCAAAATAAATCGGCAGCAACACTAGTAACTAAAAGAGGAAGGTTTATTTCTAAAGGAAATTTAATAAATCTAATTACCATAAAGTCTCTCTGGAATTGATAGACGTCATAAGTTCAGGCTGAGCTGTATGTGATGAAGCAAGAAACATATTTATTAGCTTTTTCGTGCTCCTGTATTTCATGGGTGCATCCATGCAAAATAGTGAAATCACATTACACAATTTGCAAAATGTCAAGTTTTCTCCTTTACTATTCAACAAATCTACATAAAATGACACAATTCCCCTTCCGGTTGTTTCCTTCTATTTTTCCTGTGAACCAATCATATTGTAGAACTGCATTTGTATATACAATATGAGATTCATTCTATCAAAATCGAACCAAGTGCCCATTCTAAACTGAAAATTCCAAAGAAATTTTATTAATATTTTTTCAAATTAAAAAACGTACTATTTGCAAAAATACGTACGCCAGTATTCAGGTCCATTAAGCCTTTTAAAAAAAAGTAACCAAAGTCTGCTTCTGCGATTAGATTGCTTTGAAATAAAAATAACTTTTGTCTTTGATGTCTTGTAACCAAGTTCAAAGAAGAAGTTTACTGCTTGTTTCAAGTTGTGTTTATTCACCAGAAAGGGTTATATGTGCTTGGCAGCAATAATTAATACAATGGAGCACTGACATCTGCAGGAAAATGGTAATGATACTTTTGCAACCCCATGCTGGCAAAATGATTGTCACTTAACTCTTTAACTACTAATGCTACTGTAGTGGCTCACTGCTATGCCTAGCTGCTGGGGTCACTACTGCAGCTGATTTGTGGGCTGACTACCAGAGCCAAATGCTGCTGTAGCCAAATGATAACTTTTTAGCTGATGTATGGTTGGATTGTGTTAGTTATTTTCTCTCTAATAAACTGATTATAGGCTAAAATCATGTATATTTAAAAGCTATAAATACCTTATATCTGTTTGATTATTTTATCCTGCTAAAATCCAGGAATATAACACAAAACACTGCTTGTAAACACTAAAATTAACACAAAACACTGCTTGAAAACACTAACATTTATCCAGGAATATAACACAAAAAACACTGTTTTTATACACTAACATTTATCCAGGAATATAACAAAAAACACTGCTTGAAAACACTAACATTTATCCAGGAATATAACACAAAAAACGGCTTGAAAACACTAAAATTTATCCAGGAATATAACACAAAACTGCTTGTAAACAGTAAAATTTATCTGGGAGTTTTTTATACTAAGTTATTTATCAAATATATACATTTAATTACTAACACTGTTACCTAGTCACTATGTTCTACTATTTCTTAAGTAATTCCTCATGATATCTATTTAACGAAAAAATCTATTTCTTTTTTCCCCTCATCCAAAACGAAAGTTGAGCCGACGCTTTCTGTAAACTCCGTTACTTTCGGCGCACATGGTTCTCTTGTCCACACTTCGTCGTCTTCATCATGTTTCTATCTCAATTTCTGACAGACTTGATAAAGAAGATATATTAATATCACTACCAATACTTCTTAATTCATGGTAGTCAATATCATCCGCAGAAAAACCGGAAAAGTCGGAATCTGAATCGCTATCGTAAGAGAACGCCATGGTTTCTACTGTCAACTACAAATGCATGTATTAATAAACACGCGATACAAATTTGAAAAAAGGAACCGGATTTAGTAAGAACAATCATTTGTTAACTCTAATTTGATTGGTTGAATAGACTTTTACTTCCATATATTGACCAATACGACCGGTTGTAACAATGACATACAGAGCGGATCTATCCGTCACCGAGAGTAATTGTGCTCTGTTTACAAGCGGATTTATCAGTCACTGGTGAGGCTAGGCATATTTAGGCAGCGGATATACACGTCAGTAGTAGTGAAAGAGTTAAATAGATTGGTACTGAAGTGAACATGTTTTCATATAATGATTTTTATTTGCAAGATACTGCCCTACAGTAGCCTTTGATACATTTCAATCTTGATTATTTTGCACCCAATAGTATCGTGTGTGAATAACAAGTCAACTTTAAGATATCGACTGATTATTTCCCTCCTGTTTGCAATTTTGTTGGATCCAGTTTTCAGTTCAATAACATATTCAAACCTTTAAGCACAAAGAAAGTTATTTTTCTAATGTTCAAGTCAATCAACAACATGGTGCATGTGATAGGACATAATCGATGCACACTACACTATGGAAGTCTACATGGATTTCACGGACCTATTTGTTACTTTAATGCTCATGTTAAAAAAAGGAAAAAATAATAACAATACATGGTTAGTTTCTTTTTATCATCAACTAAGCATTTTTGTTTATCTATTTTATTGCAACCTGCATTGGAGGGTGGGGGGAAGCACAAATGCAATACAAATTTATTTCATTTCTTAAGACTTTGGGACATGACCTAGGTGAAAAAAAGTTTCACCTTAAGTTCTGGAGAAAAAAAAATAATACCAATATATGTGGTAAATATGATATACAAATTATTTTACCAAATCATGTGATTTGTTTTAACAAGTAGTTACCAAACGCAATCATCATGTCATAGTTTCGCTTTATGTTTTCATATCTCTTCTTCTCATAGTCAGACAGCTGTTCCAGTTCAGCCTTGCTGAAGTAAGGTGTGATGTCCACCTCCTGGGTCTCAAACTTGCTGAAGTCAATTTTTGATCCCAAAGACATTATTGATGATACTGAAATAAAAATTACCAATTAAAATAATAACAATTTAGGCATGTGCACTAGTGCCAAGTTTAAAAAAATGTAAAATGGTGTAAAGTGTAATTTGTGCTTTCATGCAATTTGAAAATATCCTTACAACATCTTGGCAGTTCTTCAAAACATACCTCAGGTCTATGTACTTTGCTCATTCTGTTTGAATCAACATCAAGTTGTGAACCTTCTCTATGAAACATGATGACACACTTGTACATCATTGTATTTAGTCGAGTTCAAACATGATTTTGACCTTAAAAAAAAAGTCAAAATGTCTACTCCCCCAACGCAGCCCTGATCAGGGTTTGCCGGGGGTCAAAGACCCTAGACTAAAAATAAATTTTACATGCATGAAAATCTGATCCTGGTGCAAATTGTGACCATAATATGTAACAAAATAATCATTTGAAAAACTAACAAACTTGCCAAAACTTTGAATAATTTTACAATATTTATCGTCACATGAATTTGTTCTCCAATACTATTGGTATAAAGTTATTTCATGTGTATGCAAGTGTTTACATTGTAATTAAGCCAATAATTAGGCATTTTTTGCTGCTAACATATTATACTTCTCTTTTCATAACAAATATGTAAAATAAACAGCCAAATACATCATCTATATACAAATAATCCCATATATTTACTTGTCTTTTTGTCCACTGAACACAACCTGTTGATATGCCAGCTGAGCTTTTATTGTGGCTTTAAGAAAGATTTCTTGAGTCTTCCTTTCATCATTGATTTTGCTGGTTCAATGTGCAATCGTTTCTTTTCATTCTCAACGAGTCTTTTTCCTTTCAAGCTCCAGCTTGTATTGGCGACATGCAGTGTACATATTTTGACATATGGCTTCATTTTTCTGTATGCAGCTTCATTTGTAGATGCAGTTCCAGACTCTTTCAACCACAACTTCTGTAATGTATATATTGTAGAGGGCACAAAATGCCAGTCTTCGAGCATTCAGTTTTCTTATAAATTGACCAACTAAATTCCCGTCAATACTTCGTTCCAGACATTCCC
This sequence comes from Unio pictorum, assembly GCA_030141615.1. Lineage (NCBI taxonomy): Eukaryota > Metazoa > Mollusca > Bivalvia > Unionida > Unionidae > Unio > Unio pictorum. The sequence continues at coordinate 4,946,375 of JARLTB010000377.1, forward strand.
TTCCATTTTTTAAAACCTTTAAACTTTTCATGTCATCGTCTCTTTAATTAACTAGGAAGCCATTTTTTGCAAGCACGCTTTTTCTTTCAATTGCCATTAATTTCCTTTACACAAAGATTCATCAAATGAATTTAAACTTTGACCAATCAGAATACTCTTTACAAGAGTCTTGGGCTAACTAATATATGGAGCGAATACGTAACAAGGGTTGTTGCAGAATGGGACTGAAAAGAACAATTAAAAACCGCAGGAGGGGGGGGGGTACCCAGAAAAAACATCATTTTTAAAAAAAGGACTATCAAGAAAAATCAGATTCAAGTCAGGAGAAAAGCGGAATTCCATTTTAAAATGCAGAAAAATCATTTCAGTTCAGACTCAGTTACTATATAATATATACAATATCACTTAATATCAGATGCTGTGACGGTCATTGAGAACCCAAGGCTAATAACTGAATCTAGGGGTGGGGCATTTGTTTCCTCGCCTGGGTATTCTTTATTTAGTTACTATATATATGTAGATGTAGTGATGGTCATTTAGAACCCAAGGCTAATAATTTAATCATTGGGTGGAGCATTTGCTTCCTGGATATTCTTTATTTTTTTATCTCGATATAGTTTTTCTTCTAATGTAAATAAATCACAGTATTGGACAAATATTAAATGGAATGCAGACAATTGGAATAATAAGACTTTTTCAAAATAATGGATGGATAATATATTTATAGGTTATTACTTTGCGTTAAATAGTTTTACTAATTTGTGTTGTTTTTTTCCCCCCAAATGTATGGTCGAGAGAAAGTCTCTGATTGGTTACAAATGGGGCTTTTCTAAGCATCAGACCCACTTGCAACCAATCAGAAATGAATTTACTTTCGTTTGGGCAAACTTTAAATGTTCGGAAACCAAGGATTACTACTTGAGATCCATTTCAATACACGTGTTTCTTTCCCTTAAAAAATCTTAAAATGATGGTGTAAGCACGAGTAATTTTTTATGCCGGTGAGGGCGAGAATGAGAAGTTTCTCGGGTTTGATCTCAAAAATATTGAGTCAGTAGAGGAAAGATCTGTTCGACAGTTGGATAATTTGCGAGATTTTGTATGGGACATCGAAGATTCTTGAGATTGAATACACCGCTCCCTTGATAACTCGCGAACCCGTTTATAATGCGGTGTCTGGCATGGATCCAGATTTTTGCCCAAAGATTAAATATATTTTAAAAATCTTTCAAAATATGCTGAACGTGAAAAAATTATGATAAGAATTGGTAAATTAAACCTTTATACATTTCTCATTTTATCATAAAAGAAAGGTGATTAATACCCATAAAGATCAATTCCATTTTGTGAAATTTGCAAATTCTAAATAAGATATCATATATTATGTTTGGATTTATTTGTTGATACACCGTCATCAATCACCGTAAATACAGTCTGGTGAAATAGCGATCAATGAAAACGTCCGGTAAATGCTAACAGGTGGCAACAGATAATGAAATAAACAACAATTAAACATCTTGCTGTGTGAAAACCACATAACAATCCTTTATTTCCATTTCAATGTAAACATTATAATTGCAACATATTCTTTTCTATAAAAACATGAAGAGTCAATCAACTGTCACATTGAAAGCTGCGAGTACTTCCGTGAGAACCTAATTACCTGCCGGCCTTGTTTTGATCAACAAAACTTGGTGAAGTGTTTGTTGCACTAAAATAATCCATTACAAGAGACTTGTGTTGTTTTATCACTTATGTCTTGTGCATGGAATCAAGCAAGTGATGATTTTGCTCAACGGCAGCAAAATCAGGGAGCAGCACACAAAATTAACTGATTTTTTTCGAAACGTCTAGTCATTTGTCCAGCATATCACAACGGGCATTTGTATTATCGTGTTCTAATTTACAATATCTTTTAAATTATGTATTATCGATGAAGGGAATTCATGTTGTCAGAGATTTTGCCGTACTTTATTGATAAAATGTCAGACTACTGTGATCGAACAGAAACCACATGGAATGTTTTGAATTAACTCATCTATATAAGGTAATTAATCCTGAAATTAACGTTACTCTATGAGAAAAAAATAAACTACACCATTATGAAGAGACATGTATTCACAGTTAATCACAGAAAGATTATGAAGTGAGTATTGAAAGCTAAAAAATCTGCCACCCACCCTTTTGCTTTTGTATCGATCCTTTTGTTATTATAGGTCCCTCGATAACTCGCGCCTCACTTATAGTGCGGTCAATGTTTTGGGACCCCAATGTGCGTGAATTAGTGAGGGAGTGGTGTAGTTAGAAAAAGAGGATGCTGATAGCGAAAATGAAAGAGTTTCTGCCGATCTAGCAGATTGGAGCAATCATCTTCTGTCTGTCCAAATCAATGATTTTAGTGGAATGAATCCTAGACCTACAACATACAATGACAAATTGTCAAGGAAAAAAAGAGAAATCTATCTTTTTTCACTTGTTATTATTTCTGGAGAAACTGTACATGGACATCGCAAACGAAACCAATCCATATGCCTAAAAATGCATATTGTTATCACCAAACAAAACGCAGTATCCAACATGCAAAATGTGTTTATTGAACAAAGTTGTATCTTAACCAAAAACTGGATGTGAACATTGCCAAGTAAATGTATGTACAAATTGTTTCAAACCATATCACATATTACATTTTTCTGGTTTATTTTAATGGAATTAAGTGCTAATGATGTGATAATCCTAACAATGTTGCACATAATTTAAAAAAAAAAAAATGTATAAATAAATTGTGAAAGACTTGGACAAATAGAAAGAAAAATACATTACTGTGTAGACAAATTCATTTGGATTAATTGGTGAAATTTTCATGGATTAGTACTGGATACAAGAGAAATTAAAGTAAATGTGAAGGCATGTGCATGATTTTTAAAAAAAATTCCAAACAGGTAAAACATTCTGGGGCACAAACAACTAGACACAGCTTAGCGTGGCTAGGGCACAGTAACAGTGTTACTGATAATTTTGTTGGGGCTGAAAGAGTTAAGGAAGACATACCAGGCAGAGTAGTAAATAGGCTTGTATTTGACAAAATAAATTTCCAAGATAATGCAGGATACTCAGATCAAGTATGACACAGAAGCAGTAAGCAGGAAAACAGTTCTACAGCAATCATGTGGCTGCATTTAGATTCAAACATAGTTATGTAGATAAAATTAAGGACGTCCAGTTTCCAAACACAGATGCCGTATGTAGTTCACAGAATTTTGTATTGTTGCAAGAATTTACTTTTTTTTGTTTAGATGTTATTCTAATTTTAAACCTTATTTTATTATTTAATATTTGTGGTTCAATATTAACTTCATGATCATTATATAGTGCCTTTTTAAATATATAAGAATAAGTTTCTTAAAATAAAATTAAAATTAAAATTAATAAAATTTAAGAAAACATGCAATACCTAAAATTTCCATTAAATTATATTTTTTAAATTGGATAATAAATCTTCAATACTTCTATACTGTCAAGCAAGAAAATAATGTACATTTAAAGCAATAGATTTAACTGCAATGTCGGACATTGCAATCACAGTAGACTGATAAATATAAGCAAAATTATTATTTTGTAAGTTTATTTTTGTGCTTTATTAAATTCGATATATTTGAGTTCAAACAATTTTTTTAAACATGAAGGTCAACATTACCACAACTGACGTTAACAATTTTTTTTTCCAAAATAAGAAAAGAACTTTACATTGCTTTTAATGAAAAAGCTGTCAGCCCCTTCCCCAACCGTGAAAATGCTATAAAATACGGCAAGAATGTATTCGCTCTCATCACAAAGCACGAAAGTATGTCAAATAAAATCCAACCTAAAAGATGTTTTTAAAAAGTAAAATATCTTACTCTTATTCTGGTATATAAAATTGTACAGCTTGTATATACGTCAACAGTGGATAACGGCCAACATACGAAAACTAGCTTCCAGCATCAATACAAGCTTCGCAACTGATTCACTGAGCAGACGATACAAATTTCCCGCCGAGAAAAAGTTCGGTGGCACGTGACAGGAAGTAAATCATCGACTACAACACAGAAATTTCACTGGCGCGGAATTTATTTTTATGTCTCCATCCAAACAGGAAACCTAATTAATATCATTCTCATTTTGGTTTTAATTTGATATAAATTTCCTATCGACAATATTTGCTTTGTTACCTTGTAATAAATCTCATAATCCAAGTACACTAACAAAAGGACAGTTCAGAGGATTTTCTTAACAGAATTTTTTGTTTCACTTACACACATTTTACAAAATATTTAAAAGAAACAAACAGTATAGAACATATATAAATAAAATTGTTATCCAAAAAATCGGATGTTTTCTTCAAAACATCTTATCCCCTCCTTACCAATAATAATAATAATAATAATAATAATAATAATAATAATAATAATAATAATAATAATAATAAAAATAATAATAATAATAATAATAATAATAATAAAAATAATAATATTAATAATAATAATAATAATAATAATAATAATAATAATAATAATAATAATAATAATAATAATGATAGTATTAGTGTTAAACACCTTTCTCAGCACATGATATGCTATACATGGCAGCCAGTATTAATGGTTGAGGAAGAACCCGGGAAAACCCCTGGAAAGAACCACCAACCCATGAGAACCTACTGGCAAGCTTTCTCACATACCCACATTGGCCGAATCTGAGACTTGAACCTACACAGACAGCGTTAAGATGACAATGATCCGTAACAGAGAGTGCTTTAGATCACTCGGCAACTCGGAATAATAATAATAATAATAATAAGAAGAAGAAGAAGAAGAAGAAGAAGAAGAAGAAGAAGAAGAAGAAGAAGAAGAAGAAGAAGAAAAAAGAATACAATAACAATAACAATAATAATAATAATAATAATAATAATAATAATAATAATAATAATAAAAGTTATAATGAATGTGTTGCATGTTCAAGGACACAGCTTCTATTACAAGATTTATTTATTTATTATTATCATTAAGATCATTATCAAATTCAATACATATTTTGAATATAATATCATTCTTTCTTATCTGTCACATTGTACTACTTCTGTCCTTGAATCACGCCCATGAATTGGTTTTTTAGATCTAAGATTGATCTGTTTTGAAACATTGCAGAATTTTGCAGAGTATTAAGAACATTACCTTTAATTCCTGAAGCACATGGCAAGAGGTTATTGGGTTATGTGTCTGACATCATAATGTTATTGGGTCATTATTCTGTTTGATATCATAAGGTTATTGGGTCATGATCCTGTTTGGTGTCATAATGTTAGTGGGTCATGATCCTGTTTGGTGTCAAAAGGTTATTGGGTTATTATCCTGTTTGGTGACATAAGGTTATTGGGTCATGATCCCAGCTGGTGTCATAAGGTTATTGGGTTATTATCCTGTTTACAGACATAAAGTTATTTGGTCATGATCCTGTCTGATGTCATAAGGTTATTTTGGGTCATTATCCTGTTCGGTGTCATAAGGTTATAGTGTCATGATCCTGTTTGGTGTCATAAGGTTATTGGGTTATTATCCTGTTTGGTGTCACAAGGTTAGTGGGTCATTATCATGTTTGGTGTCATAAGGTTATTGGGTCATGATCCCAGCTGGTGTAATAAGGTCATTGGGTTATTATCCTGTTTATAGACATATGATTAGTGGGTCATGATCCTATTTGATGTCATAAAGTTATTAGGTCATTATCCTGTTTGATGTCATAAGGTTATTGGGTCATGATCTCTTCTGGTGTCCTAACGTTATTGGGTGATGATCCTGTTTACGGACATAAGGTTATTTGGTCATGATCCTGTTTGGAGTCATAAGGTTATTGGGTCATGATCCTGTTTGGTGTCATAATGTTATTGGGTCATTGTCCTGTTTGATGTCATAAGGTTATTGGGTCATGATCCCTTCTGGTGTCCTAACGTTATTGGGTGATGATCCTGTTTACAGACATAAGGTTATTTGGTCATGATCCTGTTTGGTGACATAAGGTTATTGGGTCATGATCCCAGCTGGTGTCATAAGGTTATTGAGTTATTATCCTCTTTACAGACATAAAGTTATTTGGTCATGATCCTGTCTGATGTCATAAGGTTATTTTGGGTCATTATCCTGTTCGGTGTCATAAGGTTATTGGGTCATTATCCTGTTTGGTGTCATAAGGTTATTGAATCATTATCCCATCTGGTGTCATAAGGTTATTGGGTTATTATCTTGTTTGGTGTCATAAGGTTATTGGGTCATTATCCTGTTTGGTGTCATAAGGTTTTTGAATCATTATCCTATCTGGTGTCATAAGGTTATTGGGTCATTATCCTGTTTACATACGTAAGGTTATCTGGTCATGCTCCTGTTCGGTGTCATAAGGTTATAGGGTCATGATCCTGTTTGGTGTCATAAAGTTATTAGGTCATTATCCTGTTTGATGTCATAAGGTTATTGGGTCATGATCCCTTCTGGTGTCCTAACATTATTGGGTGATGATCCTGTTTACTCACATAAGGTTATTTGGTCATGATCCTGTTTGATGTCATAATGTTATTGGGTCATTATCCTGTTTGATGTCATAAGGTTATTGGGTCATGATCTCTTCTGGTGTCCTAACGTTACTGGGTGATGATCCTGTTTACAGGCATAAGGTTATTTGGTCATGATCCTGTTTGGTGACATAAGGTTATTGGGTCATGATCCCAGCTGGTGTCATAAGGTTATTGGGTTATTATCCTGTTTAAAGACATAAAGTTATTTGGTCATAATCCTGTCAGATGTCATAAGGTTATTTTGGGTCATTATCCTGTTTGGTGTCATAAGGTTATTGAGTCATGATCCTGTTTGGTGTCATAAGGTTATTGGGTTATTATCCTGTTTGGTGTCATAAGGTTATTGGGTTATTATCTTGTTTGGTGTCATAAGGTTATTGGGTTATTATCCTGTTTGGTGTCATAAGGTTATTGGGTCATTATCCTGTTTGGTGTCATAAGGTTATTGAATCATTATCCTGTTTGGTGTCATAAGGTTATTGGGTCATGATCCCATCTGGTGTCATAAGGTTATTGTGTTATTATCCTGTTTACATACATAAGGTTATCTGGTCTTGTTCCTGTTCGGTGTCATAAGGTTATAGGTTCATGATCCTGTTTGGTGTCATAAGGTTATTGGGTTATTATTCTGTTTGGTGTCATAAGGTTATTGGGTTATTATCTTGTTTGGTGTCATAAGGTTATTGGGTTATTATCCTGTTTGGTGTCATAAGGTTATTGGGTCATTATCCTGTTTGGTGTCATAAGGTTATTGAATCATTATCCTGTTTGGTGTCATAAGGTTATTGGGTCATGATCCCATCTGGTGTCATAAGGTTATTGGGTTATTATCCTGTTTACATACATAAGGTTATCTGGTCTTGTTCCTGTTCGGTGTCATAAGGTTATAGGTTCATGATCCTGTTTGGTGTCATAAGGTTATTGGGTTATTATCCTGTTCAGTGTCATAAGGTTATTGAGTCATTATCCTGTTTGATGTCATAAGGTTATTGGGTCATGATCCCTTTTGGTGTCCTAACGTTATTGGGTGATGATCCTGTTTACAGACATAAGGTTATTTGGTCATGATCCTGTTTGGTGTCATAAGGTTATTGGGTCATGATCCTGTTTGGTGTCATTAAGGTTATTGGGTCATGATCCTGTCTGGTGTCATAAGGTTATTGGGTCATGATCCTGTTTGATGTCATAAGGTTATTGGGTCATTATCCTGTTTGGTGTCATTAAGGTTATTGGGTCATGATCCTCTTTGTCATAATTTTCATCAAAGCTAATCACACTATCTTATTATATCCTTAATTAAATAATATCATGAACAGGGAATATTATTATCAATGAAATAAATAAACTTCTTATAACATCAAGTAAAAGGTAGATAATTGTCTTTTCATGTTTAATTTTTATAATCAGCTGAATTAAGCATTTATGAGTAACCAATTATTATTCTTCTATTATGAGTAACCAATTATTATTCTTCTATTATTTCTACTGTATTCTTAATCTTAGCTATATCATGATATAGTAAACCAATCATTTATTAACCCTTGTTTAGATCTCGCTTTTAAAGCCAGCTTTTCATCATATTTATAAAACATACATGTGTGGTTTCTTTTTTCTTGTTTTTAAATCACAAAACATTATTAATCAATTAAATGCATATATATTGAAACTTTTACTTTTCATTTTTTTAATTTATAAATGACATCTTGATATATATATATATATATATATATATATATATATATATATATATATATATATATATATTAACATGACATTAGGTTTCCATCTAACTGCGATTCAAAAGCAAGACAAAGATCCCTCTTTCCCTCAAATAAATTTTTTAATTAATACATGCTACCATCAACTGGAAAGTGACATATGTGTTTTACTTTCCACAAAATTAGTACAGGCCATGAGAGGCTGATTGTTCTTAAGTGTTGACCATTATGAATCTCCACCATATCACTACTGTCTATGCTGTCTCAGTATTACTAATGACCACCATATCATTGCTGTCTATGCGAGTTCAAGTCTCAGCATTACTAATGACCACCAAATCATTGCTGTCTATGTGTGTTATAGTCTAACTATTACTAATGACCACCATAACACTGCTGTCCATGTGATTTCTAGTCTAAGGTTCTGCCAATATGACTATGTGAGAAAGACTGACAGTATATTTCCATGGGTTGGTGGTTCTTATTTTGGGTTCTTCCTCCACAAATTACACCATGTATAGTCTGGCTTGTGCTGAGAAATGGTTTTAAATCCCAAAATAAAAATAGCATTCAGTCCTTATAATTATATGCTGTTCCATGTTTTTATATTTGATAATTATTTACCATATTTGTTTTGTAGATAACCAGTGGATTTTACATCTTTTGGGAGGAGGGGGGGGAGGAGATGCAGGATATGCAAATTCTTTAAAACATGAATGCCAATTTCTTCAATTATTTTATTACATACAATTATAACATTTATTACAATTAATCTCTTCTTTACAATGTTACAGTATCTATTCCCATAAGTTAGTGCAACTTACCACCATCAGTCAAACATTTGAAAATGATGCAGTACAATAGAATGCAAATAAAGCATAAAATGAAAAGAAAATTAGAAAAATAGCGACTCATTTCAAAACTTAGAAGGCAACAATTAAAATACTAGCCTATAAAATTGTCCATTATGTTAAATAACAAGCAATCATGCATTTTCTTGTAATTACTGAAGAAATAATTTAATCTGATGCTAATTCATCCAATGATAAGAATTCTTGAAAGTTATGAATCTTGAAAAAATTTCATAATTCTAGCCATTTATTTATTTTCATCTCCCTCTTACTGTTAGGGTCATCAGCATATATATCATCACTGCCATTATTTTTTTTTCCTGCTTGTTTTCTACCAGATCCTTACTGCCATTATTTTTTTTCCCTACTTGTTTTCTACCAGATCCTTACCCGATTTTGCAACTCCATTTATGATGGTTAATGTCAGTTCCACAGCACTCACTTACATTTACATACAGGCAGACTTCTAAGCATCAAAACACAGACAGGCACACTTCTCGGCATCAAAAGACAGACAGGTAGACTTTTAAAGGATCAAAAGACAGACAGGCAGACTTCTAGGCATCAAAAGACATACAGGCAGACTTCTAAGGATCAAAAGACAGACAGGCAGACTTCTAAAGGATCAAAAGACAACAGGCAGACTTCTAGGTATCAAAAAACAGGCAGGCAGACTTCTAGGTATCAAAAGACAGACTGGTAGACTTCTATGCATCAGAAGACAGACAGACTTCTAAGCATCAGAAGACAGACAGGTAGACTTCTAAGCATCAAAAGACAGACAGACAGACTTCTAAGCAACAAAAGACAGACATGCAGACTACTAGGCATCAAAAGACAGACAAGCAGACTTTTAAGGATTAAAAGAAAGACAGGCAGACTTCTAGGCATCAAAACACAGATAGGCAGATTTTTCTAGGCATCAAAAGACAGACAGGCAGACTTCTAAGGATCAAAAGACAGACAGGCAGACTTCTAGGCATCAAAAGACAGACAGGCAGACTTCTAAGGATCAAAAGACAGGCAGGCAGACTTCTAGGCATCAAAAGACAGACAGGCAGACTTCTAAGGATCAAAACACAGAGACAGACTTCTAAGGATCAAAAGACAGACAGGCAGACTTCTAAAGGATCAAAAGACAACAGGCAGACTTCTAGGTATCAAAAAACAGACAGGCAGACTTCTAGGTATCAAAAGACAGACAGGTAGACTTCTATGCATCAGAAGACAGACAGGTAGACTTCTAAGCATCAAAAGACGGACAGACAGACTTCTAAGCATCAAAAGACGGACAGACAGACTTCTAAGCATCAAAAGACAGACAGGCAGACTTCTAAGGATCAAAAGACAGATGGGCAGACTTCTAGGCATCAAAAGACAGACAGGCACACTTCTAAGGATCAAAAGACAGACAAGCAGACTTCTAGGCATCAAAAGACAGACAAGCAGACTTTTAAGGATCGAAAGACAGACAGGCAGACTTCTAGGCATCAAAAACACAGACAGGCAGATTTTTCTAGGCATCAAAATACAGACAGGCAGGCTTCTAAGGATCAAAAGACAGATGGGCAGACTTCTAGGCATCAAAAGACAGCCAGGCAGACTTCTAAGGATCAAAAGACAGATGGGCAGACTTCTAGGCATCAAAAGACAGACAGGCAGACTTCTAAGGATCAAAACACAGAGAGACAGGCTTCTAAGGATCAAAAGACAGACAGGCAGACTGTTAAAGGATCAAAAGACAACAGGCAGACTTCTAGGTATCAAAAAACAGACAGGCAGACTTCTAGGTATCAAAAGACAGACAGGTAGACTTCTATGCATCAGAAGACAGACAGGTAGACTTCTAAGCATCAGAAGACAGACAGGTAGACTTCTAAGCATCAAAAGACAGACAGACAGACTTCTAAGCAACAAAAGACAGACAGGCAGACTTATAGGCATCAAAAGACAGACAAGCAGACCTTTAAGGATTCAAAGACAGACAGGCAGACTTCTAGGCATCAAAACACAGATAGGCAGATTTTTCTAGGCATCAAAAGACAGACAGGCAGACTTCTAAGGATCAAAAGACAGACAGGCAGACTTCTAGGCATCAAAAGACAGACAGGCAGACTTCTAAGGATCAAAAGACAGGCAGGCAGACTTCTAGGCATCAAAAGACAGACAGGCAGACTTCTAAGGATCAAAACACAGAGACAGACTTCTATGGATCAAAAGACAGACAGGCAGACTTCTAAAGGATCAAAAGACAACAGGCAGACTTCTAGGTATCAAAAAACAGACAGGCAGACTTCTAGGTATCAAAAGACAGACAGGTAGACTTCTATGCATCATAAGACAGACAGACTTCTAAGCATCAGAAGACAGACAGGTAGACTTCTAAGCATCAAAAGACGGACAGACAGACTTCTAAGCATCAAAAGACAGACAGGCAGACTTCTAAGGATCAAAAGACAGACGGGCAGACTTCTAGGCATCAAAAGACAGACAGGCAGACTTCTAAGGATCAAAAGACAGACAAGCAGACTTCTAGGCATCAAAAGACAGACAAGCAGACTTTTAAGGATCAAAAGACAGACAAGCAGACTTCTAGGCATCAAAAACACAGACAGGCAGATTTTTCTAGGCATCAAAAGACAGACAGGCAGGCTTCTAAGGATCAAAAGACAGATGGGCAGACTTCTAGGCATCAAAAGACAGCCAGGCAGACTTCTAAGGATCAAAAGACAGGCAGGCAGACTTCTAGGCATCAAAAGACGGACAGGCCGACTTCTAAGGATCAAAACACAGAGAGACAGGCTTCTAAGGATCAAAAGACAGACAGGCAGACTTCTAAAGGATCAAAAGACAACAGGCAGACTTCTAGGTATCAAAAAACAGACAGGCAGACTTCTTGGTATCAAAAGACAGACAGGTAGACTTCTATGCATCAGAAGACAGACAGGTAGACTTCTAAGCATCAGAAGACAGACAGGTAGACTTCTAAGCATCAAAAGACAGACAGACAGACTTCTAAGTAACAAAAGACAGACAGGCAGACTTCTAGGCATCAAAAGACAGACAAGCAGACTTTTAAGGATAGAAAGACAGACAGGCAGAATTCTAGGCATTAAAACACAGATAGGCAGATTTTTCTAGGCATCAAAAGACAGACAGGCAGACTTCTAAGGATCAAAAGACAGACAGGCAGACTTCTAAAGGATCAAAAGACAACAGGCAGACTTCTAGGTATAAAAAACAGACAGGCAGACTTCTAGGTATCTAAAGACAGACAGGTAGACTTCTATGCATCATAAGACAGACAGACTTCTAAGCATCAGAAGACAGACAGGTAGACTTCTAAGCATCAAAAGACGGACAGACAGACTTCTAAGCATCAAAAGACAGACAGGCAGACTTCTAAGGATCAAAAGACAGACGGGCAGACTTCTAGGCATCAAAAGACAGACAGGCAGACTTCTAAGGATCAAAAGACAGACAAGCAGACTTCTAGGCATCAAAAGACAGACAAGCAGACTTTAAGGATCGAAAGACAGACAGGCAGACTTCTAGGCATCAAAAACACAGACAGGCAGATTTTTCTAGGCATCAAAAGACAGACAGGCAGGCTTCTAAGGATCAAAAGACAGATGGGCAGACTTCTAGGCATCAAAAGACAGCCAGGCAGACTTCTAAGGATCAAAAGACAGGCAGGCAGACTTCTAGGCATCAAAAGACAGACAGGCAGACTTCTAAGGATCAAAACACTGAGAGACAGGATTCTAAGGATCAAAAGACAGACAGGCAGACTTCTAAAGGATCAAAAGACAAAAGGCAGACTTCTAGGTATCAAAAAACAGACAGGCAGACTTCTAGGTATCAAAAAGACGGACAGGTAGACTTCTATGCATCATAAGACAGACAGACTTCTAAGGATCAAAAGACAGACAAGCAGACTTCTAGGCATCAAAAGACAGACAGGCAGACTTATAAGGATCAAAAGACAGACAAGCAGACTTCTAGGCATCAAAAGACAGACAGGCAGACTTCTAAGAATCAAAAGACAGATGGGCAGACTTCTAGGCATCAAAAGACAGACAGGCAGACTTCTAAGGATCAAAAGACAGGCAGGCAGACTTCTAGGCATCAAAAGACAGACAGGCAGACTTCTATGGATCAAAACACAGATACAGACTTCTAAGGATCAAAAGACAGACAGGCAGACTTTTAAAGGATCAAAAGACAACAGGCAGACTTCTAGGTATCAAAAAACAGACAGGCAGACTTCTAGGTATCAAAAAACAGACAGGCAGACTTCTAGGTATCAAAAGACAGACAGGTAGACTTCTAAGCATCAGAAGACAGACAGGTAGACTTCTAAGCATCAAAAGACGGACAGACAGACTTCTAAGCATCAAAAGACAGGCAGACTTCTAAGGATCAAAAGGCAGACAGGCAGACTTCTAGGCATCAAAAGACAGACAGGCAGACTTCTAAGGATCAAAAGACAGACATGCAGTCTTCTAGGCATCAAAAGACAGACAAGCAGACTTTTAAGGATCGAAAGACAGACAGGCAGACTTCTAGGCATCAAAAGACAGACAGGCAGACTTCTAAGGATCAAAAGACAGATGGGCAGACTTCTAGGCATCAAAAGACAGACAGGCAGACTTCTAAGGATCAAAAGACAGACATGCAGACTTCTAGGCATCAAAAGACAGACAAGCAGACTTTTAAGGATCGAAAGACAGACAGGCAGACTTCTAGGCATCAAAAGACAGACAGGCAGACTTCTAAGGATCAAAAGACAGATGGGCAGACTTCTAGGCATCAAAAGACAGACAGGCAGACTTCTAAGGATCAAAAGACAGTCAGGCAGACTTCTAAGCATCAAAAGACAGACAGGCAGACTTCTAAAGGATCAAAAGACAGACAGGCATACTTCTAGGCATCAAAAGACAGACAAGTAGACTTTTACACATCAAAAGACAGACAGACTTCTAAGCATCAGAAGACAGACAGGTAGACTTCTAAGCATCAGAAGACAGACAGGTAGACTTCTAAGCATCAAAAGACAGACAGACAGACTAATAAGCATCAAAAGACAGACAGGCAGACTTCTAGGCATCAAAAGACAGACAAGCAGACTTCTAGGCATCAAAAGACGGACAGTTAGACTTCCAGGCATCAAAAGACAGACAAGCAGACTTCTAGGCATCAAAAGACAGACAGTTAAGACTTCCAGGCATCAAAAGACAGACAGGCAGACTTCTAGGCATCAAAAGACAGACAAGCAGACTTCTAGGCATCAAAAGACAGACAAGCAGACTTCTAGGCATCAAAAGACAGGCAGATGTCTTGACAATGAGACAGGCAGCTTCTAGGTAGTGAAACAGGAAGACTTCTTGACAATGAAATGAAACAGGCTGGCTTTTGACAATGAAACAGAGACTTTTGACAAGTAGACAACTAGTAAGACAAGCAGTTCTTTTGGCAGATATATCTATCCTAAGAAATACCTGGCTTAACTCATGTTTTTCATGATCATTGTTAAAATTTAAGCAAAACATCATACCTTGTTCTATAAATGTATTTTGACCCTCATCTTGGTCCTCTTATTGCATCTAATGCTTTAAAATTAAAGTTGTTTTCATCATAATTATTCATTCTTATCTTAACATCTGTAGTAGACTAAGTCTTGTAGTTGTATTCAGCTGAAATATTTATTTATTAAAATTATTCACTGGACTTACAAAAGTGCTCTTTGATAAATTTTTGGACTAAATCCCTATTTTAGGATTATTGTGAATTCATTTCAAGACTTTGTATTGAATCCTTGTTGTCAATATCAATAATGTTCACAAATCAGTATATTTAAGATTATTGCCTTATCAGGCGAGTCGAGATTGGAATTCATTCTGAAAATCCATTCCGGATTTGATTCAGAGTACTCTTTTTTTTCACACTAGTGACCCAAGTTTGGGCTTTAATTCATAACTTTGTAAATTTTCACTTTGTATTCTTGAGAAAATTTTTGTTGAATTGTACAAATCCTGTTTGTTTCATTTAGTTCTGTTACTTTTTTAAAACTATAGTGATACTAATTTGTACCTGCAAAATGTATTATGTTATTATAGAGTTTAATTCCATTTTTTAGCAAAAGATAGGCTATACAGATGGTCAGTATAATTGGTGGAGTAAGAATCCAGGAAAACCATTGGAAGCTACTGGCATGGAATAACCAGGAAAAACACCAGAAAGAACACCCGACACAGTATTCGCAAGCTTTCTCTTGTACCCACATTGGCCAAGCTGGAGACTTGAACCGACACAGACAGGTGAGATAGCAGTGATCTGTAACGTTGAGTGCTTTTGACCCCAAATGTACTATGATGAGAAAAATATGGAACAACACGGAATATGAAAATGCATGTTTATTCTTTGAACAAATATGTACATCCTCATGTAAAAACTACAATTTTAACAAACTTAACGCTTCTAATATATTTACTGTTGATGTAACAAGGTTGATGACCTGATATGGGTATTAAAGTTTGACATAAAACAAAATTGTAAAGAAATTTCAGTTAGACACCACAGCAAATGATAGCCGAGACAACTAATTCCCATAGACTGTAATGCTAATTATTATAACAGTAATTTTGATAAGCATTGCTAATAAAGTATAATACTTCATAGACTGTAATGCTAATTATTATTACAGTAATTTTGAAAAGCATTGCTAATAAGTATAATACTCCATAGACTGTAATGCTAATTATTACAGTAATTTTGATAAGCATTGCTAATAAAGTATAATACTCCATAGACTGTAATTTTAATTATTATTACAGTAATTTTGATAAGCATTGCTAATAAAGTATAATACTCCATAGACTGTAATGCTAATTATTATTACAGTAATTTTGATAAGCATTGCTAATAAAGTATAATACTCCATAGACTGTAATGCTAATTATTATTACAGTAATTTTAATAAGCATTGCTAATGAAGTATAATACTCCATAGACTGTAATGCTAATTATTATTACAGTAATTTTGATAAGCATTGCTAATAAAGTATAATACTCTCACGATAACACTGATTAAACATGCTTACATAAAACAAACATTCTATCCATGAGGAAACCTTTAAAACTGAAAATTAAAAATTGTCCATGGCGGAATTTTAAGAAGTTCCTTTGATGATTTCTACTATCAATATTTGGTACAGTGAAATATGCCCATTTACAATCAGGATTACTATACAGCAATCAGGATTACCTAAACAGCAATCAGGATTACCTATACAGGAATTAGGATTACCACACAGCAATCAATATTACCTATACAGCAATCAGGATTATCTAAACAGGAAGCAGGATTACTACACAGCAGCCAGGATTACCTATACAGCAATCAGGATTACCTATACAGCAATTAGGATTACCTACACAGCAATCAGGATTACCTACACAGCAATCAGGATTACCTATACAGCAATCAGGATTACTAATACAGCAACAAAAATAATAAAATTTAAAACTCGAGCCTACTGCATAGTTTACCTATATAAATGACTTCTAAAAAAATTACAAAACATTTTATGGCATTTTCAAAAACTTGCTATCAGGGTATTAGCAATGTTTATGCCACTGTTGTTATAGCTGGCAAAGTTATACATACATCTAGCCATTCACAGGTGAGGCAAAAATCATCATTATCTGGCCATTCAAGGGTGAGACAAAGATCATTATTGAGCAATTCAAAGATGAGACAAAGAATCATTATCTGGCCTTTCAAAGGTGAGACAAAAATCATTATTATCTGGTCATTCAAAGGTGAGGCAAAGATCATTATCTAGCCATTCACAGCTGACAGATCATCAGTATCTGGTATGTCACATGTCACAGGTGAGACCAAGATCATCATTATGTGGTCATTCACAGTTGAAAGAGATAATCAGTATCAGGCATCTCACAGGAGAGACAAAACTATTATCAAGCCATTTAAATTGAGGTAAATATCATCTTACTCTGTCTCTTCACAGCTGAGATTTTTATACCATAGTAGGGTACTGTACTTAGTGTACTATAGTATATTACAGTATTTTTTTTAACCATAGTATATAACAGAATTTTTGTACTATAGTATAATACAGTATTTTTGTACCATTCTAAAGTACATTATTTTTGTACATTCTGTAATATCTACCTGTAATAATAAAGAGAAATTTGCTTTTTGTATGTTTATTTTTGCTTAAGTTGCCAACTTATCTAAAGTGAAATGAGTAAGCCAACACTCGGTAAAAGACTGAACTGATAAAAATGGGAAGTGTTTACACTGAAGACTACACTCCACTAGCTACATTGCTGATACACTGAAGACTACACTCCACTAGCTACATTGCTGATATAAAAGGCAAGTAAACCTGAGTGGAATGCCAGCACCAATACCAACAAATGAGTGGGATTCAAGCACCAATGCCCTCAACTGAGGAAGATATTTATTACAGAGGGCCAGTAAACATTAAACAAACACATTTACTCATGAAATGAACAAATATTTGCTTGACAAGAAAAATTCAATAACAATTTAAATTAAGAATTGCTCTCCTGAATGCTGTAGGCTGATTCTCAATTTTATAAATTATAGACTGATTCTCAATTCTATAAATTGTAGGCTGATTCTCCAGTCTATAAATTGAAGGCTGATTCTCAATTCTATAAATGAATACATGTGCTCAACACACTGACAAATTGACTAACACTTATAAATGCTAGTAGAGATCAGAACAAAAATGTCATTTTTAATCTGAAATGTTCCCAAATGTTGGATTTTATCCATATCCTTTATAACCTTAAACCTGACTGATGTTGTCTGCATACATGACACATGAAAACTATGTGACACATGAAAACTATGTGACACATGAAAACTATGCAATCAAAGACTAACCAATATACGTCAGGTACCGATGGAAACTACTGTAATAATATAAATTGTAGAAATGTACAGTGGTACATTATCACAGCAATTCAATATACAGGTAATATCATGTATCCGAATGATAAAAATGATACAATAATGTCAGTTTGTATCTTTAGTCTGAATATATGCATCCTATTACCAAATTCAACAAGAACTTAATAGACAAATGAAATTAACTGCAAAGTGTTACCACGGTGACAATTCTATGAATCTTGAAGCAATAAAAGCAAATAAATTATAAAATGAAGGCAAATTAAGGATTTAAATTTTTTAAACCCCAAATGTAATAATGTCTCTAAACGTTTTCACAAAGTGAGAAAAAATGGCAATGCTCCAAGCTATTTAGGAAACTTCAACATCCCTCTCTATCCCAACAAACTTCAGCTGTTCTGTAGGCCCATATCTGAAAGAAAATTTTGATATAATATTTAGTTCTGTAGGCCCATATCTGAAAGAAAATTTTGATATAAAATTTAGTTCTAGATTATATTATCACAGGTCAAATGGTATTTTGACAAGGGATTTAGTTCTAGTTTATATTATCACAGGTCACATGGTATTTTGACATAGGATTTAGTTCTAGTTTATATTATCACAGGTTAACAGGTCACATGGTATTTTGATATAGGATTTAGTTCTAGTTTATATTATCACAGGTCACATGGTATTTTAATATGGGATTTAGTTCTAGTTTATATTATCACAGGTTAACAGGTCAAATGGTATTTGATATGGGATTTAGTTCTAGTTTATATTATCACAGATTAACAGGTCAAATGGCATAGTTCCTCAGTTTATATTATCACAGATCAACAGATATAGGATCTTGTTCTACAGTAAACATCATCCATCCAACAGGTCATATGACAGATTACATATTTTAAAACCATCAGGTCAGGCAGGTGGTAATTTGATAGTTCTACAGTACATATCATCATAGGCTAACAAGTACAAAAACTAAACTGTAATCAAAGAACAGCTAGCTCTTCTCCAGCCTGTATTGGCTGTTATAGACTAACAAGTACAAAAACTAACCTGTAATCAAAGAACAGCTCTTCTCCAGCCTGTATTGGCCGTTTAGCAAAGATCCCAATCCTGTGGTCTCCATTGACCATCATGACTTTGGCGTAACAGTTGGGATTTACAGAATGGTTTGCAAATCGGATCTTGTTCCCCTTCCGTGTGGCATCCACAACAAAATCTATCAAATTAAAGCACGCCTGATCAATAAAGAGAATCATTCATCAGCATTCTGTTCTCAAATGTAACTGACAGCATGAAATGAAATTCTATATTGATGAATTCGTAACTGAATATTACCAACATATACATATATACATAATACTTACATTGATACACTATGCATGATAATTACATATATACACTGGACAAGATAATTACATATACAGTAAAACCTGTCTTGAAA
This sequence comes from Unio pictorum, assembly GCA_030141615.1. Lineage (NCBI taxonomy): Eukaryota > Metazoa > Mollusca > Bivalvia > Unionida > Unionidae > Unio > Unio pictorum. The sequence goes on from JARLTB010000377.1 coordinate 4,965,942, forward strand.
GACCACTGCTATGTGAGACCACCTGTCTTGAAAGACCACATCCTCAATGCACAAATTTATTGATTGGTTTTTGACCTGTTATGGGAGACCACCTGTCTTGAGAGACCATATTTTTTGACAGAAGGGGTGGTCTTTCACGACAGGTTCCACTGTACACACACACACACACAGTATATAACAATTACATATATACACTGTACAGATAATTACATATACACACTGCATATAACAATTACATATATACACTGTACAAATATTTATATACACACTGCATATAACAATTACATATATACACTGTACAGATAATTACATATATACACTGCATATAACAATTACATATATACACTGTACAGATAATTACATATATACAATGCATATAACAATTACCTATATACACTGTACAGATAATTACATATATACACTGAACATTACAATTACATAAACACTATTGATAATTACATGTAAATACTGTATAGATGATTATATACATACACTAAATATATAAATATAATTACATACATTCTGCCATCAATATTACCGTTTTTCACTGTACTATCATGTCATCAATATTACCGTTTTTCACAGTACTCTCGTGTCATCAATATTACCGTTTTTCACAGTACTCTCATGTCATCAATATTACCGTTTTTCACAGTACTCTCCTGTTATTAATATTACTATTATTGACAGAACTCTCATGCTATCAATATTACCATTATTTACAGTACTTTTCTGTCTTTATATTATCATTATTGATAGTCTTCTAATGTCATCAATATTACCATTATTCAAATTGAAGAGAAAACTGCTCATATATTTGTCATAAACTTTTCCTCTCCTATCTGCCTCATCTTGAGAAATTATCTGAAATGAAGATAACAAGAATTATCTTGAGATTCAATGCCATCATGAAACTTATCATCCATTAATTTACACACTGCTTTTACTGAATTTTATGGTAGTAACATCAACTGTAGTATTGTAATTATCTATACATCAACTCTATGCCACACTACCTCTGAACACTATTACCTCTATACAACATCACCTTGATACAATATAACCCCTACAAAAACATCACTTCTATAAAATACATATCATATAAAAATTCACTTCTATACATCACCTCCATGCAACAACACCTGTATTCAACATCACCTCCTTATAACATCGCCTGTATAATACATCACCTCCATGTAACAACACCTGTATAATAATACATCACCTCCATGTAAAAACACCTGTATAATACATCACCTCCATGTAACAACACCTGTACAATACATCACCTCCATGTAAAAACACCTGTATAATACATCACCTCCATGTAACAACACCTGTATAATACATCACCTCCATGTAAAAACACCTGTATAATACATCACCTCCATGTAACAACACCTGTATAATACATCACCTCCATGTAACAACACCTCCATGTAAAAACACCTGTATAATAATACATAATGTGCTCCACATCTGCTTTATGGATTTGAGTTACAAATCAGAAACACACATGGTTACTGACACAGATGGACAGGCTTACATACATAATGATCTTCTAATCCCAAACCTGCTTTAATAGCCGTCATATTGATGGATATCTAATCTTTTAATGCTTACCATAATTTTGGTTCATCAAAGGCATGTATTTCATTGAAACATATTAGTTTGTTTTAACAACCTGGTGTTTTGTCTTCATATTTCCTTACAATTATCATATACTATAAACTAACTATACATGCTTACAAGTCCAACTGCAAACAACAGAGATCTCCCATCGCATGTGCTGGAAGCTCAGGGTTAATGTTTGTTCTGCTAATGACCCCCAACAGATAACCTACATCTGCTGGCACATCTGAGTCTGTGCAGTTTGCAGTTGGACCCAATTTTAAGCAAGCATGGTACTTGTAATTGAAACAAGATGAAGTCAGATGTAACCCCACCACATCAAGATGAAGTCAGCTGTAACCCCACCACATCAAGATGAAGTCAGCTGTAACCCCACCGCATCAAGATGAAGTCAGCTGTAACCCCACCACATCAAGATGAAGTCAGCTGTAACCCCACTGCATCAAGATGAAGTCAGCTGTAACCCCACCACATCAAGATGAAGTCAGCTGTAACCCCACCACATCAAGATGAAGTCAGTTGTAACCCCACCACATCAAGATGAAGTCAGCTGTAACCCCACCACATCAAGATGAAGTCAGCTGTAACCCCACCACATCAAGATGAAGTCAGCTGTAACCCCACCACATCAAGATGAAGTCAGCTGTAACCCCACCACATCAAGATGAAGCTGAACCTGCAATGACTTTATACCTTGGTATAACAGGATATGCTGACTTTTCATGGTCACAGATTTTAGTGATTTTGCAAACACTACAATTTCGTTGCTACATCAATATATGAAATAATAATAATAATGAGGACTTTGTATCGTGCATAATCTTCAGAAGCTTTATGTGCTCTACAACATATATAATGATTTGACTACAACAACAACAACAAAAAACCCACCATGAAATTAGAAAACATAAAAACATGCTGAAAATATTTAATGTAGGAAACATTATTAGGTCTTTAAGTTTGTTCTTGCAGTCAAAAAAGGTTAGTTTTAAGAGCACTCTTGAAAGGGATCACTGTCTTTGTGTATAATTTCACTGGACAATTAATTCCACGTTGCAGGGCCCTGGTATGCAAATGAGCATTGTCCATATGACTTCATTTTCATAGTGGAATATGAGTATATGATTGTTAGAAGGGGAGCATTAGTATCTTGCTAGTGTATATGGGTGAGGTGAGATAGGTATGTTGAACTGTAGTCAGTCAGTGAAACATAGCACAGAGAAAAAAAATTGTGTTTGATTCTAGATCAAATGAATAGCCAGTGTAGGGTACAGAGCAGCGGAGAGGTGTGCTCTGATTATGGTACTCTAAGGAAGATCTGAGCATTTTGATTTTTCTGAAGTTTCTGGAGTAGATATTGTGACAAACCAGACAGAATTGACTTACATTAATACAGTCGTGAAAGTACTAATGAACACACACATTTTAGTGGCATCAACTGAAAAATATTTGTGAATGGAGCTGATGCTTTTCACCTCAAGATATGAAGCCTTGCATATGTTCATGACATGTTGGTGCAATGTGTTGTTGTTGTATTGTTTAACGCCATTTTTCAGCACAAGATAGGCTAAACATGGCAGCCAGTATTAATGGTGGAGGAAGAACCCGGGAAAACGCCCAGAAAGAACAACCGACCCATGAGAAGCTACGGACAAGCAATCTCACATAACCACATCAGAGACTCAAACCTATGCAGCCAGAGGTGAGATGGCATTGATCCGTAACAGAGAGCGCTTTAGACCACTCGGCCAATCGAGGCCCCTGGTGCAATGTGAGTGTACTGTCTAGAGTAACACTTAACATACATCACGCTCTGAAAAGTACATAATAACGTACATAATAACTGGTGAGCGCCCCCCCCCCTGACAAACAGCACAAGGCCATATCTTCATGAGCATCATGTGATACACACAGACCCGTATCTTCATGAGCATCATGTGATACACACAGACCCGTATCTTCATGAGCATCATGTGATACACACAGACCCGTATCTTCATGAGCATCATGTGATACACACAGACCCGTATCTTCATGAGCATCATGTGATACACACAGACCCGTATCTTCCTGAGCATCATGTGATACACAGACCCGTATCTTCATGAGCATCATGTGATACACACAAGCCCATATCTTCCTGTGCATCATGTGATACACACAGATTAAGGTCTATATTGTTTGCTGTTCGATCAGATTTATACACAAGTACATACAGTACATAAATTTAAGCCTCAAAAACGTTTTGTTTTTAATAAGCAAATTTTGCCAATTAAGGATACCTATGTGTAGTTCAAAATAAACTAATAATTGGACGAAAAAAATCTCAAAAGACATGTTTTTAACATAGAGCTATATTTCTCACCTCTCCACAATACTCTGATATGAATTCATTTTTCTCTGCAGGTTCCTTAAGGAATATTCCCCATCCTGCCACCTCCGAGGGAGCCATCAATAGGTGCTGAAACAATGAAAGAATAGCAGTGAGCGTAACAAATTTTATAACATACTCACATCTGAGCATAAATTTTATAACATCCATCTGTCCTTAACAAATTTTTATAACAATCAGATCTATTCTGCAGGTTCTGACATGCATTTTTTTTTAACTTAGCAAAAAATCCAAGCTATTTAAGTTTTGTGTGCATCAACTGGCAGACAAGTCAATTGATTATTTCCATCTCCATGTGTGTTCGAGTCTTGGGCTTGGCCAATGTTAGTAAATGAGAAAGCTTGCCAGTAGCTTCCCATGGGTTTTGGTTTTTGTGGCGTTTTTACAGATATACTAGCTGTCATGATTAGTCTTTCATTTGTTGAAAATGGCATTAAGTCTACAAACCAGCATTTAAGTACTTGCATGTGCTGTTTAGGTACAGTGTTCAAACATACAAACTGCAAAATTTGTTTGAGTACAGTATTCAAACATCCAAATTGCACATGTTGTTCAGTATTCAAGTGTCCGAACTACATGTGCTGTTTAAATACAATGATCATATTAATTTTCTTCACTTCCTGATGTCTCTCTAAATGGTACAGTACATGTTCTTTTACCAAATATGCATTTTGTTTACATTTCAATCTCATAAACTCTGCATTCCTTCACATTCTACTTGCAATGTTTACCTTTCATTCACGTTTGCATCCAATCTAACATTTCACCATTTTTCATTTATGGCATCAAATATTCATTCACACTTTGGTTTCTCAGTTTCAATTCAATGTTTCTGACATTTCTGCATTTTTTGCAACAAATGGCCATGCAATTCCCGAAGTTGAGTTTCCTGGGGTTTCTTTGTAGAGTGCTAAAGGGAAATAACTATAGCAATTCTGTGTTAAAAGGAAAGTACTATAACTTTCACATCTTCACTTATCAAAAGTGTGCTTTTAGGCAAAATATCACAAAATATCATACAATGAAAATGGCAGCACTGAACTTACAATGAAATAAAATATAACAAGTAAAAAAATTAGCTGAGTATTTCTAAAACAAATTATAACATAGTGTTTTGTTCACCTACAAACTGTACCGATACAATATCAGCATAAAGAATCAAATTTGCAACAGGGCCACCATGTAGATTTAGTGTCAGCTTATAATCCTTTATCAAATTCATCTATAAAACATCTATGTTTATCTCCCTTTTTATTTATTATGCTTCAATGTGGTTTTTTTTTTGCTCTTTACACTTTCTTTAAAGTGCATTAATCATTTCCTTATTTATTTTGTAAACCTGTAATCCATTTGCATTCCTTGTACAATTTAGTTTTACTGGTGGACATAATAATTTTAAAGTCTGCAAATGGCAAAGCATGAAAAATATTTTTCTCATTGTTATCTGAGGGTATACAGCATTGTATGGGGGGAAAGAATACTCTCACTAAAACTTGAATGATTATTCAGCAAATTGAAGAACACGGACCCCTCCTTTTCAATACATAAAGGAAAGTGTAAATTGACGTATGATTATGTTTAGTATCAATGGCAGAAAGTATAAATGCTGGAGGAATAACCTCAGAGAACCCCAGAAAGAACCACTGACCCATGAGAAGCTACTGGCAAGCTTTCTCACATACACACACTGGCCAAACCCCTGAGACTTGAACCCAAGCAGAGAGATGTGAGTTGGCAGTGATCCTTAACAGTGAGCGCTTAAGACCACATGGGGGCCCCTCAGATGGACAATGACAGACATGGATATTTATGTCTAAAAGAACATGATAAACCCAATTCCCAAAGCAAACAGTCCAAATTTTAATGATTTTCAAATAACATGACCTAGGCATATTAACATATGGACAGACAGACAAACACGGATATATTTTGGCAGATATACATTAGATAATTTATTTGCCTTGAAACTTTGCCTGCATCTTCTAGTCCAAATCAACGCTGTGCTGCTCGGACTCTCTACTATGTCCACATGATCTTGAATTATTGTTATTCCGCTTAAATAAATGGTTATAAAAGATTGGGTTTTCTTGAAAAGATGTCTGATGAAGTCTAGTTGGTCTTAAATTAAAACTATGCAATTTTGATGACGCCATACTGAAAATCTTGTTATGGCTACATTACCTGAATGAATGGTCGTATCATGAGCAATTATGGCCATGGTACCCATATAAAAAATCTTGATTTGATCAAATTTAACAGAAATATTTCGTATGAAGTCCAAAAGGGCACTGATCTAATGTCCAATACTGCTGTCACAACAGTCATCTCAAAAATCTTGATATTGCTAATCTCCCCCCCAATGGCAAGTAATTTCCTGAAAATAACATTATCTCAACCTCTCCATATGTATGGCTATATCAACAAGCAGTTTCACCAGTACACTTGTAATGATACCTAGATTTTCGCAAATTAAAATAGTGCCAATCATACATCTTTTATGGATCATCATTATCAGGGCTTTTCACAAAGTCCTAAATGAAAATGGTACCAGTCATACATCCAATAAGACTGCCATAATCTTAAATATGGTATTGTAATTGATCATTATCAGGGCTTTTCACAAAGTCCTAAATGAAAATGGTACCAGTCATAATTCAATAAGACTGCCATAATCTTAAATATGGTATTATAATTGATCATTATCAGGGCTTTTCATAAAGTCCTAAATGAAAATGGTACCAGTCATAATCCAATAAGACTGCCATAATCTTAAATATGGTATTGTAATTGATCATTATCAGGGCTTTTCATAAAGTCCTAAATGAAAATGGTACCAGTCATAATCCAATAAGACTGCCGTAATGACTGTCTTATTAATCTTGTTGTCACTACTCATCATGATTGGATGACATGAGGTATTCACCAAAAGACTTTTAATAAATTCCACTTGAACCGAAATGAAAAAAATGACATTCAATATGTATATAACAGCAGCTAATTTGAACATTTTGTTATTGCTGAAGAATATCAGAGATAATTTAAATAAAGTTAAAATGAAGCAATGGTGTTATCATGAATTCCTGGAAATTTCTTTCACCTGACAGACTCAACTTTATTATAGCTATCTACAGCTATTGACCTTTTTGACCTCAATGGTATACTAAACTTTTTATGAATTTTTATATTAGGCAGGTTGATATGGCATCCATTTGTACATATTAAAAAAAAACTCCCCCTTACTCAAGAAACCTGGTCCAATTGTTTGCATATTGTGGTTTAGTATTTAAAATTCTGTTATCGTAGTTTCTCTAGTAATCTGGTAACGGCATAATCCATTTTGCTATGACAGGGTGTGAGGCTTTATTTCAATAACATTAAATGAAGAAGCAAAAAACTTCAAGAACTGCTGCAGTTATTGCAGTACACAAACTCAGTTGTTCCACTTGTGATAGAGCAATGTGTTGCTCAGTGTAGTTCAATGACATAAGCAATGTGTAGTTCAGTGACATATGCAATGTGTTGCTCAGTGTAGTTCAGTGTAGTTCATGACATATGCAATGTGTAGTTCAGTGACATATGCAGCAGAGGTACTATTCAGGCATGGGCTGTACTGCACCCATCCAGTGTAACTTACAATCAACTCAATATGCATCAGTGAGGATCAAACTTATGGCTACAGGGCTAACTTCATTGGCTGTAAACCAGTTAAAGTTTACCAATTAGCCATACACTGTATCTTGAACCTTAGTCCATCTGTAATACACTGTAATACACCATATAGCTAAGACAATGCTAATATGCCTTTAGTTTTGTGCCCATTATCTGTAACTCATGGATATTACACAGTGTAGCTGGGTGTAAACCTTGAACAGCTAATCAGAACTGGGTGGAAAATTGGCAATACATTTAACTCTAGTCAATGTGTAATACACTGTAATACACCATATACCAAAGACATTGCTAATATGCCTTTAGTTTTGTGCCCATTATCTGTAACTCATGGATATTACACAGTGTACCTGGGTGTAAACCTTGAACAGCTAATCAGAACTGGGTGGAAAACATATATATTTAGTGTGTGCTTTAGCTTCTACATGCTTACCTTCCTCAATCCCCTCTGTACGCTTACATTCCTGCATGAAATCTTGTTGGTGTCAAATTGATCTGAAAATAAGTAAAATATATTATACAATTGAATACCCAGTTATCTTTTAACGCAAAATGCCCAATTCAATTTTGAAAGATGCTTTGTCCAACATTGAAATGCCCCAATGCCATGATGCTTTGTCCAACACTGAAATGCCCCAATGCCATGATGCTTTGTCCAACACTGAAATGCCCCAATGCCAGGATGCTTTGTCCAACACAGAAATGCCCCAATGCCAGGATGATTTGTCCAACAATGAAATGCCCCAATGCCAGGATGATTTGTCCAACACTGAAATGCCCCAATGCCAGGATGCTTTGTCCAACACAGAAATGCCCCAATGCCAGGATGCTTTGTCCAACACAGAAATGCCCCAATACCAGGATGCTTTGTCCAACACTGAAATGCCCCAATGCTAGGATGCTTTGTCCAACACTGAAATGCCCCAATGCTAGGATGCTTTGTCCAACACTGAAATTCCCCAATGCTAGGATGCTTTGTCCAACACAGAAATGCCCCAATGCCAGGATGATTGTCCAACAATGAAATGCCCCAATGCCAGGATGATTTGTCCAACACTGAAATGCCCCAATGCCAGGATGCTTTGTCCAACACAGAAATGCCCCAATGCCAGGATGCTTTGTCCAACACAGAAATGCCCCAATACCAGGATGCTTTGTCCAACACTGAAATGCCCCAATGCCAGGATGCTTTGTCCAACACTGAAATGCCCCAATGCCAGGATGCTTTGTCCAACACAGAAATGCCCCAATACCAGGATGCTTTGTCCAACACTGAAATGCCCCAATGCTAGGATGCTTTGTCCAACACAGAAATGCCCCAATGCCAGGATGCTTTGTCCAACACAGAAATGCCCCAATACCAGGATGCTTTGTCCAACACAGAAATGCCCCAATGCCAGGATGCTTTGTCCAACACTGAAATGCCCCAATGCTAGGATGCTTTGTCCAACACTGAAATTCCCCAATGCCAGGATGCTTTGTCCAATACTGAAATGCCCCAATACCAGGATGCTTTGTAGCAAAGCATATAAAACTCCATTAGCATTTTCATGTGTCTATGACAGGAATATGTTGCAAAGCTGAAATTCCCCAATGCCAGGATGCTTTGTCCAACACTGAAATGCCCCAATGCCAGGATATTTTGTCCAAAACTGAAATGCCTCAATGCCAGGATGCTTTGTCCAAAACTGAAATGCCCCAATACCAGGATGCTTTGTCCAACACTGAAATGCCCCTATGGCAGGATGCTTTGTCCAACACTGAAATGCCCCTATGGCAGGATGCTCTGTAGCAAAGCATATAAAACTCCAGTAGCAATTTCAACTGTTATCAGATATATCAGATGATCATATATATTTACAATGAAAATTTGGTCATGTTTATTCAATGGTTATTTAGTCCAAGTTAATGAAGGTTTTCTATTAACAGTACAGTGGTTTTCCATCATGAACAACCCCCAAATTAGGGGCCACCACAAAATTAGGGGCAACCACAACTTACAGCCAGAATCCCTTGGTGCTGACGAGTTCATTTTGTAAAGAACCCCTATAAAATGGCTACCACTCTAATATGACTAGTAGACAACATAGTGCAAAATATACAATTTACCCTCTCACAAGTGGCCTAATTTTATTATTAATATGTGTCTAATACTTAATTCATACCATAAGCTCAGTAATCCAATTATCTTTCCTGATGCCTGTTTCTGAATGTCAGGTTTTCATTACTCAAAAATTGTCAGCTCAAGTACAAGTACCACTAGAACTATTAATGCTGATATTTAGAGGTCAGCAATCTTTTGACAGGATTTTGGGCTTTAAAAAGCATTTTGGGGTTTAGTTGGGGTTTCTTTATTAGGACTGGACGTATCTGTCAAAATCATAACATTATCAGTATAGGCTAAAGATAACACAGCAAGAAATTAACCTTGAAACACAGCAAGAAATTAACCTTGAAACACAGCAAGAAATTAACCTTGAACAAAACAAGGTATCAGTCAAAGACCACAAGGTCACCCAATTTCCCCGTACAGAAGGGGTGGCCATATAAGAGTGAAACTAATATAACACCACATTTGGTAGCAGATTGACATTATTTATGTAAATGTGAAAGGTACCCATATCCTGCTGCTTTCTGTCAAATTTGGTCCAAATCTATTTAGAAGTTTTGAAGAAACTATTTAATTACTTTCATTTCATTGACAGTGGCTGATCAGAATCAATATATTTGACATTGACTGCTAATGACATTGTCAGTAAAGTTTGGTTACATTATAACAAGAGACATTGACATTGACTGCTAATGACATTGTCAGTAAAGTTTGGTTACATTATAACAAGAGACATTGAAATTGACTGCTGATGACATTGTCAGTAAAGTTTGGTCACATTTATAACAAGACATTAAAGTTATTAAAAAGTTTTTATGGCAAGGTACCAACTTCAAGGAACTCTGTAACTTGCAACTGGATCCGAGAAACTCATTTTTTAAATTGGATTTCTACAGGCAATTGCACTACCCAGTGAAATAAAATGAATACTTATTCACATTTCTGGCAGTTTTAAACAAATTGTGCTACAAGACTGGATCAGCCAATTCGTCAAAACCCATGGCAGACTGTCCAACCCTAACAACATCTTCTTAAGAAGGCAATCGGGGGTTTTCCCCTCCTTATTTTTGACCAGTCTTCTGTAATGTATAACAAGGAATCATGTACTGCCATTGTAAAGCATGAAAACATGTAATTTTAAATGTTCAAAAACTGATGCAGCAACATTATGTTTAACTGAAAAGTTTGTAAAGACATGTAGACTATATTTATCTCTAGTACAGTTGCACAATCTTCAGTTCCAAACCCTATGAAGCTCAATGACTTATTGCCCTATTTCAATTTGACAGAATTCATGTGGTCAGCAATCATATCTCTTATTGCCCTATTTCAATTTGACAGAATTCATGTGGTCAGCAATCATATCTCTTATTGCCCTATTTCAATTTGACAGAATTCATGTGGTCAGCAATCATATCTCTTATTGCCCTATTTCAATTTGACAGAATTCATGTGGTCAGCAATCATATCTCTTATTGCCCTATTTCAATTTGACAGAATTCATGTGGTCAGCAATCATCTCTTATTGCCCTATTTCAATTTGACAGAATTCATGTGGTCAGCAATCATATCTCTTATTGCCCTATTTCAATTTGACAGAATTCATGTGGACAGCAATCATATCTCCCACCATGAGACATACTCAATTCAACATTTCCAATAAACAAAATTGTATCCCAGCCTGATTTTTATAAAACAAGAATCTGATGTTCCTTTCTATCATTCCATACTGATTATTAACACTTGAAGGGCCTTTTTTTCCATACTGATTATTAACACTTGAAGGGCCTTATTTTCCATACTGATTATTAACACTTTAAGGGCCTTATTTTCCATACTAATTATTAACACTTTAAGGGCCTTATTTTCCATACTGATTATTAACACTTTAAGGGCCTTATTTTTCATACTGATTATTAACACTTGAAGGGCCTTATTTTCCATACTGATTATTAACACTTGAAGGGCCTTATTTTCCATACTGATTATTAAAACTTGAAGGGCCTTATTTTCCATACTAATTATTAACACTTGAAGGGCCTTATTTTCCATACTGATTATTAACACTTGAAGGGCCTTATTTCCCATACTAATTATTAACACTTGAAGGGCCTTATTTTCCATAATGATTATTAACACTTGAAGGGCCTTATTTTCCATACTGATTATTAACACTTGAAGGGCCTTATTTTCCATACTGATTATTAACACTTTAAGGGCCTTATTTTCCATACTAATTATTAACACTTAAAGGGACTTATTTTCCATACTGATTAATAACACTTGAAGGGCCTTATTTTCCATACTGATTAATAACACTTGAAGGGCCTTATTTTCCCTTTCATCTTCAACATATACTGGTTGTTGGACATCATTTTTCTAAATTTCTAGCCAACAGTTTTATCTGTAGATGCTCTGCATGAAAGTATCTGTGCAGTTTAAAGAATCAACTATAATGTTAGCCTGGTTCCCTGATTAACTCCACTAAATGTAATGTGTAACCTGACTGGTGTGCCATAGTAACACTTCCTCACCCACACACATATATAGCTGCTTTGCAGACATTACATTTCCAGGCTGATAGACTTACACAGCACAAGTGCACACGCAGATTCACATTATAAAAGAAATACCTGCACCACAAGCTTGGCATAGGTCTGGATCACATTCTCTGACAGCCAGAAAACATGGACACTGCTTGGTGTTACACTGGGCCTTACAGCGGCAGCCTGGAAAACGATTTTGGCCTGTAGAAAAAGAAAAAATGTACTTGTATAATTCAGGTAAAGAACTCTGAAATGCATGAAAAACTCTTTCGAGCTGGGCAGACTAAATCAATAATCATAGCCACCTGACACAAGTGATGTCAGTTCATAATGCTTTATTTTCTTCATCAGGAATTTAATTGTGCATTCATATGTACTGCATATGTCTGTAACAAATAAAAATGTAAATGACAAGGTCTGATAACAGCTGATTTTGCATTACGAATCCACTCCAATATATGTACATATGATATCAAACAGTGTGAAAAAACATTTAAATTTGTTTCTAAATAGGCTCTGCTCAATCAAAGACTCAAATTTTGCTAGGTTTCTGCATGCATTAGGTTCTCAATCAGTCTCAGTCTATCTCCACACAGACAGAGGCGATATAACGTAGACCTGGAATGGTGAGTGCTTTAGACTACTAAGCTACTCTAGGCACCTGTCTTTAACTTAAAACCATGCTAACATAACAATCATGTCATGAAAATTAATTTAACCATCCATTTAGAAGTATCAATGATAACAAGATATTAATGACAGCAGCCAGAGCAGCTATTATGAAAGTGTTATCAACAACATTTTCATTTGGAAACAACTAGACATCATAAGTTTTTTAGTGAAAATCCTGATATGCTCATCAATTCGAAGGAATTAGCAAGATATTAATTAGCAAGATATTAATTAGCAAGATATTAATTAGCAAGATATTAATGACTGCTGTTGTGGCTGAATGTCAATGCGCAGCAATAATGGATTTTAGATCAGCATCATTTTGAGACATTGTAAGAGTCTTTGAGCGAACACCCCATGTCAATATGATTTTTGTTCTACAGAAGAAGCAGTTTCCAAGTGATGACTGACAAATTAAATCACCAGAGGATAAACGTAGACCCAGGTTTCAATATTAGTTTCCATGTAATGACCCAGGGGTTACATCACTGGTAGAATCTGGTCTGATTATCAGGTTACATGGAATAATGTTTGCAAATAAACCATCCATGCTTGGCAGAAAAATGTAGTGAAGTGAAAGAAGTCGCATTTGTCAATGACATATAGTAAAAGTGACTGATTACTTTTTGTGGATTCTGACAGCTGCACAGTAAATACTGATTATAAAAAAGCGGTCATCACCAGCATTCAACAGTCAATATCACAAATAAGACTATCATAAAATTCAAGCCACTGTCTAGTCTTTACTAAAAGAAAGTGATACAAGGCAAGATTTTAATAAATTGTGCATTTTACTTCCTTGTTTGGAACTGTGTTTTTATATATAAATATTAATACATCCTCTTATGCAACTATTTATCAAAGGCCCATCTATACAACTGCTTATCAAGTTTTCTGCAATGCAAGGGAAAAAAATACTTACAATCACTGCTACACTGACAGAATTTTTCACAGAAGTTCTGGGCCAAGATGCAGGGGCAGGATTCATCACAACGCTGTCCGGGATGGTCACATGGCTGGTAGTTGTAAACAGTCTTTGACAAACTGTCCTTCTTCAGGTTGATTTTCTTACAATGTAGGGACCAAAACCTGCATAAGACCAATATCTTATTTTAAGCATAAAAATGTGAGACATAACTGGACAGATGGATGACTCAGTTTATGTACAGATGCTCTATCCCTTATGTAAATATGTACAGATCGGATATCTCTATGCCCTAAAAGTTTTGTGGTGAGGCATAACATTTTGATGCATACTGAACAGTAAGCATACTATACTGTATGCATTGGGATACCGTACTGTATGCATTGGGATATTGTACTGTATGCATTGGGATACTGTACTGTATGCATTGGGATACTGTACAATAAGCATTAGGATACTGTACTGCATGCATTGGGATACTGTACTGTATGCATTGGGATACTGTATTGTATGCATTGGGATACTGTACAATAAGCATTGAGATACTCTACTGTATGCATTGGGATACTGTACAATAAGCATTGGGATACTATACTATATGCATTGGGATACTGTACTGCATGCATTGGGATACTGTAAAATTATATTAGGATACAATGTTATTGTTTTAGCATACTCTTGTTTGTCATGCTGCACTACAGTACTGCCATACAATACTTTTATACTGGCATACCATAGTGATGTATTTGCATACAGAACTATTACATTAACATACTATGTCACTGTTTTCGGACAGTGCTATTATTTTGGCATACAGTACTATTGTATTAGCATGGAGTACATAGACTGACATACAGTACTATTGTATTAGCATGGAGCACTATTGTTTCAGCATCTGTACTATTATACTGACATACAGTACTATTGTATTAGCATGAAAGGCTATTGTTTCAGCATCTGTACTATTATACTGACATACAGTACTACTGTATTAGCATGGAGCGCTATTGTTTCAGCATCTGGCAGTATTATTGTATTAGCATGGAGCGCTATTGTTTCAGCATCTGCACTATTATACTGACATACAGTACTATTGTATTAGCATGAAGTGCTATTGTTTCAGCATCTGTACTATTATACTGACATACAGTACTATTGTATTTGCCTACTTTTTTTAATTACCATTCAATAACTTTTACACATAATAGGAAATAAACAACATTAAATGTACTATTTATATTTCTAGGAAACAGCTACAATTTGATGTCATGATACAAATAAAGGTGACCACTGCCATACTTTAATTGAATGTTGAAAAATAAATTATTTGTTAAACTACGTTTTAGAGTCTCCATATGGTCACTACTGAATACTGCAGTCCTGACATGTTCACCACTGAGTAGTCAAGTCCTGACATGTACACCACTGAGTAGTCAAGTCCTGACATGTACACCACTGAGTAGTTAAGTCCTCACATGTTCACTACTTAGTACTTAAATCCCCACATTGTCCATACTGAGTCCTTCAGTCCCCCTCTCATGGTACCTATGGAGTAGTAAAGTCCTCACATGGTACCTATGGAGCACTAAAGTCCTCACATGGTACCTATGGAGTAGTAAAGTCCTCACATGGTACCTATGGAGTAGTAAAGTCCTCACATTGTCAATACTCTAGTACATGACTGTGTCCCAAAATGTCACCTGAGCAAGGCACTTAATAATAATAATAATAATAATAATAATAATAATAATAATAATAATAATAATAATAATGATAGCACCTAATCTTTAGAAGTTCTAAGCACTTTACAACATCTATAATGATATGACTACACTACAGAAGAATAAAAACCAACAACATGAAATTGGAGAAGAAAAAAAAACATGCTGAAAACATGTAAGGTACAAAACATTATTAGGTCTCTAACTTTGTTCCCACAGACAAAAAAGGTGAGTTTTAAGAACACTTATAAAAGCTTTTATAATGGCAACTGCTATCTTCTGTTATGCGTGTTACAATATGACAGTTTATAGTGATGTTTAGCACTGTGACATCATGCTGCAGACGGTGTGCATGTTTTGAACAAATTTATCTTGTTGGGAAATTATAACAGAGCCAAGAATTGTTAAAGAGTAAAATGTCTCAAATAAATCAATTACAGATATCAATCTGTATTCTCAAATAAAAAAATATCTACTAGACTGATCTCAATTTGTATTCTCCAATAAAAAAAATCAACTAGACTGATCTCAATTTGTATTCTCCAATAAAAAAAATCAACTAGACTGATCTCAATTTGTATTCTCCAATAAAAAAAATCAACTAGACTGATCTCAATTTGTATTCTCCAATAAAAAAAATCAACTAGACTGATCTCAATTTGTATTCTCAAAAAAAAAAAAATCAACTAGACTGATCTCAATTTGTATTCTCCAATTAAAAAAAATCAACTAGACTGATCCCACTCTGTATCTTCAAATAAATCCACTGATCCCAATATGAAATCTCAAATCAATAATGTATTTTTTTTGGATGAAGTCTATGTTTTCAATCAGATGTCACCTTTTCATAGGAGGCCCACTTTTACCTTGGACAGACATACAAAAGTAAAGCCAGCATTGTCATGAAACTAGAGTGTGAACAGATGCCAACTGGATTCCTATATCAAGCATATGCAGAGAAAGTCTCAACAGAAACTGTACAGTAATTATGCCACCTAAAATGATTGACAACTGAACAGCTATTGTATAATTTGATCTTGGTGATGTAGTTGTGTTTTCTTTACAACAGCTCGATTTGAACCATGGCATAGTGACAATGCTTCACATAAATAATAGTGTAAGAACTAAGCACACAAGTCATAGTGCCAGAAATGAGCATGGAATGAGTCTGCAGTTACATAAGACACTTTAGCTCATCATATTACTGGCTGTGTAAACATACTTCAGCATGATCTATTCCATTTTAGCCTCATCAGTACTGGAAGAATGGTTGCCATCTTTGGCTGGGACCATGTATTTGCAGAACCAATGCTTTATAAGAAGGAATATTTTGAACAACCTCTTGACCAAAGTCGATAAATCTTACTTACTTTGAACCAAAATTATTATCTTTTATTGTGTTCCTAGAACTTTTAGTTTTCTACTGCTGACATATTCAGGTACATCAACAGCAACTGAAGCAATAAGATTACTATCACCATCAACACCAACAAATTCATGATCAACACCAACTAATACACCATCAACACCAACAAATACACCATCAACACCAACAAATACACCATCAAGCACTGCTGATAAAGGATGAATCAATTTCCAAGTGATGGTTGGTTAGTTGTATTTTATCATTGCTTTTTATAGGCATTTTAAACGTATATTAATGGTTCCATCCGACAAATGGGAGCCAAGTAACAATTTCAACGACACAATGAGTCAAGTCAGCTAACCCTAATTGGCCTGGGTGTGTATCGAGTTTGCAAGTCCTGGATTATGAGGACAAATGTATAACAAACATGTAAAGGAAAATCTTTAGACAAAATTAGAGTTTGCTTATTTTAACCATTAACCTTCATCTAGGACAGTGTGTTAGCCAACATACTTTTGTTTTTTCTTCTTTTGAATCTTTCTAGGAGGTGTCTGTACACGATCATCGTTTGTGTCTGGCAAATGAGCCTCTTCTTTCACTGCAAACTCATAAATCTGAAAAACAAAAAAATTGTTTATAAGCAATCCATTTCAAGCCAGCAGCTGATGTGTACATAAATGAGTGTGTGTGTGTGTGATTTGGATTTTTAACATAGCTTCAATAATTCTTAAGCTATATTGCTACTATGTCTGCATTGTAGCAGTTTATAGTGATGTCTACTCAAGGTCTCATCAAGGCAAAATATAACCATGAATGAAGTCAGATATTCTATGATAATGCTGTGCTGCAGAAAGTTTAAAAATGGGACATAACTCTTCCAAATGACATGAAACACTTGAAATTCAGTTTGTATCTCATGAATGTTTATGCAGCAGAAAAACAAAATGGGCAATCAAGGACCATAACTCTTGCAAGAATAGAGTGCAATACTTGGAACTAAGCTCAATGACCATGTCTTTAATATAAAAGTTGGGTAGAAATGTTGTTGTTGTTGTTGTCGGGTTTAACGCCATTTTTCAGCACATGATAGGCTATACTTGGCAGCCAGTATTATTGGTGGAGGAAGAACCTGGGAAAAACCCTGGAAAGAACCACCGACCCACGAGAAGCTACTGGCCAGCTTTCTCACATAACTACATTAGCCGAATCTTAGACTTGAACCCAGGCAAAAAGAGGGGAGATGGAAGTGATCCATAATGGAGAGCGCTTTAGACCACTCAAGGCTGCTTTGGTATAAACCAAAGTTTAGCAAAGTTACACAACAGAAACTAAGGTAAGATTTTCTCTCAAAGTTTCGTATTTTCTGCAAGGGCAAATTTATACATAAAAATGGAAACATTGATATACAAAGGATAAAATCATGTGATATTTAAAGTTGAATTACTGACATGAGTCAGTTTGTTCAAGCATTCAATAGCCAAGTATGATAACCACATGATTCTGAATGCTTGAATAAAAGTGAAATTATTGTTTACAGGCATCAGAAGAGCTCAATGTTCCAAGGGAGGTAACTCAATTGTTGACATCTTTTGGTGTGCTGTTTGATGATTTATCTGCATTGCAAGATAAGGAACTGGACTGATAGGAAAATGTGTACCACAGAGACAGTTCCAGTTCTTTTTCACTGTAAGTTGAATATTTGTATGAAAATATTTTAGAATTTCAAGATTTTGAACATGAAATAAAAATCATTTAGCCTGTCAGATTTTCTTAAATTTATTTTATAAAGTGTACAAATTCAAGTAATAAAATTTCAGTTTAATTTTTTTTGTAGATTAATTTTTTTTGTCTGAACATCAAAACATTAGAAAATTTAATAATCAATTCACTAGCCTGGATTAAAAATGCTGCTGAATATTTCTGACTTAAATAAATAATTAAACATCAGCAAGGCAGATAAAAAATGGTTGCAGAATTTAGCAGTTTTCACCGCAAAGATTGACTCTTACACAGATGACATGTGTGAATGCTTGTTTAACCAAACTGGCAATAAAGGGGCCACATTTAGAGCTGTACCAATGTCACTTTTTGCTGATTATGCTGAAACCGCATATAGCCGATTATTAAAATTGCCGATACCGATTATGAAACCGATTAATTCATTATCATAGTATATATAATCGCGTATAAGCTGAATCAATAAGGAAAAAACAAAAGCCTGGAAGAAAGAGGGAGGGGGGGGGGGAGTTTTGGCTTATACGTGGGCCATTATGTCTAAACTTTACTTGTTTTAGGTCTTTTAGTTGACTAATTTAACGGCTATAAATCTTGGAACATGAAATAATAATTTTTTCTGTGTCCTAAGACATAGGCATGTTAAAGTAACTTTCGGTGAACCCAACAATTATTAAACTGTTATAAAGTACTATGATTGATTTTGTTATTATTTTGCATGTGCATATTTTCTGATTTCTCCAACACGAAATTAAATAAAGGTAAATACAGACTTTGTAATTCGTGGGCCAGTTGAGTTTACCAGGGAGACCATGTACTATAATGTACAGTACTTACACAGTGCAAAGCATGCATAGCGTCACTTAAATCCTTATTTATTCCCAAACATATTGGATGCAGATTTTGCTTTATTCTGTGTTTCGACCAAATTGCATTCTTCTAGATAACATTTCAGCTAGTCCTTAATAGCTGTTTCATTTACAATGAATCATCTCTCACGAGTTACTCATTTTCAATAATAAAAGCGATCCTACAAACTGAGGTAATAATTTTAAAAAGGTATGCATGTTTGATTGTATAATGCACATAACCGTCATAATTTACATGCTCAAGAAGAGTGGTAATAATAAAAGCTAAAATTCTCATATCGATCGACTAAGATCAAGATCAATCAATTTTAGTTTTGTCTTTTGGCTGAACAAACATAACTTTTCACACAATGGAAAGCTTGATGTTTCAGCGTCTCCTTTGATGATAGTTGGTGAATTTCTATATCATTTTGTGACAGCAGTACAGGCCAGATAATCAGTAAAATGCCCGAAACTGGCTTGTGACAAGAGGAATTTTGAATGCTAACTATACCAGTACATTGATGCAGATGCATAGCTAGAGTGTTTGGAGCCCAGGGACAAGATTCATTTTTACGTTCCCAACCCCCACCCCTGCAAAAATTCCACATACAATTGCCTTTTATTCCATAATATTAGCCCAATTACCGTAGTTTTGTCAAATGAGGCGTAAAACATACCTATGAACTTTTCTAAAGCCAAGCAGGGAGACTGAATAAAAAATATAGAGATTGGGACCTAAAGTCGCGAGGTTTTTTGTGGCATTTTTAAATTTTTAACTAAATATTGATCCATCTTCCTGGTTAAATATGCGTGAAATTCGCAAAACGACTCGCCCTGTGATGTGCACTATTTTCATATTCTCGTCAGCTGTGGTCACACTGCAAAATAGCTAAAGATTATTCTTAAATAAACAAGCAAGAAAGCCAGCGCGACTAATTTATAAAAAGTTAATCCTTATCGATACAACTATTTTGTGAACACGTTTGGCCCTCCTTCGTAATTTACTGAAACCACATTCTACACTATTGTGTATTACACAATCACCAACAATTGATTGGCAATAAAGGATTCCCAATTTTGTTGAACACAAGGTGCCAACATAGCCAGCCTCATGGTACTGTACATGTGGCAACAAATATTTTCCCCTCCGTGTATATTGTCATCTCGTAAAGCATTTAGTATTGTTTATTATAAAACATGTTTTTTGACAACGCATTTGCTTCGTGGCATGTATTTCATTCCTTCTTTTAATTTAACAATGGTAATTAACATTGGTATATACGGTCTAAAAATGCCAGATGTTCACTCGTGTAAGTTTCTTTCATGGGATTGGCACTGTAGCATTCAGTGATCTTTCTTGGGATTTAAATTAATTGTGGACGATTTTATTGCTATGGCTTATGTTTTTGTTTCGGTTTATTTTTTTTATTGTTGCATAGGTAAAAAAAAATCATTAAATTACGTGAATAATTTCTAAACTTAACATTCTATTTAGAAAAGTAATTATTTCGTCACAACAATAATTCACAGGTGATACAACAGAACATTTAAGACTTTTCTTGTTTAGAAGAAAATGAAAATTGGGAGTTCTCAGCAAAAATCAGCAGTAGTTTACAGCAAGTGTGTTAAAAAAGTAGTTAATTTTAAGAATATATTGTCTTTCAATTAATCCCCAAATCAATTTTTTATTCCTTAATTTCCACTATTTAAATCTGATTTAAAATTCAAGCCATGTCAAGATGAATGTTATAATTGTAATTATATTTTGGAAATTTATTTACATCGGCACCGATTATTTCTGCCGGTACAGATTATACCAATTGTTCTAATAATCGGCCCGATTATGAGTACGGGCGATTAATCAGTACAGCTCTAGCCACGTTACCTATAAAGTAATGAGCAATGAATGTGTCTAAGATTTTGTTTTTTAATGTAGCTTTAACTAACAATTTTTCAGACATACCGCTACAATGTTTGCAGTGTGGAGGTTTATAGTGATGTCTAGAACTAGGGCATCATGCCGCAGACATGTAGCATGATGTCCCACCCATTCACATTATCCTGACACCAGGCCAACCAGTCCTAACACTAACCTCTTAATGCTGAGTGCCAAGCGAGGCAGCTGTTAGTCTTTGGTATGATTTAAATGGGGATTGAACCTACAACCTCATGTATCCGAGGCCGACACTCTAACCACTAGGCCACAATAGCAGTGGGGCAATGACTGTAAATCAAAACCTATAATGGAATGGGCAATTTAGGGGAAATTTCACCTACAAAGGAATCAGCAATAACACTTAAAAAAGAATGGGCAAATAAGAGAACACAACGCAAAAGAAGAAATCTGCAATAAACAGCCATAAACCTATGATGAAATGGGTAATTATTGGGTCATAAGACCTATAGAGGATTGGGCATTAAGGGGCCCATAGCAATAAGGGGCTGTAAGACCTGTAAATGATGTTATTAAATTGGAATTTAAACTCGTTCAGATTTTCAAGATGGCTACAGTGTCGGGCATACATGATGTCCTTGTGGCACCATCTGATTTTTAAGATGGCTGCTGCGTTGGCCATATTGGCTGTCCAATTTGCATCAATTTTATTCAAGACCAACCACGGTTAACACCTTATGCTGATATAGGATAGAGTAAATGATACCAGGATTTTCCAGATGCCTAACATGGTGGTCATAATGAATGTCCCATCAGTACTATTTTCATTTAAAATGAACATGAAAGCAAAAAATGGCTTTTTTATTGAAAATCTCTCTTGCTAATATGCCCATTAATAAATGAGTAAAAAGAATTAATTTTTCATGCAAACTGATGTGTCAGTCATATTGTATATCCAAACGCCAGCAATTTTAGTTTGGACCAAGTAGACATTGTAATAAGACTTCTTAGTGAAAACAATTTGCCTGACCATTTTTCAGGAATAATGACATAAGCATTTTTAAGAATTCAGGGTTCATACTGAACTATGACTTTTCCCAAACTTTCAAAGACCACAAAAAAGAGATTTCCAAGATCTATTTTTGCTAACATTGTGTATACGGTTATATGAGAAAACAACGAATGCCAAAATTAAATACTACAATAATGTTTACTGATTAAAGTCAAACTATAATTAATTTCCTAAAACGGCATTATAATGATCTCGAAGATAGGTTAACATTCGCAGTTTTTTTCAGAAATATGTAACATACGTGTCAGATTTTATACAAAATAAATTGTTCTATTAACAGACATCAGCACTGCTTAAAATGCATTATTATATTTGCTTTTTTTTCTCTTCAATCATTTTGGAAAGAGACGCCACCACTCTCATCTTTTCCTCTGCTTTTCTCCTAAGAGCATTTGACTCTGTGACAAGCACAACGAGTTATTTTAACTCTGCCTCTTCTGCTTTATGTACAGAGGAAGCATGTAGGCTGGCAATGTCAGCTTCAAGACACAGCTTTTTGGCTTTAAGTTCTTCCACTTCATCCAAGACTAACTCACATTTCTTTCCTTTCTGGTTTTTCTTCTCATCCTTCTCCTCTGCTTCCTTCTTATCTAGATAGGCATGGTACTTATGTCTTGCATATTTCATTGCTAATGATGATTTCCAAAGGTCCACCTAATTTTCTCATTGTGTCATTGATTAGTCTTTGCGCTCTGAGGCTTTCTCTGCTGAGGTTCTCAACAGATACCTGTTTGTTGACAGAAAATCCTCTCTCCACTGTTGCCTGCCCATGTGACAACAACATTTTCTGGAGAACATTCTAAAGTTTAACATATTCCTTTCTTTTGGAAAGGACAGAATAAAACACTTCATCAAGGCTGTCATCTGTTCTATTGAAGCACGTCAAGGGATGATTGTCCGATTGGATAATTTAGAGGTACAAACAAATGGGGATGTATAGTCAGATTAGAGATACACAAATCAATTTCAGCTATGTGATTTTTTTAAAAAATTTTTTTATACCATTGGGGAAAACGTCGAGGGTTGGCAATGAGAAACGGGGACATTCTGTCAAATGGAATCACATTTTATAATTTCTTTTTTTATTTGCCTAATCAAATGACTTGACTTCCTACAGTTGAAGCTTCACAGCATACGTTAACGCCATTTTTTAAAAAAAAAATTTTTTTACTCGCAATATAAGAACAACAACTCTTGCTTAACTCTACTATAGTGTACGCATGTGCACTTTGAAACTGTTTATCCGTGAACTGAATTTATTACAATGGATGTTTCTATATTAAACCAAGGAAAACTATTATGTAGAACAAAATTTTCGAAAATGATATTTGTCCCTCAAACGTGTTAAATAAACCGACGGTATAAGTAAATTTAAATGGGCCCTCCTTTGCCATATCTCCCAAATCATCAAACTAAACAATATCTTATTTTATACCCGAAGAGTAATGAGTTACCATTATTTTGCCCAAAATTACCAATAGCTTAAGCTTATACTTCTGCATCTTTGTTCCACTAATTGAATATTATGTAGTTACTAATTTGCAACTTATCTTTGGCTGGACTTGTCTGATCGTCTTAATTTTACACAATGTACAAAACACCTTTCGTTTACATAATTTATCCTTTTGCAGCCATTCCTTGTATTTCTCTTGTTCAAGCCAGACATCGTTGAAAGAGCAAAGACCTGGCATTTTTAAACATTGATGATGTAAATCGACTGAACAAATTTTGAATCCTCGAGTGTGTTACTTTCTACCTAGAGTGAATTAGTGTAATGAACATATTGATTGGCCAAAGCTGATGGACTCATCCAATCAAATGGAACAATTTGTCAAAAGGAAGAAGCCAGGAAAACCAGTTACATCTGAAGCTAATGACCTTAGGCAATTTTATTTGTGACTTCCTTTGATGAAGTGTGTAGCCATCTTGCTTTGATGAAGACTGCATGCGTTATTGAAGTCGCCGCCGAGGCCAACTTTGGATGGTCAAACAAAGCCTCTTTTGTTACTGCGGTGGCAATGAAACTAAACGGGTCATCAAAAGAAAGAAACCCGGATAACTAGATTACGTCCGAATCGAACAACCTCGGATAATTTTATTTGTGATTCTAAAAATTTTGGGGTTTATTTCAATTTTCAAAGACTTTTAAAGACCTCAGGGCAATAAGCTCGATTTTTTCAAACTGTCAAGACCTTGAAAATGCTACCTCATTTTACCCAAACTCTCAAAGACCGTACAAACCCTGAAGATGGCTGCTATGGTGACCATACTGGAAATCAGATTACTACCATTTTCATTTAGGACCAACCAGATATTAAAGACCTTCAGCAAAAACCTGATCCAGACCACCCTTTCAGCAGATGAAGGAACAAATACCTGATGCTGATCCAGACAACCCTTTCAGTAGATGAAGGAACAAAAACCTGATGCTGATCCAGACCACCCTTTCAGCAGATGAAGGAACAAAAACCTGATGCTGATCCAGACAACCCTTTCAGTAGATGAAGGAACAAAAACCTGATGCTGATCCAGACCACCCTTTCATTAGATGAAGGAACAAAAACCTGATGCTGATCCAGACAACCCTTTAAGTAGATGAAGGAACAATTTCAAGCTAATTACTATGGTGGCCATTCATTTCTAACAAAACACTGCACTGAACTGTGTGTAAACTTTCTTTTCAATCCTTCAAGTAGTTTACATGAAGTAAAGATAATAACCTTCAGGTTTAGACAGGTAAAGTTCTGGTAATAGATGGACAGTCGATAGTTTATGGACAACAGGCTTGGACAGTACATTCAAACGGATGGCATACCAGCATTGGCCACAAAATAAAAATTGAATTTGTAAAGGTTTATTAGTTCAGTACACACCTGTTTGCAGTTCTTGGTGCGAATCAATTTAGAAATGGCGCAGTAGTTGGTACGATGCATGTCCCGGAGGACTCTAAATAAGGACTCCTCAGCACCATTCCAAATTGGTGATGTTGGCTTCTTGCATGCTGGGAAGTCCAAATCTGAAATTGACAAAAAAATATATTTCAAACAACAATCCACAAATGTGTTCATGCATGAAGGATGCAATCCTACATTACCTGAAAAGAGACGTATATGCAAAATTTAACAAAGGTGGGATGGATGGGTCAGTGGAGATGGGTAAACAAAATATGACACTGCCTCTGTTGTTTTAAGACATGCAAATACACATCAACTCTTACATTGAAATAAAAAATTTAGTTATAAATCTTTTCAAAATCAAAATGGTGAGAACTTAAATTGCTTTAATTGCATTTGGTCTTAACCATAATAGCTTAGTTGGTGGTGTCTGGATAATAAATAAGTCTCACTAGTTTGAAACTGGCCCATGTCAGAACAGATTTATTACCTCAGTATAGGGCCTAACCGAGTAGACAATTTTTGGCAAGTACCGAATCCGAGTATTTGGATGTACTATTTGCTGGATCTGGGCACGAACCGAGTAGTAGGTGTAACTCCGGAGAGTACCGTTTGTTTCATTAATGTATGCAAAGCTTAAACTTTTTGTGTACCGTATAACGTATATATCGCCTATAAGATGAATTTTTTTTATTTGTAACTAAAATTATTATGCATCCCAAAAATTTTTTTTTTAAAAAGTTCAATATTTATTGAATTATTTTACTTGTAACCATTCATGCGCGTATTATTTGCTGAGGCAAATACTTTCGAATAGTACCAAAAAACTGGATATTCGGCCGAAGTGAAATTCCGAGGCGATTTCCGGTTAGGCCCTACCTCAGTACTCTTGGAGATACACTTAGATCCTGTTATATATACGCCATGACATTGTTACCTTAACAACACAGTCAAAAAACAGAGACTAAAAATGGTAAAAGTTATTGAGGGACTTCAAAACACTAATTCTGGAAGACACATTGACAGAGGGATAAGAAAAATGATGAATACTTATTCCATAATGGTATTGGGAATAATTTTCAATAAACTTTTAAAGAAGTTGTCGGCCTTGTATAAAATATCTTTTTTTTCAAGATAATCATTTGTTAAAGATCTTCCAAAAAGTACCAGTGGAAATATAGTGCATCTAATCACTCCATTTTGGATGCATTTTCATCAGAACAAAATTAAGATTTTTTTTAAAAAGGACATTTATTTCAAACAACAACAATAATAGAACTCCATTATTGTTCTATTAGTAAAATATTGATTACTCTGAAGTAGTATCAAAATGTCAGCTTATTAGTTACCTATTTGTCAATTCTAAGGTCGTTCACAACATACTTGGAAACTAGCTTCTTCATGACAAGTCTTATTTGCTAAACAAAGTTTTTCTTTCACTGAACACGCTTTCCCCCTGATTTTCTAACGATAAAGCAAACAATATATCAATGATTGGGGGGGGGGGGGTATGTTCACTGCAATTTTATTCATATTCTGCAAATAGCCTGTTTTATGAATTTATAAAAGAACAAATGTGATTAATCCCTGATCTTGTGTCATATGTGGGTCTGCAGGTTATATGAGCTTATATGTCTGTGTGTAATGTATATCTCTATGTATATATTCTTATATGTCTGTGTAATGTATATCTCTATGTATATAGATTCTTATATGTCTGTGTGTGTAATGTATATCATTATGTACACAGATTCTTGTATGAAAACAATAGGACTACAATTGACAAAACAAATGGGACTTTTCTCCCATTCAATAAACAATAGGACTCTTCTTCAATCAATATAATAACATATCCATGAAACAACGGGACTTTTCTCCAATCAATGTAATAACTTATCTGTGAAACAATGGGACTTTTCTCCAATCTATGTAATAGCATATCCATGAAACAATGGGACTTGTCTCCAATCCATTACACAAATAAGACTCTTCTCCTATACATTAAACAACAGAACTCTCCTCCTATCCTTGAAACTTAAAGGACTCTTCTTTCTCCAAATCAATAAACAGGTATTTTCTACAATCCAAGAAATGACAGGAATCTTCTCTTCTCTTATCCATGAAACAATGGCACTCTTCTCCTATCTAGGGCTGTCAAAAACCACGGAAAACATCACCCCAGTACTCGTTGCACCATTTAACAGACAACCGGGTACTTGTTAGAACATGAAAGACATGTACAACCCTAGACAAAAAAATTGTTGTCTGCTTTATTTATATATTTTGACTGGTGACAGAGACCAACCGTGTAATGCACTACTCTGTCTGAATCTTCCACGCTGTCAATGATCGGACCATTAATTAATTTATTTATTTAGACTAATCGTTGTACCCAGACAATAAGTATAATCCCTCTTCTAATGATCTACTTCATTAAATCACTTTTTTAAAAGTATAAATCCCTGTCAGAATTCATCGGCTGTTGACCTCAGATTTGAATTACCCACGCAAACACGGCTACAGCGACTGAGTGGTCACGTGGTGTCACTGGAATGTCCCAGTGATACCACATGACCATGCAGTCGCTGAAGTGATATGTTAACACGAGAAGTCTACATATTAGTGTTGTTTTGAACTGTGAAGCTGTTTGCACAGCCCAGCGTGGAGCTGCCATTTAGTAGTGAGCCACTGATACATAACAGGTGGTCCTACTCCTAAATATAGACTGGAGCTGCAACTCTGGCCAGTGTACTGCTGATGATACATGATATTTTGATAGTGTTGTCGACAAATTATTTTTGTGAACGGGTACTTGTCCTGAATTTTCAATGCCCGTTTTTTTTTACTACGGTCGGGTACCCGGGTAATCTGGTACCCATTGACAGCCCTACTCCTAACCATGACAAAATGGAACTTTTTATTACTATCCATTATAGAACAGGACATTTCTCCAATTCAAAAAATAGGACTTTTCTCCAATTCATGAAACAAAAGGAGTCTTCTCCAATTCAGGGAGCTGAGTGGCAGAGTGGTCTAAGGCGCTCTCCATTACGGATCACTGCCATCTTTCCTTGTCTGTGTGAGTTCGAGTCTCAGATTTGGCCAATGTGGGTATGTGAGAAAGCATGCCAGTAGCTTCTCGTGGGTTGTTGTTCTTTTCAGGAGTTTTCACCAAGCTCCGCCATGCTATGTGCCTATCATGTGTTGAAAAATGGCATTAAATCCTACAACAACTTCTCCAATTCACAAAACAATGGGACTAAAAATACTATTTATAAAACAAGACTATTCCAATCCTTGAAACAGCAGAACTCTTCTCCTAGTGATGAAACAACAGGACTCTCCTCCAATTCATGAAATAGGACTTTTCTCCAATTCATGAAATAGAACTTTTCTACAACCATGTAATAAATGGACTCTTGTCCAGGTCATGAAACAACAGGACTCCTTTCCTGTCCATGAATTTAAGAAGTAGTGAAAAGGGTAAAGCCAGGAAGGTTGATACACACAAAAATAAAAGTCACAATATGTATCTACTAACAATAGTAGATGTGTGAATGTTGTTTATCATGGGGGAAGATAGTTTTATAGACTCAAGTTTGATCAGTTAACAAAATTTCCTCTGACCCATTTTGATAATTCCATATCCAGAATTTAAGATGCCTATGTTCATGAAATTCAACAAAATATTATTCTGTCAATCTTTTCAGCGTCAAAATTGCAACACTAAATGAGAGAAATGGAAGGACCCAGCTTGTAACATGATATGTTGCTTTCTTTCTTTCAAACAACTAAAGGAACCTCATTGCCTGATGCGGTTTAATGTGCAGGTTCTCCATAAGACATAACCTGTTCTACAGTGACAAGTCCATAACACTGCATGAAACACTGTACAGAACACTATATGTAACCTTGTATATATAACACTGTAACAAAGTGTGACCCTCCAAAATTGTACTTATGTAAATGAAGGGCCCTGAATGGCCGAGTGGTCCTAAGCACTGTCCGTTATGGATCACTGCCATCTCACTTGTCTGCGTGGGTTCAAGTCTCAGATTCGGCTAATGTGGGTATGTGAGAAAGCTTGCCAGTAGCTTCTCGTGGGTCGTGTTTCTTTCTGGGGATTCTCCCATGTTCTTCTTCCACCATTAATACTGACTGCCATGTATAAGCATATCGCATGCTGAAAAATGAAGTTTAACTCTTCAACAACAACTTATGTAAATGAGATTTGTTTTGTAAGGTTTAATGCCATTTTTCAGAAAATGTTAAGCTATACAAGGTAAAAAGTTTATTTGGTGAAGTAAGAATCTAGAAAGAACCACTAACCCATGAGAAGCTAACTGGCCTGAGGCTTGAACCGAGACCAGAACACGTGTGGACTGAGTTGACATATACGAGTAATCTACAATGGTGGACACCCTAGATTTGGGAACCATCAATAACAAATTACCAATCTGGCATCACGTAACTCATTATCAGCAGTAGCAGTGTTCACCATGCCACAGTCGACTGAAATCTGCTAAAATATAACCATCCATCAATTAAAAAATAAGCAAGGTAAAAAAAAGGTATGGAAGACACAATACTCACTTTTACATCTGGATTTATGGGATAAACCTGTAATGAACAAAATGAAAAATACTACATAATAGATTAGCAATTAATGGAACTGTGTCTCGTCTGGGAAAGCTGCTAATACAACTCAAACCAAACTAATTTGCAAAATTTTTAACGTAATCTCAATGTTGATGACATTGCTGTCACCAACACAAGAACAGCGATAGCTACATCTCAACAACTGCAAACACATGAGACAAAAATAAAAATAACGATGCAAACATTGAACAAGTCCTACACAAAAAAAATAATCACTAATGAAATACATGCAGCACATTCATTTGATCTATCTGCAATTAATAAGATTAAAAAACAATTATTGAAACAAAATTCAAAGGCCTTATCAATGTAAATTTGCAGGAATTATCTGGTTTAAATTCAATATGTTTTAGAAGCCTTATAATGCAACAGCCTAAGAAATATGGGCAACCCAAGTCTATTACACTACTGCAACAGCCCAAGAAATATGGGCAACCCGAATCTATTACACTACAGCAGCAACCAAAGAAATGTGGGCAATATGAGGCCATCACATTGCTGCTGTAGCCAAAGAAATATTGCTAAAAGATTTTGGTCTCCCACTAAAAAAAAAATCTGAAAAAATATTATATGGGATTTGCCCCCTCCCTTCCGGATCAGGTGCACTGCCCCTTGAGATCCCATAGGCCAAAATCACATCATAAAAGACTGTTCTTTGTGTGTGAAACTTATGATCATAAAATAAACCAAAATAATCATTTGAAAAACTAATAAACTTGCCGAAAATGTTCAACTTCACTTCAATACTTTCATTGTCACATGAATTTGTTCTCCAATACTATTGGTACTCAAGTTATTTCATTTGCATGTCAGCGTTCACATCGTAATTAAGTCAATAATTAGGCATTTTTTGCTGCCAACATATTATACTTCTCTCTTTTCATAACAAATATGTAAAATAAACAGCCAAATACATCATCTATATACAAAAAATCCCATATATTTACTTGTCTTTTTGTCCACTGAACACAACCTGTTGATATGCCAGTTAAGCTCATTTTGCGGATTATGTATAGGTTTCTTTCCCCTTCCTATTTGTCACCACTGACTTTTTGGGTTCAATGTGCAATTACTACTTTTCCTTCTCATCAAGAGCTTTTCTCCTTTCAAGCTGGTGCTTGTATTGGCGACATGAAGTGCACATATTCTGACACTGGGCTACATCTGTTATCTCATGCAAGAAATCTTTTTCTTATATTAATTAAATGCATTTTTTCAAGATGGCTAAAATTATTTTGTAAGTAACTTCTTTTCCAGGTGCTGTTCCAAACTCCTCCAACTGCATGCCATACCATAATTCAAATTTTTATTGCAGAGGTCACAAAATGTCAGTCCTTTAGCGTTCAGTTTACTTATAAACTGAACTTTTCGCTCCAACCATTCTTATTTCCATAATCTTAATCTAAAATTTCTGTGACCTTGAGTCCATGGTAACAGGGAATAGCGAGCTTAGAGGGTATCACAAATGTAAGGAAAGCAACACATTATAATTAACCCCATTAGGCAAATTTCCTGTGACTGTAACCTTAACCCAGGATTAAATGGCCTAGCAAACATGTCAGATAATAAATTGTCTTAGTCTTATAATTCATGCCAAATATCATAAGAATGATTTGTCTTATTTTGGTTATTCAGGCCAAATAACATGATAATGAGCTATCTTAGTCTGATAATTTGTGCCAAATAACACAAGAATGTAACTTTTTTAAGGCTGATGGTTCATGCTAAATAACATGAGTATGAACAGTCTGTTTGAGGATAATTCATGCTAAATAACATGAGAATGAATGGTCTTAGTTGTTGTTGCTATTTTTGTAGGGTTTAACACCATTTTTCAGCACAAGACAGGCTATAAATGGCAGTCAGTATTAATGGTGAAGGAAGAACCACGGAAAGAACCGGGGCCCCAAGTGGCAGAGTGTAGTTATGCGAGAAAGCCTGCCAGTAGCTTCTTGTGGGTCGGTGGTTCTTTCCGGGGGTTTTCCCGGGTTCTTCTTCTGCCAATAATACTGGCCGCCACGTATAGCCTATTGTGTGCTTACAAATGGCGTTAAACCCTACAACAACAACAACAACAACAGAATGAACCACCGACCCACGAGAAGTTACTGGAAAGCTTTCTCACATACCTAAATTAACTGAATATGAGACTCGAACCCACCCAGACCGAGGTGAGATGGAAGTGATCCGTAACAGAGAGCACTTTAGACCACTCTGCCACTTGAGGCCACAAACTGTCATATTTTGATAATGATTCATGTCAAATAACATGAGAATGAACTGTCATATTTTCATAATGATTCATGTCAAATAACATGAGAATGAACTGTCATATTTTGATAATGATTCATGTCAAATAACATGAGAATGAACTGTCACAGTTTGATAATGATTCATGTCAAATAACATGAGAATGAACTGTCATAGTTTGATAATCATTCATGGGTTTAAGAAAATGAAAACCTTTAGCCTAAACCTTAATTGTTGACACCACCATCTTTGAAAAAGTATTGCTTCATGTTGCTTCTCAATAACATGGACTCAACAAAATTTTTCTAACAGGCAATGATGTTAATTATGTGTGTGTGTGACTGATTTGAATTTTTAACACAGCTTTAACAAATGTTCACTCATACTGCTAGCATGTCTACAGTGTGACAGTATATAGTGATGTCTAGCTATGGGACATCACACCGCAGACATGTAGCATTATGTCCCACCCTGACAAATTAACAAGGCCGTCCAATCCTAGCACTAACCTCTTAATGCGGAGTGTCAAGCGAGGCAATTACTAGAACCATTTTTATACATATCTGGTATGACTCGGTTTGAATCTGCAACCTCCATTAAAAGAAGTGTTCTAGCAACGACAGGTCTGTAATAATACTACAATGAACTGCAAGTGTAAAAAAAATTTCACCCACAGAGATCATCTATCTGATTATGACACTGCAAATAAAAAATGTCATAGCTATGTCTTGCATTGGCCCATTACTGACAAAATAAGAAAATTAGGGTGCATGCACATGGGGTTAAAACATTCATACTCTCATGCTTGATATGAAGGGAGGAAGGAAAGAAGGAAAAAGATACATAGATTTTATTTAAATGAAAACTAAGCTTTTTCACATACCATTACCATCGTTACTATCTTCACTGCCACTGGCGGCACTGTCATTTTTGCGTTTCTTGCCACGTATCACTGGCGAGCGGCTTCTTTCAGACCGGGAATCTTTGTCAGACTTTTCTGAATCTGATGCTGCCGATTCTTTGTTGTAGCCAACCTATCAAACATAGGCATTCAAATTTAACATTTGTACACTGAATCAAGTCTATTCATGACACTGATTTATTCATTACAATAAATATGGTTTATTCATTATAATAAATATGGTTTATTCATTACAATAAATATGGTTTATTCATTACAATAAATATGGTTTAATAAATATGGTTTATTCATTACAATAAATATGGTTTATTCATTATAATAAATATGGTTTATTCATTACAATAAATATGGTTTATTCATTATAATAAATATGGTTTAATAAATACGGTTTATTCATTACAATAAATATGGTTTATTCATTATAATAAATATGGTTTATTCATTATAATAAATATGGTTTATTCATTACAATAAATATAGTTTAATAAATATGGTGTCATAAATATGGTCTATTCATTACAATAAATACGGTTTATTCATTACAATAAATATGGTTTATTCATTACAATAAATATGGTTTATTCATTACAATAAATATGGTTTAATAAGTATGGTTTAATAAATATGGTTTATTCATTACAATAAATATAGTTTATTCATTACAATAAATATGGTTTATTCATTATAATAAATATAGTTTATTCATTACAATAAATATGGTTTATTCATTACAATAAATATGGTTTAATAAGTATGGTTTAATAAATATGGTTTATTTATTACAATAAATATGGTTTATTCATTACAATAAATACGGTTTATTCATTACAATAAATACGGTTTATTCATTACAATAAATATGGTTTATTTATTACAATAAATACGGTTTATTCATTACAATAAATATAGTTTATTCATTACAATAAATACGGTTTATTCATTACAATAAATACGGTTTATTCATTACAATAAATATAGTTTAATAAGTATGGTTTAATAAATATGGTTTATTCATTACAATAAATATGGTTTATTCATTACAATAAATATGGTTTAATAAGTATGGTTTAATAAATATGGTTTATTTATTACAATAAATATGGTTTAATAAGTATGGTTTAATAAATATGGTTTATTCATTACAATAAATACGGTTTAATAAGTATGGTTTAATAAATATGGTTTATTCATTACAATAAATACGGTTTATTCATTACAATAAATATAGTTTATTTATTACAATAAATATGGTTTATTCATTACAATAAATATAGTTTATTCATTATAATAAATATGGTTTATTTATTACAATAAATACGGTTTATTCATTACAATAAATACGGTTTATTTATTACAATAAATACGGTTTAATAAGTATGGTTTAATAAATATGGTTTATTTATTACAATAAATACGGTTTATTCATTACAATAAATATAGTTTATTTATTACAATAAATATGGTTTATTCATTAGAATAAATATAGTTTATTCATTACAATAAATATGGTTTATTTATTACAATAAATACGGTTTAATAAGTATGGTTTAATAAATATGGTTTATTTATTACAATAAATACGGTTTATTCATTACAATAAATATGGTTTATTCATTACAATAAATATAGTTTATTCATTACAATAAATATGGTTTATTCATTATAATAAATATGGTTTATTCATTATAATAAATATAGTTTATTCATTACAATAAATATGGTTTATTCATTATAATAAATATAGTTTATTCATTACAATAAATATAGTTTATTCATTACAATAAATATGGTTTATTCATTACAATAAATATAGTTTATTCATTACAATAAATATGGTTTATTCATTATAATAAATATGGTTTATTCATTACAATAAATATAGTTTATTCATTACAATAAATATGGTTTATTCATTATAATAAATATGGTTTATTCATTATAATAAATATAGTTTATTCATTACAATAAATACAGTTTATTCATTACAATAAATACGGTTTATTCATTACAATAAATATGGTTTATTCATTACAATAAATATGGTTTATTCATTACAAAAAATATGGTTTATTCATTACAATAAATATGGTTTATTCATTACAATAAATATGGTTTAATAAATATGGTTTATTCATTACAATAAATATGGTTTATTCATTACAATAAATATGGTTTAATAAATATGGTTTATTCATTACAATAAATATGGTTTATTCATTACAATAAATATGGTTAATTCATTACAATAAATATGGTTTAATAAATATGGTTTATTCATTATAATAAATATGGTTTATTCATTACAATAAATACGGTTTATTCATTACAGTAAATATGGTTAATTCATTACAGTAAATATGGTTTATTCATTACAAAAAATATGGTTCAATAAATATGGTTTATTCATTACAATAAATATGGTTTAATAAATATGGTTTATTCATTACAATAAATATGGTTTATTCATTACAATGAATATGGTTTAATAAATATGGTTTATTCATTACAATAAATATGGGTTAATAAATATGGTTTATTCATTATAATAAATATGGTTTATTCATTACAATAAATACAGTTTAATAAATATGGTTTATTCATTACAATAAATATGGTTTATTCATTACAATAAATATGGTTTAATAAATATGGTTTATTCATTACAAAAAATATGGTTTATTCATTACAATAAATATGGTTTATTCATTACAATAAATATGGTTTATTCATTACAATAAATATGGTTTATTCATTACAATAAATATGGTTTAATAAATATGGTTTATTCATTACAATAAATATGGTTTAATAAATATGGTTTATTCATTATAATAAATATGGCTTATTCATTACAATAAATACCGTTTAATAAATATGGTTTATTCATTACAATAAATATGGTTTATTCATTACAATAAATATGGTTTAATAAATATGGTTTATTCATTACAAAAAATATGGTTTAATAAATATGGTTTATTCATTACAATAAATATGGTTTAATAAATATGGTTTATTCATTACAATAAATATGGTTTATTCATTACAATAAATATGGTTTATTCATTACAATAAATATGGTTTAATAAATATGGTTTATTCATTACAATAAATATGGTTTAATAAATATGGTTTATTCATTACAATAAATACGGTTTATTCATTACAATAAATATGGTTTATTCATTACAATAAATACGGTTTATTCATCATAATAAATATGGTTTATTCATTACAATAAATATGGTTTATTCATTACAATAAATACGGTCTATTCATTACAATAAATATGGTTTATTCATTACAATAAATATGGTTTATTCATTACAATAAATATGGTTTATTCATTACAATAAATACGGTTTATTCATTATAATAAATAGTTTATTCATTACAATAAATAGTTTATTCATTATAATAAATACAGTTTATTCATTACAATAAATATGGTTTATTCATTACAATAAATACGGTTTATTCATTACAATAAATATGGTTTATTCATTACAATAAATATGGTTTATTCATTACAATAAATATGGTTTATTCATTATAATAAATATGGTCTATTCATTACAATAAATACGATTTATTCATTACAATAAATATGGTTTATTTATTACAATAAATATGGTTTATTTATTACAATAAATATGGTTTATTCATTATAATAAATATAGTTTATTCATTATAATAAATATGGTTTATTCATTACAATAAATATGGTTTATTCATTACAATAAATATGGTTTATTCATTATAATAAATATGGTTTATTCGTTACAATAAATATGGTTTATTCATTACAATAAATATGGTTTATTCATTATAATAAATACGGTTTATTCATTACAATAAATACGGTTTATTCATTACAATAAATATGGTTTATTCATTACAATAAATATAGTTTATTCATTACAATAAATATGGTCTATTCATTACAATAAATACGGTTTATTCATTACAATAAATATGGTTTATTTATTACAATAAATATGGTTTATTCATTACAATAAATACGGTTTATTCATTACAATAAATATGGTTTATTTATTACAATAAATACGGTTTAATAAGTATGGTTTAATAAATATGGTTTATTCATTACAATAAATATAGTTTATTCATTACAATAAATACGGTTTATTCATTATAATAAATATGGTTTATTCATTATAATAAATATAGTTTATTCATTACAATAAATACGGTTTATTCATTACAATAAATATGGTTTATTTATTACAATAAATACGGTTTAATAAGTATGGTTTAATAAATATGGTTTATTCATTATAATAAATATAGTTTATTCATTACAATAAATATGGTTTATTCATTACAATAAATATGGTTTATTCATTATAATAAATATGGTTTATTCATTACAATAAATATAGTTTAATAAATATGGTGTCATAAATATGGTCTATTCATTACAATAAATACGGTTTATTCATTACAATAAATATGGTTTATTCATTACAATAAATACGGTTTAATAAGTATGGTTTAATAAATATGGTTTATTCATTACAATAAATACGGTTTATTCATTACAATAAATACGGTTTATTCATTACAATAAATACGGTTTATTCATTACAATAAATACGGTTTAATAAGTATGGTTTAATAAATATGGTTTATTCATTACAATAAATATAGTTTATTCATTACAATAAATACGGTTTATTCATTATAATAAATATGGTTTATTCATTATAATAAATATAGTTTATTCATTACAATAAATACGGTTTATTCATTACAATAAATATGGTTTATTTATTACAATAAATACGGTTTAATAAGTATGGTTTAATAAATATGGTTTATTCATTATAATAAATATAGTTTATTCATTATAATAAATATGGTTTATTCATTATAATAAATATGGTTTATTCATTATAATAAATATGGTTTATTCATTATAATAAATATAGTTTATTCATTACAATAAATACGGTTTATTCATTACAATAAATATGGTTTATTCATTACAATAAATACGGTTTATTCATTACAATAAATATGGTTTATTTATTACAATAAATACGGTTTAATAAGTATGGTTTAATAAATATGGTTTATTCATTATAATAAATATGGTTTATTCATTATAATAAATATAGTTTATTCATTACAATAAATACGGTTTATTCATTACAATAAATATGGTTTATTTATTACAATAAATACGGTTTAATAAGTATGGTTTAATAAATATGGTTTATTCATTATAATAAATATAGTTTATTCATTACAATAAATACGGTTTATTCATTACAATAAATACGGTTTCTTCATTATAATAAATATGGTTTATTCATTACAATAAATATGGTTTATTTATTACAATAAATACGGTTTAATAAGTATGGTTTAATAAATATAGTTTATTCATTACAATAAATACGGTTTATTCATTATAATAAATATGGTTTATTCATTATAATAAATATAGTTTATTCATTACAATAAATACGGTTTATTCATTACAATAAATACGGTTTCTTCATTATAATAAATATGGTTTATTCATTACAATAAATATAGTTTATTCATTACAATAAATATGGTTTATTCATTATAATAAATATGGTTTATTCATTATAATAAATATAGTTTATTCATTACAATAAATATGGTTTTTTCATTATAATATATATGGTTTATTCATTATAATAAATATAGTTTATTCATTACAATAAATATGGTTTATTCATTATAATAAATATGGTTTATTCATTATAATAAATATGGTTTATTCATTACAATAAATACGGTTTATTCATTGCACTGAATATGATACAACAATTGCACTGAATATATTCTATTCATTACATGGAACACAGTCAATTCATTATGAAAACCAACAATTTACATTGTGTGTAATCTTGTTGCCTACAATTTACATTGTGTGTAATCTTGTTGCCTACAATTTACATTGTGTGTAATCTTGTTGCCTACAATTTACATTGTGTGTAATCTTGTTGCCTACAATTTACATTGTGTGTAATATTGTTGCCTTCATGAATACATCATGGTTCCTTAAAACTATGTAGCAATCTTTTTAAACAATATTACTGAATTACAAGTAAAAGTAATATTTTTTTAATATAAAAACAATGAGATATTACTGAATCAAAAGTAAAAGCAATATTTTTTAAAAACAATTATGAGATATTATTGAATTAAAAGTAAAAGTAAAATTTATTTTTTTAAAACAATTATGAGATATTACTGAATTAAAAGTAAAAGTAGTATTTATTTTTTAAAACAATTATGAGATATTACTGAATTAAAAGTAAAAGTAATATTTATTTTTTTAAAACAATTATGAGATATAGTGAATGATAAGTAAACGTTTTATTTTAAAACACAAAATAAAACATGCTATAACAAATTTTTGCAATTCGTAATTTATGAAACATCATCAGACACTGAAAATTTTCAATAAATTCACAGAGACATTTATGTTTCACCAGTAAATGTTAACACCAACCTTAATCTATGGTATATACAGACATTGATAATATTGGGACGGAATGAAAAACTGCAATCGTCAGCAAAAATTCTTTAATTTAGAACCCAAAAACTTGTCAAAATGAAAATCTGCAGTTAGTAAAATAAAAAATAGTTTTTCTTTATTTTTGGTGTGATCAGATGACTCTTAGATCATGATTTAATAAATATATATATATATATATTTTAAAACCTACCTCGGTCTGGGTAGGTTCGAGTCTCATATTCAGTTAATGTGGGTATGTGAGAAAGCTTTCAAGTAACTTCTCGTGGGTCGGTGGTTCATTCTGTTGTCATTGTTGTTTAATGCCATTTGTAAGCACACAATAGGTTATACGTGGCGGCCAGTATTATTGGCGAAGGAAGAACCCGGGAAAACCCCCGGAAAGGACCACCGACCCACAAGAAGCTACTGCAGGCTTTCTCGCATAACTACATTAGCCGAATCTTAGACTCGAACCCACACAGAGGTGAGATGGCAGTGATCCGTAACGGAAAGCGCTTTAGACCACTCGGCCACTTGGGGCCCCGGTTCTTTCCGTGGTTCTTCCTTCACCATTAATACACACACAAATTTTATATCTTAAATATTTTTGAACTTACAAACAGCTGCTGCCTAGATAGTCACTCAGCATTAAGCGGTTAGTATTAGGACTGGTCGGCCTGGTGTCAGGATAATGTGACTGGGTGGGACATCATGCTACATGTCTACGGCATAATGCCAGAGTGTTAGACATCACTATAAAGTGCCACACCTCAGAAACTGTGGCAATATGACAGAACATTTTTTAAAGCTACGTCTTTCCCAAACTTAAACGCTTTGGATGCCGAGGCTGAAATGGTTAGACAGTCTGCTACAGATACATTAGGTCAAGTGTTCTCGTGTCATACCAAAGATTCATATAAATGGTACTAAAAAGTCGCATCGCTTGGCTCTCAGCATTATGAAGTTTGTGTTAGAACTGCTTGGCCAAGTGTCAGGATAATGTGACTGAGTTGTGCATCATGCTACATGTCTGTGCCATGATGCCCTGGTGATAGACATTACTATAAATTGCCACACTGCAGATATCTCAGCAATATGACTGAAAACTTGTTAAAGCTATATTAAAATTACAAATCACACACGCAAACTTAAAATAAAAAAATAGGTCATTCTGGAAATCCCATTTTTCTAAGTCACAAAATCTTTACCTGACCCCAAAATCTTCCACATGAACAGAGGCAAGATGCCAGTGATTGTAAACAGCAAACAACTCAGCCACATTGTATATATTTTTGGCAGGTGGGTAAATACAGATTTATCTACACAGGTATTTAGTTTACTGTATGTAAACAGCTAAAAAGTAAGTAACCATGGAAATGAAAATAAATATGTCAGTGATTCAGGAATAACCCTTCCCAATAAAATATTTCCACCTCTCTGTATAGAGGACTGTTTAAAATTATTTTTCTGTTAATTCTTTTTCTTCTTAAAACAGAGGCAATTTTCAGATCAAATGATGTAAGTCACTACAGTAAAAAGTCATATGGGCCAAGTATGTGTTCAGTACCGATTATGTAAGTAATGAGTGGCATTTTTAGAATTGTGATTATTCATTTTATTTGGATCCTCAGACATCTATATTCGTTTGGAAACATGCACCGACAAACACATATGGCTGAAAACATGGTTAAAATTATGTGGATATTTTTGGACATTGTGTGATCCAGGACAAACTAGATTGAATGTCATGTTTTTAAATTAACCAATTTGTGATGAGTATTTCATTTTGAAGTAGCACGATTTCATGCTCAATTTCTTAGTAGCTATAGATCATGGAGAAAGCATCCGAGACGTGTAGGCGTTATGTCTAGTTAGTTACATTAATTATTGATTTTGTCAGTATATATATATATATATAGTTACATATATTTGATTTAAATAATTTATTTATAATTGTCAAATTCAAATTTGTTATTTTTGGGTTTATAATTCATTAAATTGAGAAGTGTTTTCTGGAATATATATATATATATATATATATATATATATATATATATATATATATATATATAAAAGCAAATTTCAGATAACACAATCTTGTTTACAGCATACTGCACACACATTTAAAATTCTGAAAAACATTGCAGCCTTAATAATAGTAAAGCCATATAATGTAGTAGCTACCGTACCACATGCATGTAACAATCTGGTCCACATGGATCAGACTCTTGCTTCTTGTCTGGCATCTTCCTTGTCAGCATGCTGGGCGTCGGGTGATATGCTGAGAGTAAAAGAAAAAGAAAACTTAATATATATATATATATATATATATATATATATATATATATACACACATACACATACATACCGTATATACTCACGTATAAGCCAAACCCCAAACTGAAAAGGTATAAACACTAAAATGTGCATGACCCGCCTAAAAGCTGACCAGCCCACAATGCTGAGACATCGCATAATGCACAAGGTAAGTTCTAAATGCATTCATTTAGGCAAACGTATATTTAAAAAATACATAAATACTTATCTCGAGGTAGGCATGCATGATTAATAAAAAGAAATGGTAAATTTTTTGGCTTATACACGAGTATATATGGTAGTTAATATCACAGTAGGTAATAACTAAGGTCAATAATGTACTTACAGCTTGAGTTTTATTCATGGAACACAGATGCCCTGCCCAAAACCTGACCTAAATGTAAAAAGCAAGCATGCCATGTGATCAATATCACAGATAAGCATAGTACAGTATGTTTCTACTAATGTCATTCATTGGGTTTCTGGATATAACACCATTTTTCAGCACATGACTGGCCATGCATGGCAGAAGAATCCGGGAAAACCCTGGTAAGAACCTCCAAGACATGGGAAGCCACTGTTAAATTTTGTCACACATTGGTAGATTCTGGTACTTGAACCCACACAGAGGTAAGATGTGATCTATAAAGTCAAATGCTGTAGACCATTTACACATGAAACTTATGTGAAGCAACATACGGTGGAATTAACTGGGAGATTGTCTCATTTTTGTGGAAATGCAAATGCTGCATGTGGTTGCCATGGAGAAGTGAACTTTATTCAGAGGCAGTCACCATAAAAGAACACTGTACCTATTTAATGTAATGGGTCTTACTTTTCTTACATTATCCAACAAACTTTCTTACATTATCTCCCACACAAATTCAATATCACTCACAAAGCCATGGCAATAAGTAACAAATTAAAACAGTATAAAGAAGTGGACTTCTCATGGATTCAACTTATTCAGTTTGGTCATTACCATTATTACCATTGTGGATTCAATAAATAACAAATAACCATGAGAACAGTAAAAAAAACTAGTATCTAACTAGCCAGTGTGATTCTGACTCTTAATGAGTCTTTTTCAAAGACAAAGACAAATACAAAACACAAGACAAACAAATAAAACACAAAAACCTGAAAAGGCCGTTCCTACAGGAATAAAACATTTAAATGTATCGTTTCAACTAGCTTATTTCAGATGCTGGACATTTTTTTTGATTATCCTAGATATCAATGAGCCATAACATTTGTTGTTTTATGTAAATTTAGGTAAAATTAAATCCATGATATTTCATCGTTATAGTAGTAATTATAGGCTTTTAAGCAAATTTACATAATTATTTAAAAGAAAATGTTTTCTTTGTGCAAGGCTGTCCTTTTTAATTCTTCTTGGTTTAAAACACTTAGTTTCAATGTTCTGAGGTGATATATCCAGTAAGATTCCTTTTCTTTCCTGGTTTTATAACTCCAGTTGGGATTGTGATCATTTGCAAAAAGTGTTATATCATTGAAAGAGAAGTGTTCTGCAACCCGACTTCTGTACAGCTTTTTAGGGATCCAATCAGATCTATGAAGGTTGAGCCTTTTGTGTAGCTTTTCAGTTTCTCTGACATACTGAAGGCTACAATAAGCATTCCCATTTAATGAGTTTTATTAAAAATAGATGAGAAAGGCGATCTCCAGATCTAGAGTAACCAAGATGACCAAGCATTTATTGACCAAGAT
Organism: Unio pictorum; assembly: GCA_030141615.1. Classification (NCBI taxonomy): domain Eukaryota; kingdom Metazoa; phylum Mollusca; class Bivalvia; order Unionida; family Unionidae; genus Unio; species Unio pictorum. The sequence goes on from JARLTB010000377.1 coordinate 5,009,818, forward strand.
GACCAAGCATTTATTGGCCAAGATGACAAAGCATTTATTGACCAAGATGATAAAGTATTTATTAACCAAGATGACCAAGCATTTATTGACCAAGATGACCAAGCATTTATTAACCTATATGACAAAGCATTTATTGACCAAGATGAAGCAAACTTCATTATGCTAGCCATTTTTGAAGTCATTCATTTACAACCATCAAGACGTTGTTTTTGTTTGTTTTTTTATGGTTTAACGCCATTTTGAAGCACAATATAGGCTATACATGGTGGCCAGTATTAATGGTGAAGGAAGAACCCGGAAAACCCCCAGAAAGAACCACCAACCCACAAGAAGATACTAGCAAGCTTTCTCACATAACTACATTAGCCGAATCTTAGACTCGAACCCACACAGAGGTGAGATGGCAGTGATCCATAATGGACAGAGCTTTAGACCACTCGGCCACTTGGGGCCCCCCATCGAGACATTGTAATAAGTGTAAGATCTAATTATTTTATAAGCTATTCCAATTAGCATACATGGTACGCACATTTAATTTTTTTTACTAGGGTATACAGATTACAACAGACACAAAATTGCTAATATGGGTGGATATTCTATAATAAAAAAACCTTCCCTGGGCCCAGTATGTATTTTACTGGAACATCCCTCAGCTGTTTTTCAGAAGTTAAATTTTTGTAACTTTTAATATAGTGAGTCTATCTGATGGGTGAGTTGCATAATTTGTAACAATCTGAAATGGAGCTCTGGTGGCTCAGTCATTAGCACGCCTTAATAAAAAACAAAATGATCAGCTACCATAGTGTGCATTTGGGTAAGAAACTGTTCTCTATATGCTTTAGCACTAAATAACCTACTTATGTTGTTGTGTTATATAAGATCCAACAAATCCAATTCCAAAACCACTTTGAAAGCCACATATAAATCAATATGAGCTTCCTGCTATGATGGCAGTGTTTATCAGTTGGTTGGTCTGTGGTAATGTTGGTCATACTGGATGGCAGTGTTTATCAGTTGGTTGGTCTGTGGTAATGTTGGCCATACTGGATGGCAGTGTTTATTTGTTGGTTGGTTTGTGGTAATGTTGGCCATATTGGATGGCAGTGTTTATCAGTTGGATGGTCTGTGGTAATGTTGGCCATACTGGATGGCAGTGTTCATCAGTTGGTTGGTATGTGGTAATGTTGGCCATACTGGATAGCAGTGGTTATCAGTTGGATGGTCTGTGGTAATGTTGGCCATACTGGATGGCAGTGTTTATCAGTTGGTTGGTCTGTGGTAATGTTGGCCATACCGGATGGCAGTGTTTATCAGTTGGTTGGTCTGTGGTAATGTTGGCCATACTGGATGGCAGTGTTTATCAGTTGGTTGGTTTGTGGTAATGTTGGCCATATTGGATGGCAGTGTTTATCAGTTGGATGGTCTGTGGTAATGTTGGCCATACTGGATGGCAGTGTTTATCAGTTGGTTGGTCTGTGGTAATGTTGGCCATACTGGATAGCAGTGGTTATCAGTTGGTTGGTCTGTGGTAATGTTGGCCATACTGGATGGCAGTGTTTATCAGTTGGTTGGTCTGTGGTAATGTTGGCCATACTGGATAGCAGTGGTTATCGGTTGGTCTGTGGTAATGCTGGCCATACTGGATGGCAGTGTTTATCAGTTGGCTGGTCTGTGGTAATGTTGGCCATACTGGATGGCAGTGGTTATCAGTTGGATGGTCTGTGGTAATGTTGTCCATACTGGATGGCAGTGGTTATCAGTTGGTTGGTCTGTGGTAATGTTGGATAAACTGGATGGTAGTGGTCATCAGTTGGTTGGTCTGTGGTAATGTTCGCCATACTGGATGGCAGTGGTTATCAGTTGGTTGGTCTGTGGTAATGTTGGCTATACTGGATGGTAGTGGTTATCAGTTGGTTGGTCTGTGGTAATGTTGGCCATACTGGATGGCAGTGTTTATCAGTTGGTTGGTCTGTGGTAATGTTGGCCATACTGGATAGCAGTGGTTATCGGTTGGTCTGTGGTAATGCTGGCCATACTGGATGGCAGTGGTTATCAGTTGGTTGGTCTGTGGTAATGTTGGCCATACTGGATGGCAGTGGTTATCAGTTGGTTGGTCTGTAGTAATGTTCGCTATACTGGATGGCAGTGGTTATCAGTTGGTTGGTCTGTGGTAATGTTGGCTATACTGGATGGTAGTGGTCATCAGTTGGTTGGTCTGTGGTAATGTTGGCCATACTGGATGGTAGTGGTTATCAGTTGGTTGGTCTGTGGTAATGTTGGCCATACTGGATGGCAGTGGTTATCAGTTGGTTGGTCTGTGATAATGTTGGCCATACTGGATGGCAGTGGTTATCAGTTGGTTGGTCTGTGGTAATGTTGGCTATACTGGATGGTAGTGGTCATCAGTTGGTTGGTCTGTGGTAATGTTGGCCATACTGGATGGCAGTGGTTATTAGTTGGTTGGTCTGTGGTAATGTTGGCCATACTGGATGGCAGTGGTTATTAGTTGGTTGGTCTGTGGTAATGTTGGCTATACTGGATGGTAGTGGTTATCAGTTGGTTGGTCTGTGGTAATGTTGGCCATACTGGATGGCAGTGGTTATCAGTTGGTTGGTCTGTGATAATGTTGGCCATACTGGATGGCAGTGGTTATCACCATAAGCTCCAGTTCTGACCAACTGATTATAATTTGACGTCCAAACTGATATTAAATCAAAGCGTAGATCATTCATGTCATAACTTGTTTCCTACCATAAACTTCAAGCGTATTTCAAAACAATCCGACCTCCACTTAAGCATGATATCAGTGAACCGTTAGCGCCACACAAGTCATATTTATCTTCTACTGGTGTGATATTATTGTACATCAAGGTGTAAACTGCTATCAAGCAGATGTCAACCAGTGTTTTGTGCAGCAAATTTATTACTGACTTTGCACTCTTAGTAAGCAGTTAAGCCATAGATTGATACTTCTGCCCACATCTACATGCATCAAAAAGATGTTCATCTATAAATTCCATGTGTTAAAACCCGAGGGTATGTGTCTATTGAACACCCTGTAAACCATTTACCTGATGTGGTCATCATGGTAAACTATAAACTAAACGGCAAGAACAGAACTATCAAACTTTAATTTCTTTATGTGCTCTTAGCAACAATACAATGTCAGAGTGAGTACTTAATTACAGAAAGCTAGAAGCAAGAAGACTTTCTCATTCTCAAGCTCGAGATTCAAGCTCTTATAGCTATAGATGACATAGCTATGTAATTAGTCCGTAAAATCATTTTAATAACTGCTGTATTATTAGGAGCAAGTTTTAATAATAATAATAATTTAAGTTTTAAAATAAATAAATCTTAATTTTTATAAATTAACAGCATAGCTCTGAATTTAATGTAAAGCAATCCGATGTTGTGTATATTATATATAGAAATGAAAATGCTGATAATGTAATTTATAAATTGATAAAAATGACTCACGATGGAGAAAACAATCATATTTAAAGCATCTTCGGCAGAATAAAGTATGAAATGAATGCATTGTCTGTTCCCGTGGTACAGATCGAGCATTTGGTCCATCAATGCTTGGGGTGCATTCTGGTGGAAGAGTGGTAGGATCCCGATGTAACTCCAACAAATCTCTGTATCTGTAAGAAAAAAAATAATAAATTAAATTTGACTGTAAAACATTTTCTACAAACTTATATATATCACATTCAATTTCACCATCCTACGCCACTGCATACATGTCAACTCCTGATGAAGAAAAAGTGTAATCCACATATAAAATACAAAAATTTCAATGAACAATGATTTTTTTTGTCCCTCTACTCTTTCAACATTTTTTACTGCTTCTAGTTTTCATATGTAGCACTTTTAGCTTTACACACATCAACTAGAATCCATCTGAAGACTTTTGGCACCAAATATTAAAATTCTTTCCACATGGCCTTTAATAGACGTCACATGATGCTGCCCTCATGCCTTCATATTTTGAGGATTCTGTTATTTTTTGTTTCGTTTATTTTTTGCCTTTCTCTAATCCATCTGTGAAATTATTTGAAAGAAGATATTTTTGCTCTCATATACTCACAGACTAAAATAAATTTTACTTTTGGCCCCAAATACTTTTAGACTTGTTCTGCACTAAATATGAATTAAAACAAAGAACCCACATAAAAATAAAAATTAGAAGACCAGTCTGTTCTCTCCTCACTAAGCCATACAGTTGCTATAAATAGAATACAAGGTCTAAAGTTTGAAAGTAGAACTAGCATGATTCTTGGTAAAAGGATAGTGCTATAAACAGAACATGATACTATTAGGAAAGTGGTCACAAGCCCACGGACAACCGTACTCATATTCAGACATGATTTTCACCTTTTAAAAAAAAAAAAACTGAAAATGTGAATGTTTTTTGGGGGGGAACTCCTCCAACAGGGTCTTGAAGGGCAGCGCCCCTGATCAGGGGGTTCTGGGGGTCGAAGATCCCCCGACTAAAAATGCATTTTACAAGCATGAAAATCTGATCCTGGTGCAACTTGTGACTATAATATGTAACAAAATAATCATTTGAAAAACTAACAACCATACCAAAAATTTGAATAATTTTACAATATTTATTGTCACATGAATTTTTTCTCCAATACTATTGGTACTTAAGTTATTTCATGTGCAAGTCTGTGTTCACATCGTAATTAAGTCAATAATTAGGCATTTTTGCTGCCAACAGCTTACACTTCTATAACCCAAATACATCATCTATATACAAATAATCCCATATATTCACTTGTCTTTTTGTCCACTGAACACAACCTGTTGATATGCCAGTTGAGCTCTTTTTGCGGATTTAATAAAATTTCTTTAGTCTTCTGTTTTGTCATCAATGATTTTGCTGGCTCAATGTGCAATCGTTTCTTTTCATTCTCAACTAGAGTCTTTTTCCTTTCAAGCTCCTGCGTGTATTGGCGACATGCAGTGCACATATTCTGACAGAGGGCTTCATTTTTTTCCGTATGCAGCTTCATTTGTAGGTGCGGTTCCAGAGTCTTTCAGCCACAACTTCTGTAATATATATATATTGCAGGGCACAAAATGCCAGTCCTCGAGCGTTCAGTTTTCTTATAAATTGACCAACTAAATTTCCGTTGACAATTCGTTCTAGCCATTCCCTTCAGTTTTTTTAAAAACTTTTATCTAAACTTTTTGTGTCATTGTCTCTCTCAACAACTACATCATGCTTGTTCTTTTTATTGCCACCAGTTTCCTTCACACAAAGATTCATTGGATGAATTTAAACTTTTGACCAATCAGAATACTCTTTACAAGAGTCATGGGCTAACTAATATATGGAGCAAATACATTACAAGGGTTGTTGCGGAATGGGGCTGAAAAGAACATTTAAAGCCGGAGGAAAAAAAATGGATAGGACACTTTTTTAAAATAAAAACAAACTATATCAATAAAAATCGGATTCAAGTCAGGAGAAAAGCAGAATTCCGTTTTAAAGGGGAGAAAAATCCGGTCTGCATATTGAAGTTACCCACACAGCAGCTGTCTGTGGGATTAATGGAATGTTGCTAAAAACAAGAAAACAAATAATGGATTTTTTAAGGAAAGAGGATATAGTGATAAGGTATAATCCAAATAAGTTTACACGTAAGGCATAATTTAGTAAAAAAGTGAAATGATTACGTCAAAAGCATGATTGGCATATATGCCACTGCCATGTGTATTACATTTATAAACTCAAATATAGCACCATCAATTTCACCGTCCTATGCCACTGCCATGTGACTAAGCTTAAATACAGCACCATTAATACCACCCTGATAATTGGATCACTTTGAACTTTTCCGCATCAGCATTAAATCTCAATTAACTGAAAAATTGGTCAAAGTGAGAAATAAATGTCATTCTGACAAGAAAAAAAAAGTACTTTAAAAAATAAACTGCCGAGTTTTAGCATATTTTGTGTACTACATGATTTTACACTGCAAACTTTCAGTCAAAAACATTCTTGAAAAAAGAACAATATTAAATAAAGATGATTTCATTTAATATTTTACTCAAGTAATGGTCTGTGAAAATGCAGTACACAAAAGATGCTTAAGTGATTAGTTCATTGCACACTGAATTACGAATGTCTATACTGTTTCTGATTGAATTTTCAAATTAGCATCTTGTAATGTTGCTAAAATTACCAAATTCATTTTGTGCATGAATGATTTAAATACAGTTCAGGCTGACAGAGTGTAAAACCATTCATTTGATACCTATTTTTTTTTAAATAGGTCCATGTACATATAATTGACCATGTTTGTCCTGGGCTCTGAAAGGGAAAAGTTCTTATAAAAGTAATCAATGTGAGGTAACAAGATTATGTTCAAGTTCCTGAAAATACAACAGTAGCTGACATGGGCCAAGTCAATGTTAGTATTACTCTGACACTAAGCCTAGTACACTAAGCAATGAGGTACTGGACTCTGACACTAAGCCTAGTACACTAAGCAATGAGGTACTGGACTCTGACACTAAGCCTAGTACACTAACCAATGAGGTACTGGACTCCAATAAAAACACGATATTTGAACCAGTATTGGAACCATGCATCCTCAATAGCCAAGGTTCCAAAGTGTCAACTATAGAACATATATTGCATAACTTTCTCCTAGTTGTCTCCCTTAGTATGTAATGCCAATAAAACAATAGCATGTAACAGCATTGCATTGTAAGTCTGCTGAAAATGGTGGTGGCAACAGATTTCAAAACGATATTTTGCAAATTTAACATCTAATGTATGAATATATACCATCGAGAAGCCATTACGTGTATTTGAAAGAAAGGATGTATTTTCACCAATATGTACCAGCAGTGGAAAATACTTATACATCCATACATACCATTAATATACCTATGTTGTATGCTCAAATTGTCTCAGTCTTATAAGAACAGTTTTAAAATTTCCATGATTTAGGTGTGTACCTACCAGCTGGTATACATGGCATGTACAAGAAAATATTGATGATTCAGGTGTGTACCTACAAGCTGGTATACATGGCCTGTTCAAGAAAATATCCATGATTTTGGTGTGTACCTACCAGCTGGTATACATGGCCTGTACAAGAAAATATCCATGATTTAGGTGTGTACCTACCAGCTGGTATACATGGCATGTACAAGAAAATATTTGAGCTTAAGGTATGTACCTACAAGCTGGTATACATGGCCTGTACAAGAAAATATCCATGATTTTGGTGTGTGCCTACAAGCTGGTATACACAAAATGTACAAGAAAATACTCCTGTATTAAGGGTTTACCTACTTTTCTCTCAAGTCCAATGATGAACCTTTCTCAGGGAAGACTTCAGATATGGCATCAAAAATCATCCTACTTGGCACATTACACTGATGTGCCGATGATTCACTTGCTTCATCTTAAATGAGAAAAGATGCATGACAAATAATCCATACAAATGTATTGCACGTTAAAAATACAGTATAATTCGAGTCCAACTAAAAATAAATGAGACCTCAACTAGCCATCACAGGATATTCCATCAGATCAGAGTCTATGTTATTTGTCGAATGCTAAGTCAGATCTCTTATTATGTGATGAAAGTTCTGGATCTTCCCATATTGACATAAAAGCGAGTCACTACTCTTAATGAAAACACTTCTCCATATGCAAGAGCACAATTCTGAGTCACAGGCCATAACATAATTCAATTTTGTCACAGGGCCCAGAGTGGCCTAAAGTGCTCTCCATTAGGGATCACTGCCATCTCACCTCTCTCTGCGTGGGTTCAAGTCTCATATTCAGCCAATATGGGCATGTGAGAAAGCTTGCCAGTAGCTTCTCATTCATCTGTGGTTCTTCCTCCACCATTAATACTGGTCGCCATGTAAAGCCATATCGTGTGCTGAAAAATGGTGTTAAAAATCCTTGTAAATTTTGTTTAATCAAAACTTGTGACTCATGAAACCCAAGGGATGTGACAGAAGAGGTCTTTGGATGGCACTATATGCTACTTAACAGTGAGGTCTGTGGATGGCACTATATGCTACATAAAAGAGATGTCTTTGGATGGCACTATATGCTACATAAAAGAGATGTCTTTGGATGGCACTATATGCTACATAAAAGAGAGGTCTTTGGATGGCACTATATGCTACATAAAAGAGAGGTCTTTGGATGGCACTATATGCTACATAAAAGAGAGGTCTGTGGATGGCACTATATGCTACTTAAAAGAGAGGTCTGTGGATGACACTATATGCTACTTAAAAGAGAGGTCCCTGGATGGCACTATATGCTACTTAAAAGAGAGGTCCCTGGATGGCTTTTTATGCTACTTAAAAGAGAGGTCCCTCGATGGCACTTCATGCTACTTAAAAGTGAGGTCTATGGATGGCACTATATGCTCCTTTCACATTTTGGCTGTGGTATAATTAGAATGACACATATCTAAGTATACTATGTTCACCATTTTATAATTCTAAATTTCATTTTCATGTTCAATCTATTCATAAACACCACCTACCCCTCAAGGACAGAATCCTAAATATGCATCAGTGTAAGATAAGAAAATTTCACCTGGGAGATGGAATTGAGCTTCTTTTATGAGGCTTTGACAAGCATCTGATTTAGAATCCAAATCTACCACTTATGCATAATGAGTAATTATTTTTGTGTGGTTCATTTTTGCAATTTTGCAACTTTACCTTTGGTTGTGAGGTACCATGAAACACTATTACATGTTTTCTCTCTTTCACGAACAAAAAGAGATTGTCAAGTCAAAATGATATATTGTTAATACTGATGTACAAACATCAAAACAAACATTTTTCTCACCTTACGACAGAGGGCAAACAATTTGATCTACACTGATTTGTTTATTTGTTTGATGGATTTTTAACATAGGTTTAACAATTTTTCAGTCACATCGCTATGATGTCTGCAGTAAAGCAGTTTATGTCTAGCACTGGGGCATCATGACACAGACACGTAGCATGATTTCCCACCCAGTCACATTATCCTGACACCAGGCCGACCAGTCCTAACACTAACCTCTTAATGATGAGTGCCAAGCAAGACAGCTGTTAGTACCATTTTTATAAGTCTTTGGTATGACTTGGCTGGGGATCAAAACCACAACCTCCTGCTTCTGCTGTGGATGCACTAACTACTAGGCCACCGGAACAGTTTGGTCTACACTGAACAATTCATTAAAACTTTAAATGTTTATAAATATATCCACATTCAAGGACTAGTGATTGAGGCCAATACACTTAATTTGAGTTATGTGATTGAGGCCAATACTCTTAATTTGAGGTATGTGCTGAATATAGCTTGTATAATGACAGAGATATTTAAGAAATATGAAATCAACTTTAAGATTTGACACAAACAAAAATTAATTATATACACCTCAATTCACCTTTCATCTAGATATGCATTACGGATTAATGACATGTCAACATAATAACAACTGTTCCAATTAAAAATTAAGTTAGTTAAGAGTCACAGCTGGACCTGATTTTGCTCACATAGGAAATTCATACATGTAGTTAAACTGGCATGTAAGGAAATTCATACATGTAGTTAAACTTGCATGTAAGGAAATTCATACATGTAGTTAAACTGGCATGTAAAGAAATTCATACATGTAGTTAAACTGGCATGTAAAGAAATTCATACATGTAGTTAAACTGGCATGTAAAGAAATTCATACATGTAGTTGAACTGGCATGTAAGGAAATTCATACATGTAGTTAAACTGGCATGTAAAGAAATTCATACATGTAGTTAAACTGGCATGTAAAGAAATTCATACATGTAGTTGAACTGGCATGTAAGGAAATTCATACATGTAGTTAAACTGGCATGTAAAGAAATTCATACATGTAGTTAAACTGGCATGTAAAGAAATTCATACATGTAGTTAAACTGGCATGTAAAGAAATTCATACATGTAGTTAAACTTGCATGTAAGGAAATTCATACATGTAGTTAAACTGGCATGTAAAGAAATTCATACATGTAGTTAAACTGGCATGTAAAGAAATTCATACATGTAGTTAAACTGGCATGTAAAGAAATTCATACATGTAGTTAAACTGGCATGTAAAGAAATTCATACATGTAGTTGAACTGGCATGTAAGGAAATTCATACATGTAGTTAAACTGGCATGTAAAGAAATTCATACATGTAGTTAAACTGGCATGTAAAGAAATTCATACATGTAATTAAACTGGCATGTAAAGAAATTCATACATGTAGTTAAACTGGCATGTAAAGAAATTCATACATGTAGTTAAACTTGCATGTAAGGAAATTCATACATGTAGTTAAACTGGCATGTAAAGAAATTCATACATGTAGTTAAACTGGCATGTAAAGAAATTCATACATGTAGTTAAACTGGCATGTAAAGAAATTCATACATGTAGTTAAACTGGCATGTAAAGAAATTCATACATGTAGTTGAACTGGCATGTAAGGAAATTCATACATGTAGTTAAACTGGCATGTAAAGAAATTCATACATGTAGTTAAACTGGCATGTAAAGAAATTCATACATGTAGTTAAACTGGCATGTAAAGAAATTCATACATGTAGTTAAACTGGCATGTAAAGAAATTCATACATGTAGTTAAACTTGCATGTAAGGAAATTCATACATGTAGTTAAACTGGCATGTAAAGAAATTCATACATGTAGTTAAACTGGCATGTAAAGAAATTCATACATGTAGTTAAACTGGCATGTAAAGAAATTCATACATGTAGTTAAACTGGCATGTAAAGAAATTCATACATGTAGTTGAACTGGCATGTAAGGAAATTCATACATGTAGTTAAACTGGCATGTAAAGAAATTCATACATGTAGTTAAACTGGCATGTAAAGAAATTCATACATGTAGTTAAACTGGCATGTAAAGAAATTCATACATGTAGTTAAACTTGCATGTAAGGAAATTCATACATGTAGTTAAACTGGCATGAAAAGAAATTCATACATGTAGTTAAACTGGCATGTAAAGAAATTCATACATGTAGTTAAACTGGCATGTAAAGAAATTCATACATGTAGTTGAACTGGCATGTAAAGAAATTCATACATGTAGTTAAACTGGCATGTAAAGAAATTCATACATGTAGTTAAACTGGCATGTAAAGAAATTCATACATGTAGTTAAACTGGCATGTAAAGAAATTCATACATGTAGTTAAACTGGCATGTAAAGAAATTCATACATGTAGTTAAACTTGCATGTAAGGAAATTCATACATGTAGTTAAACTGGCATGTAAAGAAATTCATACATGTAGTTAAACTGGCATGTAAAGAAATTCATACATGTAGTTAAACTGGCATGTAAAGAAATTCATACATGTAGTTAAACTGGCATGTAAAGAAATTCATACATGTAGTTGAACTGGCATGTAAGGAAATTCATACATGTAGTTAAACTGGCATGTAAAGAAATTCATACATGTAGTTAAACTGGCATGTAAAGAAATTCATACATGTAGTTGAACTGGCATGTAAAGAAATTCATACATGTAGTTGAACTGGCATGTAAAGAAATTCATACATGTAGTTAAACTTGCATGTAAAGAAATTCATACATGTAGTTAAACTGGCATGTAAAGAAATTCATACATGTAGTTAAACTGGCATGTAAAGAAATTCATACATGTAGTTAAACTTGCATGTAAGGAAATTCATACATGTAGTTAAACTGGCATGTAAAGAAATTCATACATGTAGTTAAACTGGTATGTAAAGAAATTCATACATGTAGTTAAACTGGCATGTAAAGAAATTCATACATGTAGTTAAACTGGCATGTAAAGAAATTCACACATGTAGTTAAACTGGCATGTAAAGAAATTCATACATGTAGTTAAACTGGCATGTAAAGAAATTCATACATGTAGTTGAACTGGCATGTAAGGAAATTCATACATGTAGGTAAACTGGCATGTAAGGAAATTCACACAAGTATTTAAGCTGCGGGGGGTGAGGGTTTAATGGCAAGTTGCTGCGAGTTCAAAACTTGCAGATGAATCCCAACGTTTTTTTCTTTTATTTTATTTTATGGTAAAACTCTCTTAAACTTGCTGATTCCAATGTTGTTGTTTTTATTAAATTCCTGTCCTAGGACAGGCATTTAAACTTGTATACAGATAAAATGACACATTAAATGCTTATGAACATCGCTAATACAATCAATAAGATAGATACAATCCTGCTGATCTGATAAGGTAGAGATAACTCTGCCAATCCAATCTGTACATAAAAAAAAAAAAAAAATCAAATTCCTGAGATTAATTTGTGCATCTAACTGAGCTGGTTGTTGTTGTTGTTTTAGGGTTTAACGCCATTTTTCAGCACATGATAGGCTATACATGGCAGCCAGTATTATTGGAAGAGGAAGAAACCGGGAAAATGCCCAGAAAGAACCACTGACCCACGAGAAGCTACTGGCAAGCTTTCTCACATAACTACATTAGCCGAATCTTAGACTCAAACCCATGCAGACAGAGGTGAGATGGCAGTGATCCATAACAGAAAGTGCTTTAGACCACTCGGATACTCTGGGCCCCCTAGCCATGTAGTTTATGTACTTAGTGCATTATACAAACCTACCTACCTTCCCTAATTTTAAAACCAGTGCAATAGGAAATACACATATTTGTTATTTTGGCCTTCAGAGAAAGAATATGTAATGCTTTAAAGCCAGAACATTTTCCTTCAAGCACTTTGAAACGACTCTCATTTGCTATTCCTATATAGTATTCAGTGAAGCTGAGTGCATAAGTGCTGGCCATTACAATGGCAGCCTGAGTGGACAGAAGTCATTACACTTAGTGTATACTGTAAATACCTCTCTTATCCTCATCTGGGTATGTACTAAGTAAAGCCTCAACAAGCTGGAAAAAGAAGTCATCATCCATCAGGGACCGATCCCTGTCTCCATGCACCTTTCCATCGTAATTCTTCAGCAGTTCCTCAATGAAGACAGTGTCCTTCTCTAGCAATTCGTCCCCCATGTATGGTATATTGTGAAGAACTGTTTCATCTTCAACCTAATTGAAGAAACATTGGAATTTAGATGATCTTGGAGAAAACAAAAGAAGAAGAAAATGAGAAAAAAAACAACAGTAAAATATGAAAATGGGTACAAAATTCAGCCATATGACAATAACCTACCAAAGTTAAGTTGATGCAGAAAATATGACTTTGACAATTTTTCACAGAATGCCTCACAATTGGGGGTACAATCACCATCCCAAGTACAAAATAATGACACAGTGTATGCAGTGATTACAGAAAATCCACAAACCCCACATTTGAAATGAATTCATCCACTGTTTTCATTGTGAACACTATATAGTGGTTACGGTATATGCAAACAGATTGAGTTTTACTGCCCCAATTAGAATTTTTCATCATAATCACATAAAAGTGGAATCAGGTGTGGCAATTACCTGTCAGCTGAGATGCACAGTCTACTCTTTAATGTCGTTTAATATTCAGAAGAATTGCCTACTAAAATGCACATGTACCGCAATAACTGATATAAAACAATTTTTTTTTAAAAAAAAAGATCTGAACGGTATATGTCTTCCACACATACAGACCTGATATAAACCAAAACCCAATGATCTGAACTCCTCTATATGTATGTCTGTACGTGTATACTAGGGCCTAACCAGAAAAAGCCTCAGACATTTGCTTCAGCCGAATATCTCGTTTTTCGGTACTATTCGGAAGTATCTGCCTTGGCAAATAATACGCGCACAAATGTTTACAAGTAAAATAATTCAATAAATATCAAACTTTTTAAAAAAGTTTTTTTAATACATAATAATTTTAGTTAATAATAAATTTTTTTATCTTATAGGCGATATATATATGGTAAATGGTACACAAAAAAGTTTAATCTTCGCATACGATAATGAAACAAACGGTACTCTCCAGAGTCGCACCTACTACTTGGTTCGTGCCTGGATCTGGCAAATAGTACATCCAAATACTCGGATTCAGAACTCTGCAAACATTATCTACTCGGTTAGGCCCTAGTCAGGGTTCATACTGAACTATGAATGATAAATTCAAAGACTTTTCCCAAACTTTCAAAGACCACAAACAGAGATTTCCAAGACCTATTTTTGCTAATATTGTGTATACAGGTTATATGAGAAAACAATGAATCCCAAATACTACAATATTGATTACTGATTAAAGTCAAACTATAATTAATTTCCTAATATTGTATTATAATTATCTGGAATATAGGTTAACATTCGTTGTTCTTTCAGAAATATGTAACATACGTGTCAGATTGAATACAAAATAAATTGTTCTCTTAACAGACATCAGCATTGCTTTAAATGCATTATTATATTTGCTTTTTTTCTCTTCAATCATTTTGGAAAGACGCCACCACTCTCATCTTTTCCTCTGCTTTTCTCCTAAGAGCATTTGACTCTGTGACAAGCACAATGAGTCCTTTTAACTCTGCCTCTTCTGCTTTCTGTACAAAGGAAGCATGTAGGCTGGCAATGTTAACTTCAAGAGGCAGCTTTTTGGCTTTAAGTTCTTCCACTTCATCCAAGGCAAACTCCCGTTTCTTTCCTTTTTGGTTTTTCTTTCATCCTTCTTTGCTTTCTTCTTATCCAGATAGGCATGGTACTTATGTCTTGCAGAGGAACCATATGTAATCATTTCATTGCTAATGACGATTTCCAAAGGTCCACCTGCTTTTCTCCTTGTGTCAATGATTAGCCTTTGAGCTCTGAGGCTTTCTCTGCTGAGGTTCTCACCAGATACCTATTTGTTGACAGAAAATCCTCTCTCCACTGTTGCCTTCCCATGTGACAACATTTTCTGGAGAACATTCCAAAGTTCGACATATTCCTTTCTTTCGGAAAGTTCAGAATAAAACACTTCATCAAGGTTAGGCGGTATTTTTCTCCATTTTTTAAGTAAACATTATCTATAAATCTAGTAATATTTCAAGCACTTCAAAGTACTGGGCAAAATGGGCTCAATTATAGTCTGAAGTCTGTTAATCATGAAATGTGCAGGAGATGGCAGTATTAGTGCCATTCTGGTTACATTCAGGTTAGAAATTATACATCAATGATTCAGTGGACTTAGTTCTGTGCACTTTTTACCATTTAATTATTTTCGTTATTGAAATCGATAGGGGTACAAACAAACGGGGATGTATAGTCAGACTATAGAGACACAAATCAATTTCGGCAATGCAATTTTTTAAAAAAAATTACATCATTGGGGAAAAAGTCGAGGGTCGGCAATGAGAAACGGGGACATTCCATCAACCGAAAATGTTTTTTTTAATATTTTAATTTTTTTTACTTGCCTAATCAAATGACTTGACTTCCTAAAGTTAAAGCTTCACAGCACGTTTTTTTTATACACTCGCCATTCAAGAACAACAACTCTTGCTTAACTCTATTATAGTGTACGCATGCGCACTTTGAAACTATTTATCCGTGAATTGAATTTATTACAATGGATGTTTCTATATTAAACCAAGGAACATAATTATGTAGAACAAAATTTTGAATCCTCGAGCGTGTTATACTTTCACACACTTTCTACGTAGAGTGAATTAGTGTAAAGAATATTTTGATTGGCCAAAGATGGATTCGTCCAATCAAATTGAATGATTCGTCAAAAAAAAAGAAGCCAGGAAAACCAGCTACATCTGAAGCTAACAACCTTAGGCAATTTTATTTGTGACTTCCTTTGATGAAGTGTGTAGCCATCATGCTTTGATGAAGAGTGCATGCGTTACTGAAGTTGCCGCCGAGGTCAACTTTGGATGGCCAAACAAAGCCTTTTTTGTTGTTGCGGCGGCAATGAAACTGAACGGGTCATCAAAAGAAAGAAAAACCAGGATAACTAGATTACATCCGAATCTAACGACCTCGGATAATTTTATTTGTGATTCTGGAAAGAAATTAAAATTTTGGGGTTTATTTCAATTTTCAAAGACTTTTAAAGACCTCAGGGTAATATGCTCAATTTTCCCAAACTTTCAAGGCCTTGAAAATGCTACCTCAGTTTTCCAAAACTCTCAAAGACCTTCAAAGACCGTACGAACCCTGCTAGTGTATACGTATGACTGACTGTACATGTAGTGGATCCATGAAGGGTTACAGTGGCAGATACAAGAAAGTGGGCCAACCCAAGGGACATGGTGAAACTGTGGTTTATCTGTGTATGAATGATGCTACTGAACAAGGGTTAAGAATCATATGCTTATTCTAATTGTTGTTTAAATTGTTATATTTGTATTTACATGAGATTATTTTGAATCTTAGTTGAATTCCAGGAGATTTGTGAATCTTACTGACAGTGCAGAACATATGAACGTATTTGAAAACTTGAGATTGTTTGAATCTCAATTATAGTCTATACATGAAATTACGTGAATATCTTAGTGTACTATTAATTGAAACTGAGGTTTCTTGAAGCTGTATATCAGACAGATATAATATTATTGGTTTATTTTTAATGTGTGAATGTTAGTATAGAGTGATTGGATCAATTGTATGTTGAGAGCGTGTGAGAATCATTGTATTTTACATCATACATTTTTCTTTACTAATCAAGATAATACATTTTCGTCTTTTGCACGTTTTGTTTGAGTTATTCATTTAATCCAAAACCCACTCGGTTTCAATTCTGGGACAATCGGGACTGAATTCTTTGCAATGTATACCACACTAAAAAGAACATACTTTTCAGTACAAAAGAATGTTCAGTTCAAACAATATACATTTAAATTTATAATCTGATTTAATCTCTACAAATACATTATATAAAAAACAGAAAACCACAACAATAAAACAGCCAACAATCACATTTAATAGCACTAGAATGCTGTGTTGTTTTCTGTGGAAGGGGAACATGATCTCTGTTCCGACCAACAACAACAAAAAATACAAGTCAACAAAGCATCCTATATATAGCACACATTAACTTAATGAGAAAGCAGGATATCTGCAAAATTACCAACTAATTCCCAATCACCAAAAAAATTATGTTAAGTTGTAATCAGTCTTAAATGCCTTAATTCCCAATTACCAAAATAATTATGTTAAGTTGTAATCAATCTTAAATGCCTTAAATACCAATTACCAAAATAATTATGTTAAGTTGTAATCAGTCTTAAATGCCTTAAATACCAATTACCAAAATAATTATGTTAAGTTGTAATCAGTCTTAAATGCCTTAAATACCAATTACCAAAATAATTATGTTAAGTTGTAATCAGTCTTAAATGCCTTAAATACCAATGACCAAAATAATTATGTTAAGTTGTAATCAGTCTTAAATGCCTTAAATACCAATGACCAAAATAATTATGTTAAGTTGTAATCAGTCTTAAATGCCTTAATTACCAATGACCAAAATAATTATGTTAAGTTGTAATCAGTCTTAAATGCCTTAATTACCAATGACCAAAATAATTATGTTATGTTGTAATCAGTCTTAAATGCCTTAATTACCAATTATCAAAATAATTATGTTAAGTTGTAATCAGTCTTAAATGCCTTAAGTAATAAAGGTATGATGGACTCTATAAAAGATGACTCAATATTGAAACATGTACATTAACTAAAATACGAAGCTTGAGAACTGAACTGTCGTTAATGATGAATTCACACATGTGTTAGGTACTGATACTGAAATATCTCCTGTCCGATGGAATATTTGTTATTATAGTTTTTGTTCTTTATCCTTTTGTTGGCATTTATGTTATTTTCATCACAAATGGAATAATTCTGTCGACCTGTTTTTAGAAGTCAACATACCTTTTCTGCATTCTTTCAACCAGAAAGTCTCCTGAAAATGTAATGCCCTTAAGAAATCACATGTACTTACATAGCTGTTGTTATTATTGAGGATTTGACCATTCTCCAAGAAAAAGTTGATTTTAATCTTCATTTATTTTCATCATCAATACATCATTACAACAAAATCAAGCACAACTTATTTGCCATTCAACCAAAAAAAATTTTCTTTTAAGTATTTCAGAGTAACCATTAAGATTTAATAACTGCAATAATGATTAGCTGTTAATTAGTCACACTGTGACTTCATGCCTGTTTACTAAGTCTAGTATTAACTGTTAATTAGTCACACTGTGACTTTATGCCTATTTACTTAAGTCCAGTATTAACTGTTAAATAGTCACACTGTGACTTCATGCCTATTTACTTAAGCCTAGTATTAACTGTTAATTAGTCACACTGACTTCATGCCTATTTACTTAAGTCTAGTATTAACTGTTAAATAGTCACACTGTGACTTCATGCCTATTTACTTAAGTCTAGTATTAACTGTTAATTAGTCACACTGACTTCATGCCTATTTACTTAAGTCTAGTATTAACTGTTAATTAGTCACACTGTGACTTCATGCCTATTTACTTAAGTCCAGTATTAACTGTTAATTAGTCACACTGACTTCATGCCTATTTACTTAAGTCTAGTATAAACTGTTAATTAGTCACACTGACTTCATGCCTGTTTACTTAAGTCTAGTATAAACTGTTAATTAGTCACACTGACTTCATGCCTATTTACTTAAGTCTAGTATTAACTGTTAATTAGTCACACTGTGACTTTATGCCTATTTACTTAAGTCTAGTATTAACTGTTAATTAGTCACACTGTGACTTTATGCCTATTTACTTAAGTCTAGTATTAACTGTTAATCAGTCACACTGGCTTGATGCCTATTTACTTTAGTCTAGTCTTTAGCTATTCTGACGATTGGCCACAGGTGACCATAATATGAAAAGGGGTAATAAGGCACATCACAGAACACTTAACAGAAAGAAATTGTGTGTCCTTTTGAAAATTTCATGTTTCCACATTGAAAAATAAGAGACTTAAAAAAAATCTAAACCTCAAAGTGAAATATCCAATGTATGAAATTCTTACCTATAGCACTGCAGCCTCTTTTGAATGTCACTGGCTTGTAATGCGAGTTACTTTTATGGTTCCAACAAATGGCCTTTTAAATGGGACAAACACTATCTTGTTCTGATAGAAATATACAAGGTAGGTAACATAAATTTATGCAAAATATTACCATAAAGTTCTGCTGTATCGGGGCCCAGGCGTACATTATTGGGAGAGACTTGAGTGGATTCATGATCCTCACAGACACAGTCTGGGTTGGAAAGTCCTTCATGCCACTTACCACTTCACACTAAAAGAATACAAAGATTAGGTGTCTGAAGATAATGACTATGCACCAGTTCATTTTTCTCAGGATGCTGAGCCATATATCATGAGTAAGAAAGGTTTACAATATTCATACAGATCTGGAGAGCTTAAATTCTAAGACTTTTCAAATTCTGAAGTTCAATGACCAGTTTTCAGTTTTAAATGACTGCTCATGGTATCAAGTGTTCTGCTTCAGTTACTAATTGAAATATATGAAACAAATACAAAACTAATACAGAAATAAATAAATGTAATATAAAAGGGAAATGATATTTAAAAAGAATGTCATTGTAAACCAGATGTTGTAAATACAAAAGTCTTCTGCTTCAGTTACTAATTGAAATACATGAAACAAATACAAAACTAATACAGAGCTAAATAAATGTAATATGAAAGGGAAGTGATATTTAAAAAGAAAGTCACTGTAACCCATTTTCCTTTACAAGTGAGTTAATAAGACTTATCAATGGTGTTATGACTAAAAAAGAATAATTAGAGTTATACTAGGCCACTACCAATATTCAAGTTTAAATAAATCTGCAGGTGAAAACAAAAGAAGAAACACTCCATATTTTACTACAAGGTTAGAGAAACCAACCATAAATCCTTCTCAGTAAAGCGGTCTATAAGTTGGACCAGCTTTCAGAAAAGAGTAACAAAATACCAAGTGCTGCTATTGTCAAGCTGGAAAACTGGCATTTAAAAGTCTAAAAGTGTGATTCAAGTCAAATACTGCAACGGTGAACATCACATTAAACTAAAAACTTTGTAAAGTTAATATAAACCTTAATTACCACATTGTACAGTTTCAAAAGCTATGGAGCTCAATGTCTTCTTAATGTCTCACCTTGACTTAATTCATTTTAACCCCCTCAATTTTTTTTTATGTGAGTCTTTTTTTTTGTTGTTGTTTTTTCACGGTTTAACGCCATTTTTCAGCACAAGATAGGCTTTATATGGCAGCCAGTATTATTGGTGGAGGAAGAACCCATAAAACCTTGGAAAGAACCACCGACCCACGACAAGCTACTGGCAAGTTTTCTCACATACCCACATTGGCAGAATCTTAGAACCGAACCCACACAGACTGAGGTGAAATGGTAGTGATCCGAAACGGACAGTGCTTTAGACCACTCTGCCACTCGGGGCCCCTTATGTGATGTAAGGATAATTATTTCACATTGTGACATATTGTTTATTTACCCAATAATCCAAATTTTTCCTATTATTCGGTTGAACCAATCAAATATTTGAAATATTTATTGTCCTTCTGTCCAGACCCATTGCATTACAAAATATGTGCACTTTAAAGCATCTGGTGAAGTGACCCTGGTTCTCTAATTCCACTGAACCTAATAAATAACCCAGATTTGAATCAAACCAGGACAAGTATACCACAATCAATTATTTCTGTAATACTATTATGTAAGTCAGTATTTTAAGAGTAATTTCCATATGACAATGCATATACTTTTTAAGCAACTTGTTTACCTTCTTTGTGACTGGTGTGTGGCTCAGAGTCTCATGAGTATGAAAGGTCTGTCTTGGGGGTCTTGGCATTGAATCTATATGCTCCTCAATTTGTTCTATGATCTGCTGCCTATTCCAGGAATACACAGTCTACAAAATTGAAAGATCTTACACAGTCTAGAAATATAATAATACATCTGGCAGCTTTTAGTTTCCAAGAATACACAGTCTACAAAACTGAAAGAATCATACTGGGCCAGAAATATAATAATAATAATAATAATAATAATAATAATAATAAAAATAAAAAGACATAAATGACAATGAACAAAGGAAAAAAAATGGGATGAAAGAAGCAGGATGGAAGAAAAGAGAAGGAAATCAGAAAGAGGAATAAAAGAATAAAAGATCAATACGGGTAAAAAAGGAAAGGCGGAAAACAATCTCTTAACTAATGAATAGTGATCTGATTGTCTTATTTTGAAATTCAGCTAAAGGAAAAGATAAAAAGATTTTTGTGAAAAGCTGTAGTTACACAAAGATTGTAGATTACTGACTAGAGCATCAAAGACTTGTAATCTTATCTCGCATACACACACTGGTCGAATCTGAGACTCGAACACACACAGACAAAGGTGAGATGGCAGTGATCCATAACGGAAAGCACTTTAGACCACTCAAGAGCCCCATTAAAAATGTGTTCAACTGTTACATATTCTATATCAAAACTGAGGTTCATATCTGGCGAATAGACATGATTTTGACCGTAAAAAAAACACAACTGAAAATGTGAAAGGGGGCTTTGGGCATACTCCCCCAACAAGGGTCTCAAGGGGCAGCACCCCCTGATCAGGGGGTTCCGGGGTCGAAGACCCCTGACTAAAAATACATTATACATGCATGAAAATCTGATCCGGGTGCAAATTGTGACCATAATATGAAACAAAATAATCATTTTAAAAACTAACAAACTTATCAAAATTTTTTAATAATTTTACAATATTTATTGTCACCTGAATTTGTTCTCCAATACTATTGGTACTTAAGTTATTTCATTTGCATGTCAGCGTTCACTTCGTAATAAGTCAATAATTAGGCATTTTTTGCTGCCAACATATTATACTTCTCTCTTTTCATAACAAATATGTAAAATAAACAGCCAAATACATCATCTATATACAAATAATCCCATATATTTACTATATTCACTTGTCTTTTTGTCTGCTGAACACAACCTTTTAATATGCCAGTTGAGCTCTTTTTTCGGCTTAAAGAAAGATTTCTTGAGTCTTCCTTTTTGTCACCAATGATTTTGCTGGCTCAATGTGCAATCGTGTCTTTTCCTTCTCAACGAGTCTTTTTCCTTTAAAGCTCTAGCTTGTATTGGTGACATACAGTGCACATATTCTGACAGAGGGCTTCATTTTTTCCGTATGCAGCTTCATTTGTAGGTGTGGTTCCAGACTCTTTCAACCACGACTTCTGTAATGTATATATTGTAGAGGGCACAAAATGCCAGTCCATGAGCATTCAGTTTTCTTATAAACTAACCAACTAAATTTCCGTTAACAATTTGTTCCAGCCATTCCTTTCCGTTTTTTTAGAAACTTTATCTAAATTTTCGTGTCATCATCTCCCTCAACAACGCCAATTTTTGCAAGCACACTTCTTCTTTTCATTGCCATCAGTTTCCTTTACACGAAGATTCATTGGATGAATTTAAACTTTTCACCAATCAGAATACTATTTATGAGAGTTGTGGGCTAACTAATATATGGAGCGAATACATTACAAGGGTTGTTGTGGAATGGGACTTTAAAGAACGGTTAAAAACCGGAAAAACGGATCGGACATTATTTTAAAAAATATGGACCATATAAAAAAAATCGGCTTCAAGTCAGGAGAAAATTTAAATTCCATTTTAAAACGGAGAAAAATCATGTCTTGGTGAATAAACCTCAACAAATGTTTCATTTTCTTTTTCAATCAAATGACTGATCTAGTGTAAAGTGTCACCCTGATTGTTCTCATTGCCTGCTATACTGCTTAAAACAGCCAGAAATCTCCTACCCATTTTTCGCTTCAGTATGGCTTGATATCAGTATGGCTTGATATCAGTAGCCCAGTAGGAATTGAGGACAGAAATTGCTATAATCAATTCAGAAAAGAGTTTTTGATGCTCAGGTGTGACACGCTGCCATTTCTTCATGATACTGTTCTCCTTCAAGTCTGCCCTTGATCTATGGTCTACTATCAGATGCAATAACTCGTCATCACAAAAAAAAGTCTTAAATAGTTCATAGGTTCAGTATAGACATTTAAATTTGATTTAATTTAATTTAAATTTGATTTACCAGAGAACAGGCATGCAATCTTTTCACGTCATACATCAGACTCCAGTTCCACATCAATTCCTTGCTCAAAACCATTCATGGGTATTTCCATCAACACTTCACCAGCTCCAATAATTTCATCCTCCTCAAATTCTTCAAATTCATTATAATCATCACTATCACTTGCAAATAATCACCATCATATTCAGCATCAGTGAATATTTGAAAAACTTCTTTGCTAAATGCATAGTAAAGTACAATGGAATGCTTTCGTTTGTTTGTTGGAACTAAGATTTTTAACGAAGCTTTAATAATTTTTCAGTCATATCGCTACGATGTCTGCAGTGAGAGTTTATAGTGATGTCTCACTGGGGCATCATGCCACAGACATGTAGCACCAAGTCACATTATCCTGACACAAGGCCGACCAGTCCTAACACCAACCACTTAATGCTGAGCGTCAAGCGAGGCAGCTGTTGGTACCATTTTTACAACTGAATGCAAGTTCGAAGCATTTATAAATGAATCAAATATAGTTTTACAAGCAGCCATGGCTAGATGAAGTAATAGGATGTGTATATTGTTTACTTAAGTCACAACAAGCACTACAAGACATCAACTGACTAGCGCTTTAAAGGTAAAAAAAAGTTTGAATTCCAAAATCATATCATAAAACAGAACCTATATTGATGTCTTGCTAATGCAAGAAAAATTTTACCACAAAATACAAAAAAAAAAACAGAAAAATTTTACCGTAAAATACAAAATAAAAATTCTACCATAAAATACAAATGTACCTTAACATCTTCTGTATGCTTTATTCTGCGTAGCGTGCGCAGCCTCATGTATTCTGATCGGACTCGTTTTTTCCAGTCCACTTCCTGTTTCAAGTCACTGCAGTCTACAGTGCTGGTGTCTTCAGGTGCATCTTCTTGGGAATCTACCCTCTCCTCTTTTACAGCAACAGAAGTCATTGTTTGTTAACTCTGTCAAGTATAAAAATTATGAGGCTCTAATAGCCAAAAATAAAATAAAAAACGAGACATGAGAGACCATACTCTCTTATACATCTACCTCATTCAAACTGCCAACTCCATCCATCACAAATTGTTAGAATCTATAATCCACAGTGATATATTCTGATTCTCCTAAAATGAAATGTCTTACCAAGTATAATCACCAACTCTCAATAAAAAATAATTCTACAAGTAATAACCGATATCAACCACTCTCATAATCTTATCAAACGTGCAAATCTGACGTCAACCATTCACAACGACCTTTTTATCACTTATGCAAATCTGATTTCAATTATTCACACCAACCAGCCATTGCATATCTGACTTCAACCATTCACACCGACCTTTTTATCAACCCTAACCTCCCCCATATTTCGGCACAATAACCCGGGCCTCCCCCGGCAACTTTTGAAAATTTTATAAAAAGTAAAATTTTGCACATAATACAGGCGTGTATACCGGCCTGTCGGGTTATGACGGTAGAGAGCTAGGCCGGTATACCGGCCTTTCGGGTATATACACCGTTAAAAAAGGCCTGTAGGGTTCAAAGGGTTAAAGGGCTTGAATTTAACACAAATTTCATTGTAGCCAGATGGACTTGTGTACTGAGAAATTTACTAGTCCTGCCAAACATTTACTAGTCCTGTCCACAAAACAATGTCACACACTTGTATTGAGATTAAAAACAATTTTGTTTCATAAATAGCATTATCATATGAAATGAATAGGTACAGAAGTATAAATCCTACTTCAAACCATCAATCAGTCAATTAACATTTCTTGTTTCTCACGATAATCTAGATCCAAGTGTCCCTTCTCGTCCTCCACCTGTCCATGTCTTCTGAAATGTCCGATTATGCTTTTCCCTATCATAAAAATTATTCCTCTCTTTTATGTCCTTTTCATTTAACTTTTGCTTTTTTAAGGAGGCTGAAAGACTGAACACCTTAAAAATGACACATCTAATAAGGTGGGAATTGTGCCTCGTTTCAAAATACCAGATGTTATAGTATAGCTGACATGAATTATTTCAAGTAAGAAAAGGAATGGCGCAGTGTCCTTGATATAATTAAGTCCGAGCAAGAAACATGTTTCAAAACACGTGCCTCTTCCCACCGAATTAAATGGCCTCTCCCTAATAAAGTCTGGACTTCAGCAGATGTTCTGCAGGATGAAAGCAGTGATTATTGTAAGCACTGTTATAAAATATTAACATCAAAAAGATAGTGTTAGTTTCATCTTGGAAAATGTGTGTTCCCATGAAACGAAGCCATCTGACTCGGCGCGTTGTATTTAACAGCTCCAATTATGGTCTCATCGTTAATAGCGTAGCGTAAGTTTAGTAAGTGTTCCTAATTAATCGGACCTCAATGTATTGTTGAAATTAATAATAAGCGGGAAACGTTTCAAATCTGACATACCAATGTTGAGAGATTTTAATTCCCAACAAATGTATGGCCTTCTGCTTGGATATCTCCACATGTATTCAATTATTTGTTCAGTCTTGTATGGGAAAAATATTTTAAAAAATTTAATTGTCATAGAAAAAGTAGATGTATGGAAATTATGTGCCAGTAATGTGATCATAATAAATTGATCTAATTCTTATAATTATTTCGATGCAAACGTAAATCATGCAGTTTCCCATTTGTGACTGTTGGCGCGTTTGGCTAGCAAGCAAAAGAAAACCCCAAAAAATGGGAAACAAACAAGCATGCAAACTAATTTCTTTTAATAGCTGATGCCATGTTCTTTTGTGTTGTAGTTTGTTACTGTGGTCACGTGAATAAAGTTTGATACCAGGTTATTTTTCATTTAATTCGCTGTCATATTAATTAGGATATCAGGGATCATCCTAGACTTCGCCAATGTCGCAAATGTCCCATCTGGCGATTTTTTGGGAGACAGACTTTTTGGTTATTTAATTTGCATATATAATCATGGATTTTAACTGGATAAATTAAAAGGGAGAACGAAAGGAAGCCACAAACTTGACTAAGCAATGCATTGGAATCGATCCATTACACAAACGATCCTTTGTTCGTATTGACAACCACATCTTTATAGTGCATTGTTACATCATAATCTGCTTATGCTGACATCTGGGCTGAGTAATGTATGCTGTGATACAGTCAATCATGCTACCGTACTATACCTACAACTGACCAACTCCAGAAGACGCAAATAGAACAGATACAATTAATTGAATGGCTAATCCTTCTGTTTTTTTTATTTTTATTACATATACCAATACATAGTTTTGCTGAACCGTCATAGAAAACTGATAACCTTTGAAGTACCGACTACTGTGTATAAATACAAAGCAAATAAAAAAAATCTCAATCACAATTATAATTATTATGTCTGTCGCCAGTGCAACACTATCATGAACAAACGGAAGTTAGACGTTGAGTGTTCATCGTCTCATTCTAAGTTAACAAAATTAAAAGCGTTTCGATTCATCAGGCAAATTCAGCATTTGGATTTAGTGCAAATTCATCAGACAATACAGTCACTGAACCCGATGACAAGCCTTGCAGTCCAACATCATCTACATGTAGTACTTCAAGTGCAACACCACATTATGATGAACAGGTCAAAAGTTCCTGAAACTTTCTAGACATTTGGAAACTTGGGTGTATGTATCAAGGCAAAGTTTGTCAATTCATTTAAAACTAGCTGTGATATTTTGAAGAAGGAGCGTGTCACCAAACATGAATCCAGGAGAGGGGTAAGTAATATTTGTGCATTTTACTCATTGATCTTTTTCTTTTTCCATCCAGTGTTACGGCTACAGAGACTTAAACTCCGCAACAAGAAATAGCAAAAAAAAAAAAAAACTTGCATAATTACAAATAATTATTTCTCAAAATACAGGAGTGAAAGAATCCCTAAATTGGGTGTGAATTTATGCTTATATATACACGGTCCAATATTACCAAGTTTTGACTCGTGTAAGTTTCATTCGTGGGAATGGAGATCCTATTTTGCATATAGAGAAAATTTATACAGCATTCAGTGATTATTCTTGGGATTTAGGAAGCAATTCACTACTTTGTGAAGCTAGTCATGAGGGGGTGGGGGTGGTGTCATTTAATTACGGAATGAATGCATGCAATCAACGGTCGCATTAATGGTCACTTATCTTACATTGCAATATACGATCATTGGGTTTTGTTATTATTAAAATGTCAACTAAAGTTGATAATGCATTTTTTTCAGGTAACAAAGTCCTACACGTGCACAAATGGTGATGCGGGGTGCTGACATCAGAAATAAATTCTGCATCTCATCTCTTGAGAATTTAATGAGAATTAGCTTGTACAAATGTGAAAAATTAGACGTTGAAACTGCATTCAACATGTGGGTAGCCCTAAAATCGCGATGGATCTTCATGTAACAATTTGTAACATTTTTGAGACTTGGCGACAAAATATTGAGGTTGGCGATTTTTTTGGCGACAGCTTTTTAAAAGCCAGGACCATCCCTGGGATATCAATTACCAAACTTCCGATGTTAATGATGGGACCATGATTGGCGCTGTTAAGCGAAATGCACAAAATCGGATGGCTTCTTGTAATAGAAACACACATTTCTGAGGCAGAAATTGACTTAATCTTCACATGCTAATATTTTATGACTTTACAGCGGTCACTGCCTTGATTCTACAGAATATATGCTGAAGTCACATCTTTATTTGGGTATTGAGGAAACTAACTCTGACTATTGATAAACAAAACTTACTAACCCATCGGACTAATAACATTATGATGGTTACTAGACAGGAAATTTACTAGCCTCAAGCTAGCGGACGACCGCTAATTTCGAGCCCTGACTTAATGCAAATCTGATTTCAATTATTCGCACCATCCAACCACTGCAAATCTGATTTCAACCATTCATACTGGCCAACGTTGATTCACAAGCCCATCTCTCAACTACTCTTCATAAAGGAACATATACAATGAGCCTGAATCTGACCCAAATTTGGGCATAATTGGCCGTTTTGGGCCACACTGAAACATTTGAACAAGAATGAAAATAAAACCACAGTTGTAAATACCCGTGGGGCAATAACCAGGGTTACTTTACCTCAATAGCTATCAGAGGTCTCGCTAGGATTTTATAACTAGGAGTCCAGGGCTCCCATTTTGGTGAAAATAGGAGTCCCACCAGCTAAGGTTGCAGTCCCATCCCAGAAAATGTTGAACTTTGCAGATTAGAAGAACGTTTGATGCCATCGAGTTTAATTTCCACATTCTTTATAACACTGACATGTACAAATGTGTCAGCCTATTCTATGCGTCTGGTAATCCTGCACAACTATATGCCATTTCTGTAAACATTGAATCACATATTGTTTTGGCTGAAAATTAAATTTTTCGTTGAGATGCCAGAAACAGTTCAAAGTAATGTATTTCATTTCCATAGCCTGATGTATAAACATTACATATTTTCAAAGCCAAGTGCACAATAGGCCACCATATCTCCAGTCGTGGAAACACAGGGGCGATATCCCATTCGTTCAAACTTCGTATTAGTTTGAATATAATATTCTAGTGAAAATTGCCACTTTTTAATTGGTAAGCATTGCAGAATTGTATTTTCGTCAGTTGAATTCGGTATTGGTTTTGCACCAATATTGGTTACCTTAGATGTACAGAATAGTCTGACAGCAGTATAACTCTTATTAGTCCTTCAGGGTGAAACTGAATTTTGTCAATCCAAGGATTTCTTATTCTTAACACTAAACCAGTCATCACACATGTTCTTATACTTGGCTACTACTCCATCCAAACTGTCAGTTCTAGAAACTTGAGAACTCTTCTGAATCTCATTAAAATCTGTGTCAGTTTGCTTTTTAACCCCAAAATACTTATCCAAATTTGCAAGCAACATTTAGTCAAAGACTTGATTTTGAGGTCGCATGCACTATTTATTTGGTTACAATCATAAAGGAACATTATAATGGAAGCTAACATTCTGATGTACTCTTAAAATAGCCACATGTACATCTCTGGATCTTTCTGTCTCTGAATTTAGTCATTGTAAATTTTAGCACATTTTCCCACCCAAGCTGTTAAGTCAAAGTTTTTTTTAACTTTCCGTCTAGCTATTGTAACATATTCTTTTGATCTACTATTATAAATACATCAGGCACATTTGGGGGTATTTTAACCATGAATTATGTCATGTAAATATCAGACAAGCTAAAATGAAATGTTGTAGTTGTTGCAGGGTTTAACACCATTTTTCAGCACAAGATAGGCTATACATGGAGGCCAGTATTAATGGTGGAGGAAGAACCTGGGATAACCCTCGGAAAGAACCACCAACCCAAGAGAAGCTACCGGCAAGCTTTCTCGCACACCCACATTAGCAAAATATGAGACTCAAACCCACGCAGACAGAGGTGAGATGGCAGAGATCTGTAACGGATAACGTTTCAAACCATTCGGGACTCCCTAAAATGATAAAGCAATCAACATATTTTCACTCAGTAATGCTGTTGAAGTAGGACTGGCAAATCTTTGGATTTGCCACCCAGCTATTTTGCTGCATGGGTGATTTTCTGATCTCAGATCAAATATTTGCGTCCAAAAACAGAATTAAGCATTTTAGAGACATCTGAGACATATTTGGATGAAATATGTAAAGGCATGATCCGGTACAATCTAGATTGATTTTCACACTCTGCGATGTCACCATGAAAGCTGCGTATATTGATGAACAAATTCATACTACCAGATTCTAATCTTTACATTTTACATGTAGGGCATAACTGATTAGCATTTTTCTACTGATTTCCGATTCCGGATATGATTCAATTAATCGAAAATGCTAAATCCGTATTTTTTTTTCTAAAAAATTTCATCTTCCATTTCTGGGTTTCTGGTATCTGGTTTTGTCGTGTCTAGCATGTTACTTAGTACTTTACCATATCTGGCTTCATTTCCGGTTTTCACCCACCAGATCAAATAGATTGTCTCACAGCGTGGTTGTGTTGACCATATTGGACTTTTCTGACTTCTTATTTAACTTTATTAACGCACTATCGAATGACACGCAGTGTTAGACACGGTGCTATAGAAATTCAACTTTATTATTTTTATTATTCGAATCGGTCGTTCCTGCCTTGTCCAACTCTAGATTAATCAGAAGTTCATACTAAAATGAGTAAATGCGCAAGCATGACCCATGTGACTTTTTGATCAGACAATAAACTCATTAGTATAACCATTCCAGAATTTAGTAAAAATATTTTCAAAATGTTCATTGTGGCAGAATTATTTTGTTCATATCATCACTTTAGATCAAAATTAATCTTCTGGAAAAGAAAAAAAAGGTTGTATTACATGCTATTTTTGGTTTAGTAATCTGTAACCCAAATCAATGGCTTGCATAGTGTGACATATTGTAGTTTACTTGTTAGTTCTAATTAATAACTGCTCCCCTTAGTAGTTGCAACATTAGATAGGGACTGCTCCCTGGATGGAGGGCACAACAATACAATATAGAAAGTTATGGACGTGTACTGTGAAGGTGTGTTAATAAAGACTGTTCAAGCAGCCTTTGACATGGGAACAAGTAATTCAAGTTTCAGGAATATCTCATACAATTAGCAACCCTTATTAACACTGCCACAAATTGATATGTAATTAATATACACAATGTGTTGTTTTCAAGTAGGAATACAGTATACCCATATAATTATTATCATACAATTAATATACTCACTGTACTGTTTTCAAGTAGGACTACAGTATACCCATACAATTATTATCATACAATTAATATACTCAATGTGCCGTTTTCAAGTAGGAATACAGTATACCCATACAATTATTATCATACAATTAATATACTCAATGTGCTGTTTTCAAGTAGGAATACAGTATACCCATACAATTATTATCATACAATTAATATACTCAATGTGCTGTTTTCAAGTAGGAATACAGTATACCCATACAATTATTATAATACAATTAATATACTCACTGTGCTGTTTTCAAGTAGGACTACAATATACCCATACAACTATTATCATACAATTAATATACTCAATGTGCTGTTTTCAAGTAGGCCTACAATATACCCATACAATTATTATCATACATGCCCGTGACAACTTGCATACAAACTTGTTAATACTCGCATTCTTTTCTAATCTTCAGAACATTTATTGAACTATGCACAAAGTCCCACATTACTAACTTTAAATAGTTGTACTGGACACGAGAAAATATCCCAAATTTTGTAATAATTTTGATATTAGTGTAACCAGTTTTCACAACAAAGACCGCGGGAAACCATAACCGAGCAGCTTCGGTTTTGCTCGGAAGTTCACTCAAAGGCGCGAAGAATCAGCCTACACGTTGATGCGGAATGTTTGCCATGGCACGGACACAGTACGGATACTTTATTTAAAAAATATTAAAAACATTGCATACAATTTTAATTTATGTTGACTCTAAACAATAATCCACAGCCACTAAGCTCTCCTACTGAAGTTTCAGAATTTTTTGACACAACAAATAATCACACACACTCACTCAAATCACCAGAGTATCTTGTTTTAAGTTTAACACCATTTGGATACATTTCACAATTAATAATTCCGGTGCAGTACCCATGAACTTAGACCCAATCTTTTTTTTTTTTAGATCTTGTCTTCTTTTGATAGTGATACAAGTGTTAGATTTAGGAATTATTGGTATGGATTTAAAGGCAATTGTTTATTTTTTAGAATATGAGCTTATAAAGTGGCTGTCTGTGTTTGTTTAAGCAACAGGTGTACTGTGAGTAATAAGGTCTTAGTAATGATCCGGAAGTAGAATCTATTTTCCATTGCACGCTGGTTTGTTTATAGACAAGTCTCTCCAAAATATGCAGGCGGCCATACATCACAATTAATTTTCTATATGTTCTCTGCATATATTTCTCCGTACTGACCTTTCAACTGTGTAACAATCAATACAAACCATATGTTAATCTAAAATGCATCCAAAGATGACTTCACGGTAAAATTCTTGTCAAGGGTTCATCTGCATTTCTTTATAAGTACCAGCCGACACACATGAAGCAGACGGGGGTATGTATGTATATATATATATATATATATATATATATATATATATATATATATATATATATATATATATATATATACAGTCGACCTGTTAACTGCACACCCTCGGGCCCGTAACGAGACCGTGCAGTTAACCGGAGTGTGCAGTTAACCGGAGTACAGTTAAGTGGAGTCGACTGTATGTGTGTGTGTGTATATATATATATATATATATATATATATATATATATATATATATATATATATATATATATATATATATACAGTGATAATTTATTTCAAAGTGTATTCAAATCGTTCAGTTAAATATGAAAATAAAGTCTTTAAAAAAGAATGAAAACACTCGTGCCAGACAATTTCTCAAAAAGAAATATTCAATATCGAACTTTCAGCAAACTTAACCCATGTTCCACAAATTAATCATTTACAAAAATTTATATTTTTGTGTGGTTTATCTCAAAATGTACTTTAAATGCATCTTGTCGCAAATGTACCGTTTTTTGACGTATACTGCATTACTTGGTGACCCATATATACCCTTTCAACGACAGCTATAAGGAACGGAACTAATTTGGTATTTTTGTGTCACCTGAATAGAATTGTAGATACACGGATGACTTTGTCAGGGGTAGTCGTTCGGGTCATTCTTTACTGGTCAGTAGCTGACCTCTGTTTATTTGGAATCAGTCGGTCAATGGTCAATGTTACAGTAACAATGACAATGATTTTTTTTAAAAAAAAAACTATTTCAGCTTAACGACTGGTACCATTAGATGATAATAATAATAATAATAATAATAATAATAATAATAATAATAATAATAATAATAATGAAGACTTTAAATGGTGTCTAATCGTTTTAAGCTCTAAAATCTTGACAACATCTATAATGATATGACTACCCACCACCCAAAAAGCAGTCTGTCAAATGTCAAGATCTAAGTGACCTTGAGTTGGACAATTTGTTTCAGATCAATAACTTCTAAATGACATGTACAAAGCTCCTGCCACTTTGTAGGGACCTTGGCTATGGTCAGTAGCTGATCCATATTGATGCTTTGGTCAGTAAGTCAAGGTCACGGAGTCCGTTGGTGTAACTTTTTAACATACCACATTCACTGACATCACAGCAGGCGAAACAAGAATACAGAGGTAGACCCCACTATTATTTAAAAACCTTGAAATAAATTGTTATTTAAGGGTTACATAAACCGAACATAGTTCCTCCTGATTTTTTAGAGAATAATTTATACTTACCTAATAAATATAGATAGAAGTGTTAATGGTTAAAGTGATAGAAAGTGTATTATTTGCTATATTATGTGACGCCAAATATTTTGCAATCGATTTTACCAAAGCTCAAACACAACAGGGTCATTCGTGTGAAGCAGAGTCGTGTAAACCCGAAATAATCCTATTTTAGACTGGGGGGGGGGGCGCTCACTAGTTATTATGTAATGTTGAGAGAGTGACATCTGTAAGTTTAAGTTATTTACATTTTAAACATCCATAGTGGAGAGAGAGAGAGAGAGAGAGAGAGAGAGAGAGAGAGAGAGAGAGAGAGAGAGAGAGAGAGAGAGAGAGAGAGAGGGTGGTGTGTGATTAGGATTTTTAACGTAGCTTTAACAATTTTTCAGTCATATCGTTACGATGTCTGCAGTGAGGCAGTTTATAGTGATGTCTAGCACTGGGGCATTATGCCGCAGACATGTAACATGATGTCCCACCCAGTGACATTATCCTGACACAGGTCAAACAGTCCTAATACTAATTTCTTAATGCTGGGCGCCAAGCGAGGCAGCTGATTGTACCATTTTCTTTAAGTCTTTAGTATGACTCGGTCGGGGATCAAACCCACGACCTCCCATTTCCACGGCAGACGCTCTAACCACTAGGCCACCGGAGCGGTCACAGTGGAGAGAATGTTGTCATACATCTATGCTATTTTAATGCAATGTGGCTGATATTTCTTTTGATATTGTACTTTTGGAAACTGTAAATGATCTAAGCACACTGCTAACTAAAATGACTGCTTCCTTGTGCTCCAAAAAGCAGCCTGAATTTGTCTGAAGTACACTATATTTAGCATGTATTAAAATAGGGAAAATGAATTTTGCCAGACAAGACAATACCAGCTTCTGAAAGTGCAATGAATGAATTACCAAATATATAACATGTATTAAAAATGTTATCGGCTCTTTTTATAAATACAATTTATTTCTGAAGTTAGGAAGTGATATAATAGACCAAGTGGAGCTAGGACTTTTTTTTATAGTTGCACGTCTAGAGTACGGCCAAGCTGTATACTCTATAAGCTATATTACACTCATCAATCTTACAACAAAATAAACAGAATTAAAGGTTCTTTGAACTATCTATATGATAAACAGGTCTTCTATAAATAGCCAGTATAACCAGTAAGGAAAGTCGGGGACAATCTTTTTCTTTAAAATTGTAACCCTTAACGAATACGAAACTGTAGAGCGCCACCTTAGGGAATGTAAAATTTTTATAAGGCGATATTACGATTGCCTTTTTTGGAACACCGTATTAGTATAAAGTATTGAGGTCAAGTGCCGAAAAATCATAAGTTATTCGAAGTTTGCGTTCAAAATATATAAACATTGCTAGTGATAGAAGTATGTCGAAGGAGTTTCACATCCTAATTTTCCTAACTACCATTAACGTTTATTCACAACAGGCTACCAAAGCGACTTAATAGATCCTGATGGAAATGGCCATGTGTCTAACACCCAATTGTTTTTCTTCTTCATATACAGCCAATAAAGGTGAATATGTTTTTGTTAGATCTCTTAAAGCAATCACGACTAATTGAAATTTAAGCACCCTTAAAAATAGCAGACCATCTCCTAATTAGAAGGAATGTATCAGGCTGTGTGGCTACACTTTTTAAATTACAAAAGCTATGAAATTGTAAATTTAAACCATGAAATAGTTCAACAAAAGAGATGGAACATTGCCATTTGCAAATAATGCAGTGCATTAATAAATAATTATAAATTACAACAAGTCTTATCAGGCCATAGGCGAATCCCCAAGTTATAATTAGCTGTCTGACGGGGCACGTCGGCAATATCTTAATATAATCTACCATAGAAATACATAACGCCAAGATTAAAGTAGATAACCCTTACGAAATAACTTATTCCGGTCTTTTATTATATATGCTCAGTGCAATCGTTTCTTTGTTATGGCTGAGAGAGAGAGAGAGAGAGAGAGAGAGAGAGAGAGAGAGAGAGAGAGAGAGAGAGAGAGAGAGAGAGAGAGAGAGAGAGAGAGAGATTTGTTTTCAAATATTGAAATTAGGTATTGATGTTATTTTAGTTATGACTTTGAACATATCTCCTGGCAGTGTTGATGAGAGTTAGGTCGTGGTCGGGGAGAGTTATCTCCTCTTGATATAATGATTGGTGGCTTATCCCATGAATGTCTTTGCCATCGCGGAAGAGTAAGGTACTCTTTCTAAAATGGGTGTAGCTGCAATGAGGCCGAGAGGGTGTGTTTGTATTATGATGGATATAATTCGCGAAAATAGAGCACATTGTTACGGTTTTTAGATCTTACTAAAAGGTAGAAACAAATGAAGAGAACAAGCTTTGTCAACTGTTGTATTATCATCGGTAACGTTATATGAACCTTGTGGAATTTTCAGGAAGACCGGCGGTGATACACCTTGACAAAACATTTTTTTTTAAAAAATCATCATTGACATTTGTTGTACATTTGACATAGAATGCCATGGGGTATCAGAAATTAATCCAATTTCATATTGCAAATTGGGGAGTACGCTGTATTGGTGGTTTATAAAATTAAAAAAATATGTGCAATCATTTGTTGTTAGTGTGGAGTCGCGTAATAGTATTGTTAGTAACATTTCTATAATGAAAATAGTGTTTTATAATATTTCACGATGTAAAGTTTCGTATTCGGAAGAGGTTAAATAACCGTTCGATCGATCATGATCTAGCATATCAATAATTGAATCGTTTATTTCCATGCTAACATTTCCTTCTTCTTTTAATGATATTAGTATCATTAATCTGTCCACCATTTTCCCGGCTGAGGAAAAGAATGAATGAATAGTTGGATTTAAAGTGAAACCGGCCACTAGGGTCATATGTTCACTATTTTGCACTGCCATTTATTTATATGACAGTGATTTAATTTATCCAGGAAGATGGAATGGTGCCACATCTTCCTGGCATTTATGCGCACAGAGTGCGCTATTTAATTTAGTCGTCATATCATACCCTTAAAAAGGGGCTAATGATATAAATGTTAGACCTGGGTGAGTGGTAATAGACCCATCACGCACTCAACCTATCAACCAATCGTAAGTACGTACGCTTATTCCAGATTCAATCCAGTTTTTCTAGTGGATTTCCCTATGCCAAAATTGTGTAAGCCACCGATGCAATTCATCAAATGGTAGAGTTGAAGAATTAAATTACGTTTCTAACTATGCCAATTTTCTAGTACAAAAGTGTACATATTATATGTCCCTAACAATTTTTTTGCTGATATGACTAAACGTCATTTGAAAGGTAGCTACTGTCAGAGAGGATTAGATTGTAAATTTTGAGCGGTGGGTCCGAAAATGATCAAGTTAGGCTTTTTGGATAGAGCTTGTCAAGGAGGGATTCCATAACCAAGTGGAAGACCCTATTAAGACAATGAAAGACAATAGTCCTAAAAAGGAATTTTTTGGGAGAATCTTATGATCACTTGTTAGTGACCGATTATCCCTCTGCTCCTGTGGTTGGTCCCTGTATACTTCTTGAGTGTCTTGTTTGACCCTGTACTCACTAGATGATTCCATGTATACATCTTGGGTGTCTTGTTTTGGATTCTACTCTAGACATCCTTGCTCCCTCGTCAATTTGCTTCCGTATTTTTCCCTTTCAATTTGGAATTCTTTGTGCTGTTTTGTGTAGAATATATAACCCCATATGACAACTATTTGCATTGTAGTTAATGCATGATGTTATTAAGTTACTGAAGGCCTGATAGTTTTGGGGTTAACTATCTTTATAGTGTATGAATTTGAGGTCATTTTCTAAATTAGCAAATGTTTGGTTGCAACCTTGTGTTGCTGGGCCTGATAGTCTTGGGTTTGAGACTACCTTATAAGATCTAATTTGGGGTCATAACCTATGCATATATGATGAGGTGTTTAGTTGTAACATTGTGTCGCTGGACCTGATAATCTTGGTTTGGAGACTACCTCATACACACTAGTTGGGACCATAGTTAGGGGCGCGTGTTAGTGGTTATACTTTAACCACAGCAGTATCGCGTTTTTTTAGGGGCCTATAATACCTTCGTAATATTAAACTCAGGTATGAGATGTTGTCATTGGGGTTATATAGAAGGAAGAAATTTTGAAGCGTAAGAAAAGAAAAGAGATAAGATGCTTGCCTTATTGACTGTATAACTGGTAGTTAATATAACTTTTGATGTTTTCACAAGAGTAACGAGTCCCTTTTTGGCCCCATACGCCTCCATCCCCTCGTAACGATATTATTTTCCATTAGGTTAGGTTGCTCTGGAGCCGCCATGGGAACGTCATACCCAGCGTAGTGTAGGTGGGCTCCCTTAAGGGTAACGAATCCCTTTTGGCCCCGTACACTTCCCTCCCCTTAGAACAATATTATTTTATATGTACATTTAGGTACCAGTAAAACATTCATTTCATTTATGGATGATATGGTGTTATACAGCAGCAGAGAGGGTGAATCCTACAACGTTTTTAGACAAAATTTGATTGAAATCCTAAAACGAGCCGTCCTATAATCTCATTTTAACCAAAAAAAATGTCTCAGGGGCAAACCCTACAACGTTTTCAGACAAAAATTTATTGAAATCTTAATGAGCCTTCCCTACGAAATCTCATTTTAACTAAAAAAATGAAAACGGAGATTTAACGATTTTTTAATCAATTTTGGTCGCAACTTGTTATCATCACCCTCTCTGCTGCTATGGGTTAACAAAAAATAAGAAATGATTTTAACCGAATATTTGATCCAGTCCGATACGATATCGTGTCCGAGGATCATGTAGATTTATTGTTGCGAATCCGTGCGGAGTCGACTGAGCATGACTAAAGAAATCTCGAAATTGATTGAAGTCCATATCAGAGCACCATGTCTGCCAAATATTTCTAAGAGTATGAGTATCAACTCCGTTGAATACAGACAATAAATTGCAGTTATCTCTGATGACTTTTGGAACCTGAGTGTAGCGTTGAGTGACATATATCACGTCAGTGTTTTTGTGACGCCCCCGGGAAAAGATCCTAGCAGGATTTTTTTGTTTATCCAACATTATATCGTCGTATACGACTAAATTGTTAATATCTCCATCAATATCATCAATACTCGGTGCTTCATCGATATCGGTTATAAATTCAATGGCGTTCTCACCCTTAATTTCTGAAGCGTTTTCATTAAAATCTTTTAGCACTTCATAACATCGTTGATCATCTACGCTAGGGGCAATTAAATACAACTTATCCCACTTCATCCATCTCATTATTAAATTGAGTAACAATTGCGTTTTACCGGATCCAGATGGCCCGATTATAATCATCCGGATAGAGTTTGGTAGCGCTGCATGATGCTTAACCGGTTCTCTTCTTTTAGTCGCTGAAAAATCAATTATATCCATATTTCTATACATAAATTATGGATCTATATTGTGTGAAGTGTAAAACGCGTACTGGTACAGATGATGTGACGACGGTTACAACTAAAAATAACCGATCAGCGCTTTCTGGTAAATGCGTGCAATGTGGTACAAAGAAATTTAGATTTGTGTCTATGAGATCTGATTTAAAAAAAACGAGGAGGTGATATCGCAGCCAAATTGGCAAAGCTCCCTGGAACCCCATGGGCAAAATACCCCGGAGAAAAGCACCTTCCCGGATATAGCTACTGTGGACCGGGAACCAGACTTGATATCAGACTCAATAATCAAAATCAACCCAACCCCGGTGAAGAACCAATAAACGCCATTGATAAGGCCTGTCACCTTCATGATGTTGCTTATAAAAGCAGCAATCTGCAACACAGGCATCTAGCAGATGTGAAATTAATTCATGCGTTAAATGCTATTCCTGATAAATCCTTCAAAGAAAAATTGGCTTCATTTTTAATAAAATCGGCTATGAAAAGCAAATTGATGTTAGGTGCCGGTAATTAATAATATGGAATCTATTTATTATTCCCCAAGAGGATACTGGAGGGGTAAATCAGCAGTCCATAAACTCGCTAGCGCTGCAAAAGTGAAAAAAACCACTGCGGCTAATTGGTTATCCAAACAGGCACTATGGCAAATTTATCTACCACCGCCTAAACAAATTCAATTCTCGCATTTTGATGTGACAGTTCCTAATGAAGTTCATCAGG
Source organism: Unio pictorum (assembly GCA_030141615.1). Classification (NCBI taxonomy): domain Eukaryota; kingdom Metazoa; phylum Mollusca; class Bivalvia; order Unionida; family Unionidae; genus Unio; species Unio pictorum. Next base: position 5,049,450 of record JARLTB010000377.1, read on the forward strand.
CTGATATATTATTTCTGCCATATGATCGTGGTTACAAATACGCTTTAACCGTAGTTGATATTGCAAGTCGATACAAAGAAGCAGAACCGTTAAAAACAAAATCAGCCACTGAAGTCGCTTCTGCATTTGAAAGGATTTATCGACGAGGTCCTCTGCACTGGCCAAATCTATTGCAGGTTGATCCTGGCAAGGAATTTCAGGGTGCAGTGTTATCAACAATGAAACATCATAATGTCACTATCAGACGAGGGCATACTGCGCTACATCGCGATCAGGCCATTGTCGAACGATTTAATCGGACGATTGCTGAGCGGTTATTTGGATATCAATACGCGAAGGAGTTTATTCAGGATAAAAGATCCCGTGAATGGGTCAAAAGGTTACCAGCTGTGATTACTGCACTGAATAATGAGATTACTAGAACAATCAACATGAAACCTAGCAACGCTATTAAAAAGAAGTCTATACCCGTACAACCACAAAAAGATTTCAAAGAACCAATTCTTGGTAGTAATGTCACTGTTAGGTATTTATATGAACCAGGAGAGCTTGAAGGGGGTAGAAAAAGGGCTACTGATCCTATTTGGAGTGTTACTGCACACAAGATATCTAGTATAACACGATCTACGGGTAGACCTCCAGTCTATAAACTGGATTCAACTGCCCCTCAGCGAGGATTTACTCGACAACAACTACAGGTAATTCCCGAGGATACTCAATTGCCACCGCATGGTCTTAACTAGCGCCGTTGCGTCTATTGCACTCAAGACAAGTCAACATCACATTATTTCTGACATGACCGAGACTGTTATTTTTTCTGTCTACGGTAAATTGGCGAGGATCCTTATCCGAATACTGCCAACGCATTATACAATTGCAACTCGCGCAGTGATTATTCTGTTGTTTCTTCAGCGTAATTATTAATTCAGCATCAATATCAAATTCTCGTTGTTTTTTTTTTGTCCTGTTGTTTGTAACCGGAGAGTTTTTTATCAATAATTTTAACATCAATATCATCCATTGTTGTGTCATTATCATCGAAAACAACTCTTCGAAGTTGATTTATTCTTCGTACTCTGGATACTGCGAGATAGACTAAATTCGAACATTCGATGTGATTATCCACCATCCAAACAATTGTATCCGATATAGTCAATCCCTGTGAAGAGTGTATTGTTGCTGCGTATCCTAGCGTCCACGGGGATTTATTAGCACGCAATGCATTTTCGACGACGCTGATATCAACCAGCACAATATCATTTAATACGAGAATTTGTTTTTCACTCTGTCCTGGAATATCAACTTCAATGTTCTGTTTTCGTGTATCCGATGGCCTATAACAAAGGGGTACTGGAAGCGTTGCAAATTTTTCTTTATGCAATTCAAATAACTTCATCTGAAGTGTGTCCCTGACTATTTTTCTACTTGCAATTATCAAATCATTTGGTCTCCATGTTTCCCAGAAATCATTCAATGGAGTTTCTGAAATCACTTCACGCGCTATTTCGCATTGGATTCTATCCGGTTGTAATCTAATTAGCGCTTTGAATTCTCGTAATCGTTCATCAAGTGATCTATAATCAGTGGTAATTTCTTCATAATAGTCTACAAAACCCCTTAGCCATTCATGTGGAGATGCACCGACAAATGGTGGTGGTTGGCCGTGATCACCGCATATGACGACTTTTGTGTTTTTGTTTAACAACCACTCAAGAAATGTTTGTAATACATCTAATGACACTGTGCATATTTCATCCCAAATGATGATTTCAGGAATGAATTTATCACCCATACGCTCAGGAGTCCATTTGTCACCCTTCCATCGAAAGAAACTATGGTAAGTACAGGCATTTACCCCTCGCTGTATCATCTCTCTGGCGAGTCTGTGAGTCGGTGTTAGCACAATCATGGTTGACCGACGAAATAATTCAATTGCACGAGTTGTCTTTCCTGACCCACCACAACCGTTTAAATAAATTGTCTTGTATCTACATACTGGATCAGATACCGGTGGTGCATTAGAAAATTCTGATTGATTTTCAATACGGTTACAACAAAGATATTTATCATCCATGGCAACGTCTGCGGATTCACAATGCTCATGTAGCATCTCCTTTTTAAATCGCCAACGCCCCCAATTTTCTTCGGGATCTGTGAATTTAGCTACAGCTGATTTGTACTTATTGTGTATATACATCGAATCAGTGGCTACTCTAACCGCGGTATTAGGAAATCTATTTATCATCGAAAATAGATTAATAGAAGCATAGGCTAGCATTGAACTTCTCAAATGTGTGTACTGGGAATTATATCCATCACAGTAGGTAACAACCGTACCCATTTTCTCACCATTGGATAGAAAAGCATCCTTACGGGATACAAGTTTTCCCTGTTTCATTAAATCCGCTACAATAAAATCGTATTCAGCGACGTCTATGATCAACCGCGAAGAATATTTTGCGTTGTCGTACCGTCCACCTTGAGTGAATTTACCGATTATTCTTCGTCCAAAATCTTTTGCTTGTTCTTTTTTAATTTCAAATAACTTCATAGACAAATTCATGATTTGTTCTTCATTGAAATCAGGGAATTGTTTTCGCTGTTCGCTGATTATACGATCTAGATCGGGTTGTGGTAGCCAAACTTCTTTCTGAGCTCGATAGCATATAATCGCTTCACCGATGATCAACGATATTAGCATACCACAATCAATCATATATCTCAATAGCACTATTGGCATCCAGGCCTTTTCAGATAGATGTCTACCGAGCCAAACATAACTACACGGATGTAACCCTGTAGCTAATTCAAATGATATCACACGAGCGAATCCGGTTAAATCAAAATCAGGCAATGGTCCATTAATCGCAACACGAGTCATTTCATGCGTGGGGTGTCCAAATCGTTTGAAGTACTCAGCACATTCCCCATATCCGAGAAAACTTCCGGGATAACACGCGGCTATATCAATTGAAATCATACCATCACGTGAGTATTTCGTATTCCACAGTCCTCCATGACCAAATTCGACGCAACTCAATTTAACATCTTCGAGAAAATCACTTCGTGTTGGACGCCATGAGTTTTTTTCTCTTGCGAAGTGAGCTACCACTGATGGAATAGTAAAACTATCCGTGAGTAGTTTTTCATGGGAATTCTCCGGTGAAAAATCACTAGCGATTTTTCTCATTCTGTTATCTAATTCTTCAACGCGATATAATTCACCATTTGGTTTTACAAATTGATCGAATCCTATTTCGGGATCTTCATCACTTCTAAGTAACCACACTGACACAGGATCATCCTTACACAACGCATGAATAGCATCAAATAATCTCTCTTCATAGAAAACATCCCCGACGAACTCCTTAGGGATATATTTCACGGTTCGTTCTCGTGGAAATACTGTTACCGCAGGTGTCCACGTGTGTTTATTATGATCAATAATCTGTATTGGTGCTCCATTTTTGTTATATTTCGGTTCGTATAAAACCTCTCCGGTTATCGTCATAACCGTTATTGGAAATCTTAATGATGTTTCTAATTTAGCTATATCAGAAATCTTTGCACCATGCTGTTTCACTGTCAGTTCCCACTCGGTTATTTTCCTACGTCGCAGATCAGTTAGTTTATTTCCTCGGGATGCATTTGTGAAGTGTTCTATTATTCGTTCTGCTACACAATTAAGCCCTGACGAATATTTCATAGGAGCTAGTTTTGCGATATCGGGTTTATCATTTAACGGATATATCCCATAAACCATTGCTGTTACGGGATAAGATCTTTCGTAGTATGGTTTGTCAATGCCGGTTAGAATTCCTGGTTTGGAATCTCTACTCACAATGACAGCTTTTTTATTCTTGAGGATTGGTTCAAATTTATCCCTAATAATCCATTTGCCATCGACTTCAATAATGAATTTGATTCGGAAAAAATACCGTTTTTCCCCAACACGTGAAATTATCACTGCTGCTTTTTCATCATTCATGGTAGCGTCAACAACACCATCAATTCGAAATGTTGACCAACAATAAGATGCTCCATCACGTTTGAATTCAGTAAAACAATCTCTGATTTTACTAATCATGGCTTTATCAAGAATTGTATTCTTTGGTGTATTAGAAACTATATCGAGATTGAATTGAGCATCTTTCCAGGGTAATTTCTTGTTACGTTTTTTGGGTCTATCGATATTAAATTTAGGATTGATTTTTAATAATCTCTTAAACTCTTTCATGTTTCCGTCTATTGGACGTTTTTTGGGTTTATCGAGATTAAATCTAGGATTGATTTTCAATAATCTCTTGTTACGTTTTTTGGGTCTATCGATATTAAATTTAGGATTGATTTTTAATAATCTCTTAAACTCTTTCATGTTTCCGTCTATTGGACGTTTTTTGGGTTTATCGAGATTAAATCTAGGATTGATTTTCAATAATCTCTTAAACTCTTTCATATTTCTGTCTCTTGGACGTTTGTTACGTTTTTTTGGTCTATCGATATTAAATTTAGGACTAATTTTTAATAATCTCTTAAACTCTTTCATGTTTCCGTCTCTTGGACGTTTTTTGGGTCTATCGATATTAAATTTAGGATTAATTTTTAATAATCTCTTAAACTCCTTATCAGCATTGAATTCAGCATTTTTCGAAGGCGTTCTCCTTAATTCCCTCATGCTATAATTAAAACAAGCATTTAAATGAAAGATTTTTATATAATGAATCACTGTAAGTGGCTTATGATTGGATCAGTAACCCCGTGTAACAAATCATGCAGAAATGAGTTCTGTGGGTATCATATGCAAAGCTTTCGACGTGGAAGCCTTGGTCCGTTACCTTGTATTCTATGTGGAGTTGGGGTCAGGGGAAAATCTCAGTTGTGTCTTAATTGCGGTGGTAAGCGATACAGGGAGTTGAAGCGTTATTATGATAAAAGAATAAAAAATGGACAATCAATCAGAAATTTTGACCCTGAAAAGGTCCTTGACCCTGACAACATCAAGGATAAAATCATAAGAACCCCTCAAGACTACATTGAAAGATTCATTATTGAACCAAACAATGAATTAGACAAATAGTATTTAGTATACGAATGAACCAAGAATTCAGACAACACCCTGTGATCACAAATTATGAAGCATCTAGTGATGGTGTTGTAAGAAACCGCAGACTGAAGAAACCAGTTGGTGTTGTGAATAATCAAGGGTACTTGATATTTACTGTTAGGGAGGGGGGAGAAACGAAAACTTATCTCAGTCATCGTTTCGCATTTGAGTGTTTTTATGGATTGATCGAGGATGATTCTGTCATTGATCATATCGATTCTAATCCAAAGAATAATTCTTTATCAAATCTGCAGGCTATCACACAAAGTGAAAATTCCAAACGAGGGAAGACTGGAAAATGCAAAACGGTTGGGAAGAGACCTGTGAAATCTTTGAATACGATAACTAACGAAGAAAAAATATTTCAATCGATAACCAGCGCCGGTAGGCACTTCGATATTTGTGGATCCTCAGTACGAAGAGTTGCAGAGGGGATTTATCGATCGGCGATTTCAAAAGGGACTGGACAGAAAATTCGATTTAGTTACGTCTAATGCGTCATATTTTTCATTTAGAAATATATCATTATTATAGAATAATGAATTCTGAAAACATGAATAGCATTTTATCCGAGATTTCAAAATTGAAAAGTTGGGATATTGAACTATCAGATGGGTTAAATCCTGATCAAATCATGTCTGATTTTCAGGATATAGAATACGGAGTTAGTACTAACAAGTATATGCTACCAAAGAAGTATGCGCTCATCAAGAGAATTCAGAATTCTATTCGGGACTCTCTCGCATTTTCCAGTGACGTAAGTGTGTTCGCTCCGTTGTATACCATCGTAGAACGAATACGAAAAGAATTGGGGTACGAATACGAATTGAAAAAGGAGGTTAATTCTAAAGTTAGAAACCTACGGGCGTTAATTCAAGAAAATGAACAATTTTGATTGACCATTTATCATTATTTGATTGTGACCGACCATTTATCATTATTTGATTGCCCGACCATTATCATTTTTTTTAGCCGACCCTCAATGGATGTCAAAAATCGATGGACGATATGTCGGATTGATCAAAAATAGAATGGCGAAACTATCAGTATTATTTATTTATATATACAATTTTGATAGTTTCGCCATCGATGAACGAAGCTATCTCACGATGAAATAATACTTCCATGACCATCCGATGGTGTTAGGTCGGGATTGAAAAATTGTTTCACAATTGAAAAATTGTTTCTGATTTCAAATAATGGTCAATGAAGCATTAACAACCCGATTGGCTCGTGAACGATTAGATGCAATCAGGAGATTTGTACCAATTCGTGACTCTGTACGGAATAAACTGCAACAACGACAGAGTCTTCAGACTGATTTTGCTGCGGGATCTGAAGAATTGTTTAAACCAGTAACAACAGCAACGAAGGGAGTAGAGCGCGCTATACTGGGAGATGATCCTGACGGTAAAAGAAAAGAAGAGGGTCTTATTCCTGTGTTAGAAAAAATAGCAAAAAGAACTAAACAAACAAAAAAATCCTTGCAATCACTTCCTGAGGATATATCAACCGCTTCGAAACGAAAATTTAAAGGATTTCAGGAAGAACTAGTTAGTGGACTACCTAAATCAATTATATTTACCGAGAGCGCTAAACAACAAATTCTCAACGAGGATATAGACAATTTAGGTGAATTCGCTGCTAACAGCTATGATTCACAAGAGAAGTTTTTCACGGACAATTATTCGGATTATAGAATGTCACATAATGAATGGGCTGATATAGTGTATGAAATAAATACTGGGAGTTTAGATAGAAGGATGAAAGAATACAGAGACTTCAAGAGAAAATTTCAACTCCAAATAAGACAGCCATACGATGAGAAGAAATTTCTGGGGAGTGGTCTAGTTGGAAACGCTAGCGTTTCATGTCCTGGTAGTGTTCTCAGTGATATATCACGATTAGAGGTTCTCATCGGAGGAAAACGAGCTGGAAATAACTCACCGGAAATAATTAATGAAGCAGCTGATATCTGTAGACGATTATTTCAGGGTGGTATCATGGATATCAGCACATATCGAGATTTCATTGGCGAGTTAGTGGAAAGTGGGTATCATAGTGACTGAATTGAAAAGTCATTCGATTAGATAAATAACAATTGAAAAATTGTTTCTGATTTCAAATAATGATCATACACTACAATCATGATAAACCAACCCCCGTCTACGTAGTTAATTCACGGTTTCCGGTTTATAGAGCATACTACGGAGATGGTTTAGGTAATACCATTTTAGGGTTATTTGCGAGAATGGCTCCAAAAGTGATGCCGTTGGCTAAACAACTAGGAATGAAAGCAATTGATGTTATTCGTGATAAGGGTATTGGTGCTGTTGGAGATCTTGCTGGAAAAGCGTTTTCAACTGCGAAGAATAAATTAACATCATTAGTGAAATCACGGATGAAATCCAAAGGATTTTCAAAACCGTTACCGTCTACAGCGGAAATGCCTGCAAGTGTTAGTAGAATTATAAATAACGCAGTAGATGAAAAATTAGCGTCGATGGTTTTAACCCCCGACCAAAGCAATATTGCAAACATGATAGCAGGAAGTGGCTTTAAAAAAACACGATGATGAAATGGGAAATCGCGATTTAGACTCTGATAAATAGAATAAAATGTTCAAACAGTCACGTGATCCAGCATTTGATATAGACGCCCCAGTTGGCAAGGATGATTCTGTACGCGATTATCAATATTACGCCTATCATGCCATAGACTCAAATAGTCGAGCAAGAATTGATCTTCAAGTCCATGATACCAGTAAATACTTTTTACCCTGTGAAGCGTTTATTGAAGTAGAAGGAGAACTTGTAACAGCTGCTGATACTCCTGCTGTACCAGCACCGTATCCAGCTGGTACTCAAGTCGGTTTTGTCAATAATGGTATCATGGCGCTATTTGAGAGTGCTAGATATCTCATTGATGGAAAAGAAATCGAGTCGATAGATCGCGATGTTGATGTGGCTACAACAATAATCGGGTTAGCGAGATATTCCGATGATTATACAAGATCAGCAGGACCTTCTATGATGTTTGCAAAAGATGCTACAAATACCGCTGGAGGAAAACAATTTGTTGTAAGACGACCAAAGAATAATGCTGGCACCGCTAATATTGATGCCGAAGATATGATTATAAACAACGATGTTAATTTCAATCTAGGAGCTGCAACACGTATTTTAATGTTGCAAGGAGCGCGTAAATCATTTTCATGCGCGATTCCACTGCATCACATATTTGGATTCTGTAGAAACGTCAGAAAAGTTATCTACGGGGCGAAGCATACAGTATCGCTTGTACGAAAGAGTGATGATAGTGACGCAATCTGGAAGATTCCAGCAGACAATGCAAATCCAAATGCTGATGCCGGTAAAGTCAATTTAACAAAAATATCATTGTGGATGCCAGTGTTGACTCCAGCAATCACCGCAGAAGAACGATTACTATCATTTATGGACCAAGGAGGAAAATCATTACTAAGTTGGCTAACCGTGAGTACAGATGTTAAACAATCAAATATCAACGGGTTATTCACTTGGAACCTAGCATCAAAACAAGGTGTTGCTGCGCCACGTCATATATTTATTGCATTACAAGATAACGCACGAGTTGGCGATCAACGTTTCAGTCATATGATATTTGATCAATTAGGTGTGAAAGACGTCTCACTGAGAATAAACGGCCAACAGGAACCATCCGAGGATATACAACTTAATTACACAGAAAATCATATTGCACGAGTTTATCATCGTCTGTTGTCATTTATGGCACGCGATCAAAATGTGGATACTGGTTTGCAAATATCACAATATGATTTTAAAAATCTGTATCCGATCTATTACTTCTCACTGGAACATCTCGATTTGATGAGACAATCTGTTGTTGATATACATTTTAGAGCTAATGTGACTCGTGGTGCTATTGCTGATTATAGAGCGGTTGCTGTCATTCTCAGTGATAAATCAATGCTACTTGAAGGTATTGGTGGAAGAATGAGAGTGGTAGATGCACCAGTGGAAAACATGTAATTGAAAATCCGAAGGATTTTTCCATTAGAATCAATCTATTATGTATAACATGTCATATAGTGTTATTAGTGTTGCGTTAACTCCTGGTCAAATCAAAAAATTGCAATCAGAATCGGCTAAGCGATGTGGAACCACAATCACGTTGAAACCCAACCAAATGACTGGTGGTGCAAATAAATTATCACTGACAACTCGTCAGGTGAAACATTTCAATGATGCACTTGCAGCCAAAAAAGGTGTTCAGATTACTCTTTCTGCGGCTGCTATCAAAAATATGATTAAAACAGGCGGTATATTTCCATTGTTAGCTGCAATACCAGCATTGATTGCAGCAGCAGCCCCAGCGGTGGCTAAAGCAGCGGCGTTAGGAGCCGTTGGTACTGCAGCAGGAATGGCACTAAAGAAAGCAACTGGGAAAGGATATAAAAAAAAGGGACGATCCGTTCACGGATTGGGTCTAAGACTACCAGGAACCCCGTATTCGTGGTACAGCGGAAAGGGTCTAAGACTACCAGGAACCCCGTATTCGTGGTACAGCGGAAAGGGTCTAAGACTACCAGGAACGATTTATTAATTCAGAAATCTTCGATGGTTCCCATGTCCAATTTTGATTTACTCGATGCTGCTAAAAAACTCGCGATTAAAAACTTCAGAGGTGTCTTTATGAAAGATCAATTACCTCATCAACCAAACAGCGTTGAAACCGGAATCATTAATTTAGATAACAGCACCGGACCCGGAACTCACTGGGTTGCATACGCTATTGATCCACGTGGGATTGTTTATTTCGATTCATATGGATTAGCCCCACCAAAAGAGTTTTTGCGTTATATAAAAACCCTTCCAATGAAGACTTGGTATTCTACGCTACCAACACAACAAATGAATGACCCACCAATATGTGGCAGCGAAGTATTAAATGTCCTTAACGCTATTTCTAACTCCTTGAGTAACCCAAGCGGAAAACCACCACATGTTGTCGTGAATGAATACACTAGTAATCGCTGGAGAAAATCGAAGATTTTTCAACGAAGTCGTCAACAAAGATTTTAGAGAGAGAAAGAGTTTTACAATAACATGATTGATATTTGGGGGAGATCTTTGAAACCCAAACCCGATGACACTGCACCCCCTGATTCTATCAAGGATATAAAAAAAATAATTGAAGATGAAATCGCTGAGACGTTGAACTTAACAAATGTTGATCCTAATGAAATAGTTGTATTTCAGGACAAACAGGGTAAATTGAAATCCAGTGATGTGTCATTGAATGATATTTTAGTTAAACAACGAAACGCAATCGAGAATACTATCGCGCTATTTTCCGATCAGGGTAAATTGAAAACTAGTGATGTGTCATTGAATGATATTTTAGTTAAACAACGAAACGCAATCGAGAATACTATCGCGCTATTTTCCGATCAGGGTAAATTGAAATCCAGTGATGTGTCGTTGGATGATATTTTGATACGGCAGCGCGACGCCGCTGAAAACTCTATTGCGCTATATTCCAACGACGGACGACTTAAACCAGGTGCACTTGTGTCTACGATCACTGATAAGATTGCTACCCATGACAATGAGTTGGATAATTCTCTGTTAGAACTAGCAACACTTCAATCTAAAATTGAAGAACACGGAAAACAGTTTTCAGTTTTTCGTAAAAATATCATCGAGAAATTTATTGGAACCCCGTTGGATAAAATTGAAATAAAACTCCCTGATATTAAAAAATCCATCGATGAGACGAAATCCTTCATCGAAGCCATCAAAGGTGATTTTTCGAGGATGATAACAGTCATTGAAAAAACAAAAATTCCTCATGAGAAAACCAACAACGTCGTGTACACCATCCAACACGGATCATTTGCGTGGACACCTACAAACAACAAATTAGATATCACTGCAACCGTTAAGGGTATTTATCGATTAACACTAGTAACACCATTGACTCAATTTAATATATCATCGTCGAGTTCATCCGGGGTCAACAATACGATTTCAACGATCATCGACAAGGATACAACTGAAAAGTTCACTATAACAGCTACTGATAAAAATTTGATTAGGGTTTCAGCAACCTGGTATGTGGAATTCGTAGCGGATTTAAGTAAATAACTAAATTGAAAGGAAAATCGTTTGGATTTCACAATTGAAAACGCTAGCGTTTTTAAAATAAAAATGATTTCATCAACGCAATGTCGCTATGATCAGGTCAGAGAATTTCAGAATAGACTCAAAACCCTCACTGAGGAGTATCAAATAAAAATAAAAAAATACCGACGAAGAATCACCGCAATTGATGTTATTGTGTACTCGGTGTCAAGCGTTCTCGCTGGCGCCGGAATAATACTTGCATCGGTTACGATGATTGCCCCGGTCGTAGTTCCAATTTGCATTTCTGCGGTGGCTACAATCGGGGGTATATCAACCGGGATAGCAAAAAAGATATCATCATGCAGCCAGAGTAAACTGCAGAATTACTTAATTCAATTTCATATTGCATCAACCGCATATTCGCAGTTATCCCTGATGATATCGTCGTCACTCGATAATACAATTATATCAGATAGTGAATTCTCAGCGATGGTCAGTATTTTTGATTCCGCGATATCGAAATTAGAGCAACAACATGAATATAATAACAATGACAACACCGATGGAATTAGAAAACACGAACCCAAAAACCAGAATGATCTCAATAACCTCAACCATACCAAAGTGTGAGTTCTCAGTGATGGTCAGTATTTATGATTCCGCGGTGTCAAAATTAGAGCGACAACAACAGTATAGCAACGATGACAACACCGATGGAATTACTTCAACAAATAGTGGAGAACACGAACCCAGTACAAACAAGTATGATATCAATAACATCAACGGAACCCGAGTTTAGTGTGAATTTCCCTAGCCCAGTCCCCGTGAAGGAGATAGCGCTAGCAAAATTACGAGTGTATCACAGTTGGCCTAATATCAGATCAAAATCATTTGGTGGTCAACAACCGAATAATTCACTGGTATTTGCAAATAAGAATAAACCCGACGGAACCCCAGACTGGAACGTTGTTTCCATACCAACCGGATCATACCAAATCGAACAAATCAATAATGAATTCGCGCGTAGAATAAAATCGATTACTGGAGTAGAGTCAAAAATCGCTATAACAGTTCATAAACCGACGCTATCATCCGCAATTGAGATAAACACAGAAGGATACGTCGTAGATATCTATCAAAGTTCTATTAGAACCGTACTAGGATGGCCTGAATTACCACCAGGGGAAAAAACCGTTGATTTACCAGAACCACAAAAAACTGATTATATCACCGACAGAATAAAACCTGATAATCCAATAAGGAGTTATAAAGAATACAGGATACCTACAGATTTTTTTTATTTCGGATACAAACCAACTAGAAAAGAGGAGGAAATAGAGGGATATCATTTTGTTAATGAACCTGAAATCATTAAAAATTTCACAGCGATGAATAATGATTTTTCATTGTTGTTAATATCTCTTAAATCCGGCTCTCTCACCCGAGATGAATTTATCAGCGTCGTAGAAACATGCAACAAAATCATCAATGACATGGAAACATTTCATTTGCAAATCATTCAAGTGGTATTAGATGACGATAATCCCCAATCGAGAACAAGATTTGCAACAGACTATAAAATTCCCGTGAAGGATATTCCGACATTCAAACTACCGGGATATAACGTACCGGAACTAAAAAAACTTCTCAGTGACACCATCGATGATGGTTTTAAAATAATTCATGATGCATGGAAAAAAACAGCATCACAGGAAATAAAAATCCTCAAACATAATAATGATCCAGATGGTGGCGGTAGGCATATCGCTCCGTTCAACGTGAATATATCCTCAGTGATTGCGCTTAATTTAGTATGTGATGTTATCGAAGGAAGCTATCAGATTAATCTAGAGCAATCAAATCAAGCTCAGCAGGGATATATTCTTTATTCGTTTGCACCAACAGCTCATCCAGGATACCTAATTATTGAAAACCCAATTAATCCTGTCTACATGCGATGCCATAATAATTCATTAACCAGAATTAATTTCAAACTCACCGACCAGTCAAATAATCTGATTGATTTACAAGAAGAGGTGTTAGCGATTAGTTTGTTTGTGAAATCATAAATGATTTTCGTCCTAAGGACTTTCATCATAAAGACTGGATCAAATCATTTATTATTTTTTGTTAACCCATAGCAGCAGAGAGGGTGGATGACAACAAGTTGCGACCAAAATTAATTAAAAAATCGTAAAAGTCTCCGTTTTCATTTTTTAGTTAAAATGAGATTTCATAGGGAAGGCTCGTTAAAATTTCAATCAATTTTTTGTCTGAAAACGTTGTAGGGTTTGCCCCTGAGACATTTTTTTTTGGTTAAAATGAGATTATAGGACGGCTCGTTTTAGGATTTCAATCAAAAAATTGATTAAAAAATCGTAAAATCTCCGTTTTCATTTTTTTAGTTAAAATTAGATTTTGTAGGGAAGGATCGTTTTAAGGATTTCAATCGAATTTTGTTTCAAAACGTTGTAGGGTTCGCCCTTTTTTTGGTTAAAATGACATTATAGGACGGCTCGTTTTAGGATTTCAATCAAAATTTGTCTAAAAACGTTGTAGGATTCACCCTCTCTGCTGCTTATACTTATGTTCTTTCCATTAGCCATGTAGTTCTAAGAAATTCAAATATATTATAGTATGTTCTTTGAGTGCTTTTCTTGCATAATTTAATTATTTCTGAATATATACTTGGTGCGGCAAGTTCTAATTGTTTAGTTACAAATAGGTCTCTTTCTTTTTGCGTATTTTTACAGATGTTGAAAATATGATACAGATCTTCCAGTACGTTACAGTGGAAGAAGTTGATGTTGTGCGGAAAAGGTCCTATATATTTTCCAAAATTATTAGCTAATTTTGTTTTTCCAAGAATTATTCTATTTATTTTAGATTGTTCAAAACTGCTGCACCTGGGTATCAGGATATTTCTATTGACTTCTTTGATAATACTTTGTTTATTATGGTTCCAATCCTTTTGCCACTTTTGATTTATCAGTGTATAGATTAAATTGTTAATTTCCGTTGGACTATATTTTAGTGGCATGAAATTAGGTTCAGTGAGTTTACTCGTGGCTAATTGGTCAGTTAATTCATTGCCTTTTATGTCGATGTGAGATGGTATCCATAGAAACTCTACTGTTATGTTTTGAGTATCGAGTATTTTAATTATTTGGTTAATTTGATTAAGAAAGTTTTCTCTGGATTTAGTATTATTGCATAGTATTGATTTTAGGACACTTAGTGAATCACTAATAATCAAGGTCTTATCTGGTTTGTTTTCTAGTGTCCATTTTAAAGATTCCAGGATGGACCAGAATTCAGCTGTGTAAATGGAGTAGTGATCCGGTATTGGTGCGACAGTTTAAATCCCCATTTATCAGCCCATTTACCAATGTTATTTAGACTTGTTTTCATTTCAGCCATATGAGTGTGGTTGGAGGGGTTTCATGCTCTCCATAGTCCACTATCATCTGCAAATTGTGATAATCCGATTGAGGGTGAGGCGAGATTAGAGTCAAGATCATTAATCGTGAGGTTGAAGTGGGTGGGGCTGAGGATACTGCCTTAGGGAGTCCCATTTTCAAGGGAGTGTTCTTCAGAATAAGTAGCCCCTACCCTAGTTATAATATTTGCGGTGAGGAAAAGACCTTTACACCATATATTTTCATTTTAATGTGTGTTTTTTTGATGTTGCGTGATGTATCATCCGATTTAACATATCTGGAATAATCCCAGATTGTTTAAATTGATGTTTCATCATTATATCTTTTTGTATCTTTCCACGACATTTGTTATATCATCTTCTCTTATAATATTGCATTATTTGTTAGCATCATCTTCTTTTTGCAAACAATAAGTTTTCATCAGAGCATCATTACCTGTATTAATAATTTGTTGAAATAAATAAGTAAATTCAGTCCTCGAAGGTTAATCCCACTTTATCATTTTCTTATAATCACAAAATTCACCTTTTACATATTTTCTATGAAATGTGTCGTATTCAGCATTGGTAATTACATTTTTCTCTCTTTCATCTAACTTTTTAAAAACATCTTCGGCGGTAGGTTGCTGCTTCCTCAGATATTGTAAGTATTTCAGGTTGCTTGCAAAGGACCACTTCAGTTACCGGCTGATATTGTTTCTTCTTTCTCAGCACATTATCTTCGACGTGCGGCAAGTTTCATTAATTCGATTGCTTTTGTTTATAGTCCAATGTTTTTTTTTATATTGGCTATTAAAAAAATCACATTAGAAATTCAAAATAAGAAAACAATGCATTTTATCCTTATCACTCGCAAGTATATTAATTAAAAACAAGTTGTATTTATCTTTGGTAGTTTTATAATATCGATCAATTAAATTATTTTTCGTAACATCATCACATTGCTCGTTTGAAATGTTTTTAAATATCAATAATCAGGTTAAGGAAATAATATAAAGCATCCGGAATTTCTTCGCATAAATTTATCAACATTATAGAACCCTGATAAGATAAATCTATTTACAGTGAAAAATATGATTTAATTTTATTCATCTCAATATTATTTAGCGGAATATCGTTAACCATAAATGTGCTATGTTCAGGTGAATCAAGTTCGTCTATAGGTGAGTCAAGTTCGTCTACCGGCGAGTCAAGTTCTCCCCGTTGCCTAATAATAAAAATATATCAACCAGTTCCAAGATCAAGTATTGCTCGTAGTTATAATTGACAGCAACCGTGGATCGTTAAATTGACTTGAATTTTCATGTAAAAAGAACCTAATCTCAAATCTGAAAGAAAATAAGTTTCAGCGTACGTGATTCGAACCTGAAATATCTTGATCTTCAATTGAACATTGTGTTTGAATACTATAGAGCTCTGAAGTCCCCTACTGCCCCAATGCATAACGCTCACCATTCTTCCAATCTAACTAAACTTCGGAAGGAAGGAAATGACTTGTTTAAGAAAATCAATATCTCTTTCAAATAATCAGCCTGTTAGTTTACGCCACGTTCAAATATGAAGCTGGGAAAGAAGAGGTTCCACCCCTTAAGTCGCTCGTAATTCCGTTCTTTTTTATAGTTTCCAAAGGTAGTGAGGAGAAAAGTTCGCCAAACTCCTTTAGAGAGTACCCTAATAGCAACAAAATGGCAAGTGACTTACAAATTGACTAAAGAGGGAGTGAAAAGTGGCGAACCCGCTCTTTATAAGTTGACCTGGGAAGAAATAGCGTGCATTAGATAAAAACAAGACTCGGATGAATATTCATGATTAGCTGAGGTGCTGGTATATAGGTCAAAGGAAAACCCAGACTGATGACAATCCAACATAGCGTTGTGTTAGCGCCTCATGTTAACAACATTGACGTCATATAATCGTTTGTGCCGGCTTTCTGCTAAAATCGGTTTTACCCACGAATGTCGCCATCAGCATCTGATTAATTCGTACAGATGTGGAAAATGGCAAGGTTTCTCAGTTCTATGGAAAGATTGCATGGCTCAAAATCTGAAGAAACGTCGATATCATTTGGTTTTCTGAACTGCAACGATGTTTAAGACCAAAGTCTTTCAAAATTCTTTATTATTAAGACGATTAGACATATACGACGTATGCACGTAACGGCACCATTGGAGCTTTAACGTTTTAAGTCAAAATAATTCATGCTTGATCTTAACATCGCCGGTGAAAAACACGCTGTGCATCCCATGTTATATTAAGTCAGTATGAATAAACGTCAGTTTGAATTACCATTCCATGATATAGAAATTTATAACGGTAAGCTTACTTAGTCCCACAATGATAGTTGCATATTTCAAATATTGATAAGCAATTTCGATAGCATTTTACATTCACGGTTGTACATTTGACCGTCTCTTGCATACATATATAAAAGTTCGATCCCCCTTTTGAAAATTATAGAAACGTCAGATTACTCCTTTGCTTGGTTAAGTAAAAAAAATGCTATTTATTTCTTGACAATTAAAGACATATACATACCTACCTACCTACATACCTACCTACCTACCTACATACATATTAAACGATCTGCCAATATTCTTGCAAGTGACTAGCAACGGCTATCATGACTATTTCGATCAGAGGACCACACTCGTGTGCATACGTAAAGTTTGAGTGTGGCATAAATTTCATACAATAGTTGAAGGTTTGTTAAATATGCTGGCAGGGACGCATTCTTAACTCCTTTATTTTGTTTTATTATTATTATTATTATTATTATTATTTTTTTTTTTTTTGGGGGGGGGGGGGTCAAATAGAGTTTTACGGTTGTAGGCCAAAACATGTTTACATAAAATCCGGGTGCAACTCCCCTACCCCTCTGCCCATAAACGCAATCATTGATCTAACAGATATGGACGTGTATAGTAATATTTTAATTGTGGATTGCATAGTTACAGGGCCGGCGCTTCCGCTTGGCGAAGTAGGCAATCGCCTAGGGCGCTGGGCTAAGGGTTTATAATTTTATTTCATGATGGGCGGGTGGGGGAAGGCGTGAGTGGAAGGGGGCGCCAGATAGATGATCTCGTCTAGGGCACCAAAATGCTTTTCACCGGCGCTGCATAGTTACTGATATAGGTTCAACGCTTTTACTTCCACTGGTTTTTTTCTTGTTTGGGAGCCCCATGATAACTTTTTTGGGAGAGTTTACGTGAGGTTTTCACACTGTTATAATTTTAAAACGTCGTAAGTGGCGGACACTTAAAAGAACATCTGAAACGGAGATCTACCCGGTATCTCTCCATATAGATTGTACTCTGTAGCTCTCTATAAAGTTTGTACTCTGTAGCTCTCTATAAAGTTTGTACTCTGTAGCTCTCTATAAAGTTTGTACTCTGTAGCTCTCTATAAAGTTTGTACTCTGTAGCTCTCTATAAAGTTTGTACTCTGTAGCTCTCTATAAAGTTTGTACTCTGTAGCTCTCTATAAAGTTTGTACTCTGTAGCTCTCTATAAAGTTTGTACTCTGTAGCTCTCTATAAAGTTTGTACTCGGTAGCGCTCCATATACCGGTAGCTTGTTAAGATGCTATGGAAAATGAAATCCTATAAAGCTATACCTTTGTGGGGCAGTGGTAACTGTCATAACGATGATAACAAGTCACACATAATTTACAGATTTTTATTTCAAATAATTCAGAAATGTTTATGTTTAGAATTTGATAAAGAAACGTGGACCATTGAAGCCTAATGTTCTACAGGATACCGCGCTCTTACCAGTATGCAGACTGACTGAAAACATAAATAAGTTAATATTTGAACTGAAACATGTTAGAATAATATACTTTCTCTATTTATAGCGATGTAGGACTATGCCAACATTACCCTTACACTAAATGAATCTCTCTCATCATTTATCTTTAACAATATGTTTTAAAGTAATTTCACAAGTTTTTATTATTATTTTCCTTTATCACAAATCTAGACATTGACAATGTACACTTTCACTTTAGCAGGTGGTCTTTAATTGGTCTGATGTGTTTGTGCTAAACTACACTCGCAGTACACTGGCACGGAAATGTCCTGAAAAGACCACTTGTTCCTCAAGGTAGTGGGCAAAAGGGGGTCATCGCAATCGGAGGCGTCGTTTGCTTTGAGCACTTTTATGTTTATGCTGACTGGTCTGCAAAAGGCTTGTCCACCTAGGCAAGTCGAATTCGAACAACGAACCTCAGTGATAAAACGTGGGAAAAAATTTTCTCCGAGATTTCGCCATGTCATTTCCTGCTGACATTGCCACGGTAGGATGTGATCATTACTGCGTGTGCCAATTACACCAGTGCCGGGTCTGGACATGCCTTGAGCACGGCATCTTCTAGCGGAAAGAGAGACGCAGTGATGTGCAATTACTAGAACAAGTAGAATATTCTGAAAAGAGACAAAAACTTTTATTTAGATATTCATGTCATAAAGTCTTTGCCATCGAGAACTAACTCCTCTAAACAATTACGTAGTGTACGAACATGAACCTTGGAACAACGTACAATCTAAAGTCAACACCTCCCTCACAGAAAAAGGCAGTAAACAAAATCAAGAACAAACTCTAAAAATAGAAGCCTTAAACATTATAAATACTCAATACCAACAATATACCAAAATATATACGGATGGATCTAAAATTACTAACCCATACAGAACAGCTGCTGCAATGGTCATACCAGAGCTCAACATACAAATAGGCAGACGTCTCCCAGACTACTGCTCTATTTACACAGCTGAATTCTGGTCCATCCTCAAATCATTACAATGGATTGAAGAATTCAAACCTAATAAGACAGTAATTATTAGTGACTCGCTTAGCGTCCTATCTTCAATTCAAACAAATACCACCAAATGCAGGGAAGACTTTCTCAATCAAATAAACGCCAAGCTAAAAATACTAAATACCGGAAATACTATTGTAGAGTTCATGTGGATACCATCCCACATAGAAATTAAGGGAAACGAAATGGCCGACAAACTGGCTAAGGAAAAACTACACGAACCGAATTTTGAGCCACTGCACTATAGCACAACCGAACTCTACAGTATAATAAACACCCAAATAGATATAAAATGGCAACATGATTGGGACAATATTACAAAAGGGAGAGTGTTGTACACTACTGTTAAAGAAGTAAACAGGTACAAAAAACCGCCTAAGGGCTCACCTAAAGAGCAGACAATCATCAATAGGATAACTTTAGGAAAAACCAAGCTGGCCAACAGCATGGGAAAATATATAGGACCCTTTCCTCATAACATAAACTGCTACCATTGCAATACCCCGGAAGATCTACATCATATCTTCAACAATTGCAGTAAAACCAAACAAGAAAGGGACAAATTTAGATCACAACAGCAGAATATAAAAGCCCCATATACATACCCAGAAATTATACAAAATACCAATCCCAACATTTTAATGACACACAAGAATATGTTGGAATTTCTACTAAACATAGGAAAAATAGGGAATATATAAATTATCCATTAAAATCCTAAACACAACAAACAACAAAACAGGACCCTAATGCCTACATATAAAACATTACTAAGCCCCTTTAGGACAGGAAAACAAGAAACGGCCAGGACCGGGGTGTGGAAACTGGGCTCAACAAGGAATACCTTTGACGTGTCGCTTAACGGCCCCGGATACTTCCGGCAGAGGTCCCTTGCTGTTGCCTGGCCGCCGCGCCTCACGGACCGGTCGTGGGGAGGTGACTGGGTGTAGAAATGGACAATCCTTGACGTGTCGCTTAACCGGCCCGGGACATTTCCCGCAGGGACCCATTCCTACTACCTAATAACCGAACCACACACCTGAACTAAACCAAGGGGCAAAACAAATATGGAAATAGGGTCCCAATAAAACAAAAAGGGAAACCAGGATCCATAACGCAAACAAGTCATGCATACAAATAAAACATTAATAAACCCCTTTAGGACAGGAAAACAAGAAACGGCCAGGACCGGGGTGTGGAAACTGGGCTCAACAAGGAATACCTTTGACGTGTCGCTTAACGGCCCCGGATACTTCCGGCAGAGGTCCCTTGTTGTTGCCTGGCCGCCGCACCTCACGGACCGGTCGTGGGAAGGTGACTGGGTGTAGAAATGGACAATCCTTGACGTGTCGCTTAACCGGCCCGGGACATTTCCCGCAGGGACCCATTGCTACTACCTAATAACCGAACCACACACCTGAACTAAACCAAGGGGCCAAAACAAATATGGAAATAGGGTCCCAATAAAACAAAAAGGGAAATCAAGAGCTATAACACAAACAGGTCATAAAAACATAATCAAATTACCCAATAAATAACACCAAGAAATAACAAGATGACACCAAAAAACAAACATCATAGGCAGTAAGGATGTAGGCTAACACTCTACTCTCTCTTCTTTCCTCTCTAGACACTCTCCCTAGATACCTTCTCATTAGGAGTACAACCAAGTGTACAGTGTTAAAAACATAAGTATCAACCACACCAAAAAAGCTTAATTAGAACCAACAGATGCACCGAGAACGGAGCAACTTAACCAGGTAGAGAAATATGATAGAGACCCCAAATCAAGAACATATAAGGTAGTCTAAACCTCCAAAGACTATCAGGTCCAGCGACACAAGGTCGCACATCAAATAGAAAAAGGAAAAAACGTAATTTAGGTCCCGCAAAATTAGAACATATAAGGTAGTCAAAAACCCAAGACTATCAGGGCCAGCAGCACAAGGCTGCAAAGCTAACTAAATAACCTAAGAAATATGGCATAATTAGAACCCCAAATAGAACATATAAGGTGGTCAAAGCCCAGATCATCAGGCCCAGCAACACAAGGTTGCACATAACAAAATCCTAGGAAAACAACTACACAAAAATACACAACCAGCAACAAACATTATAAAACACTGTTACATAAACGTTGTACACTCAAAAACAGCACAGAGTATATAAATAGGGATAGGGTACGTCCAAAGAAGCAGCCCTTGCCAGGCACTTCGCCTCGCCCGCAAAACCTGCCGCAGCAACTACACGTGCTTAGCACGTCCTAAAACAACCAGACAGAAACAGAATGAATTAATATGAGTGTGTGCTGGAACTATTCCCACTCATATATGTGGCCCTACAATCACACAGTAGTAGCTCAATAGCTACTCCGATGTGACGGCCCAAGTAAATAGTGTTCCATGAACACATAAATGCCTGCAGGGTGGCGG
Organism: Unio pictorum; assembly: GCA_030141615.1. Lineage (NCBI taxonomy): Eukaryota > Metazoa > Mollusca > Bivalvia > Unionida > Unionidae > Unio > Unio pictorum. The sequence goes on from JARLTB010000377.1 coordinate 5,071,368, forward strand.
CTCCATTCCCACCCTCAGGATAAAGTAAATAACCGTCTTTTGACGGATAAAACAGTGGTAAGAGCCCTCGGGACGAATCACTTTAAACGCATAATGTCAGTCAGTCAGTATAAAAATTTGTAAATAAATGTTCAGCGATATGCTGAATATAAAAGTTGTCCATATGCCCCTAGTGGGCGGAGATAACTATAAAACACCAATTATATATGTTATGTATAAAAATTACATTCTCGTGATGGAGTTGTGGATAATGTTATAAATAATTATAATATGTAACTGATGACGCAGTTTTCTTGATAGTTTTGTCAAGCTTTGCTACATGAAAAATATGCTTCGAGCTTACATCCAGGCTCTATTAAACAAATTGTGAATAGTTTTAAGTTTAAAATTTTGTTATTGGTATAATGAAGATTCAAAGTGCAATTGAACGTTTAATACAACTTACATTGTTTACTAATTATTCCATGATTTGTTCTAAAGAGCTCCGAAACCGATACCGCGATTACATATAACACATTATGTCCTACAACAATACAGAATGATACTCTGAAAATAATATTTATGTTGTTATTCATAAAAGAAAAACAGATGACCATATCAGTAATAGACTTTACTTGGGATGACGTATGCAAGTTTCGCGGGTTTGTGGCATTGTCTTCCAACATAAAATATCAGTGCATCAGGCCAAAATATCCGTACCATATGCTTGTATTTCGAGATTATTCACGATCTGCAGTGTGCAGACATTTTTGGGTGGATAATTACGAAACATTTTGATCTTATTGTTTATGCAATTCTTAAAAAGGCATGGTTCATTTGCATACATGTTGTTAGGCAACTACTTTTGCCCATCTACGCTAAGTAAACAGTGTTTCCTCGTTTACTTGAATTAATCAACGTACGTTTGTTTACGTTAAGTAATATGCATTGTCGTGATTATGCTAATTAATCAGCGTTTTCACGTTTATTGTAAATAATCAACGTTATGTCGTTTACGCTAAAAAATCAGCGTTATTTCGTTTACGGTAAGTATATAGCGTTTTCTTGTTTACGCAAAATAATCAGCGTTATTTCGTTTACGGTAAGTATATAGCGTTTTCTTGTTTACGCAAAATAATCAGCGTTATTTCGTTTACGGTAAGTATATAGCGTTTTCTTGTTTACGCTAAGTAATCAGTGTTCTCTCGTTTACGCTAAATAATCAGCGTTATTTCGTTTACGCTCATTAATCAGCGTTCTCTTGTTAAAGAATTTTTGTAGCAAAATATGTTGAACAAATGAAGGCAAAGTAAATAATTAATCGGGGAAAACGTCTTGATACTTTCCATGATATAAATATCTCCAGAATCAAAATCAAGTTGTTTCTGCATAGTAATCGTCACATAATTAGAGTTTTAAGAGATAATTACGTCTTCAAACGCAACAATTTTTTTATTCGAATATTAAATGCCGTGACTTTGATGACAAAGGTACGGATTATTTACTTATTATATGTAAAGTGTATGACCCCTGTGGGATTAGGAGTATTCTATTTACAGTCCATTAACCTTGACCGTTAATACAACTTATGCTTAATATCATAATTTTACCAAGAATATACTAAAGTACATAAAAGGCGTATATCCAGCCATAAACTCAAGAGTCGTATTGGTGTAAAACGCGCACATCCTGAGAAATCAGCAGTCATTCAGTTAGTAAAGTACGTAACATCCTGAGATATCACCAGTTTTACTGTTCGTAAAATGCGTACATCCTGAGATATCACCAGTCTTACTGTTCCTAAAACGTGTACATCCTGAGATATCATCAGTCTTGCTGTTCCTAAAACGTGTACATCCTGAGATATAATCAGTCTTACTGTTCGTAAAACGCGTACATTCTGAAATATCAGCAGTCTTACTGTTCGTAAAACGCATACATCCTGAGATATCATCAGTCTTGCTGTTCCTAAAACGCGTACATCCTGAGATATCATCAGTCTTACTGTTCGTAAAACGTGAACATACTGAGACACCAGCTGTCTTACTATTCCTAAAAACGCGTACATTCTGAGATAGAATCAGAGTCGTAATAAAGTAACACAAAGCATTTCTATTATTATTATATATTGTGCAGCAGCAAATATTTCTCTCAATGCTTGCTACAATTATATAAACATTCTTCTTCTTTCATGATGCAAACGTCGTTGAAAATACCAATTCATTTCAAGAATGTTTCGTTGGAATGATTTATTAAAATCTGACTATCAACGCCAATGTATTTGATTTCAAGCACACATGTTGTTAAAAGTATTCTCAAAGAAAAAGAAGAACCATAAATGGATTTTTTTAAAAAGACATGTACTACTGTCTGGATTAACACTTAACGATATTTAATTTAACATTGATTGTATTGATAGAAGTACCAATTAATTGGCTCGATTTTATGTTGAAAGAACTTTGATGACTTGAAGAGAAATCAATACATTTTTCGCTCTCAATTTTCTCAAATATTAACATGGATTTTCCGAAATATAATTATACTATAGGTAACACCAAACACTGAATTTTACAACATTAATAATTTCGAACATTTTCATCTCAAATTAGGAGGAATGTTTTTAAAACTGAACCCCAAAATACTACCTAAGCTAGATTCTTGAGTCGTGGAAATTGCATTTTTATTAGGCTGGAATAATTCATTCCCATCGGATGCATCCACATACCATAAAGATATATATATATATATATATATATATATATATATATATATATATATATATATATATATATATATATATATATATATATATATATATATATATATATATATAAATAACCGTGCGCCCATAATGCGTGTTTAATGAATCAAAGTTAAAACAAAACGACAATAAAATCGATTTTACTCAAACATTTCGTGAATTTATGCTATTTTCTCATTTTGTTCTAAAATTTAAAAAGGAATTCTACTTGTAAGAAGTAATATTTAAACTATCTTAATTCGTGGAACAAACGCTTGTAGAAATATGTTCCGTTATGAACTGAAAAAAGTAAACATAAGTTTACACATTAGGACTAATATCTCGAGAATGAGAAGTGTGTGTGTGTGTGTGTGTGTGTGTGTGTGTGTGTGTCGATTTTAAAATATCTAAACGTCACAAAATAAAGTTTTTGTATCAGACTAGAAAAGATGACTTCACGCTGGATTAAACGATGTCTGTCTGGACGAGAACGTGAATGATCGTAGTAATAATTAGCATCGTAAATAAATACTAACCTTCTGATACACCTGGTATCAAAAAACTGATATGCTTTATTATTATCTTGGTCTGTTTTAGAAATGGATAATAAAAGGAAAAATAAAGCAAATTCCAAGACAATGGAAACTCAGTCTGTTAGAGGATGTGTGCAAGGCATGATACACATGTGTACTGTCAGCAATAAAGAAAAATTATTGATTGTTTTGTACATCTCAGTAGTAATGTACTAACCGTTTATTGATTTATGAATATCACGAGTGTGTCACCATTAAGATCTACATATTCTGAAGATACAAAAGCTGATTAATCAGTTACGTTATGGTCATTATTTGGAGAGCGTTTCCAATTACCAGCTTGTTCAAATAAACACCCACCTATCTTGCAGACAAGTTTGACATTGTCAGCTGCTGCCACACTCAATCCGGAACAAACTGTTTCTCATCAGATTTATTCAATAACTCATTATTCAGTTTTATAAATACATGTGTGTGTGTGTGTGTGTGTGTGTGTGTGTGTGTGTGTGTGTGTGTTTCAGATACATACACACGTATTGATAACAATGGAACTAAATTAATATCTTTTCTCAATTGACGAGAAAACTCCAATACAATTTCTTTGCAATCAATATTGTTGTTGTTGTTACATGTATTATTAATCAAATCGATGAAAATAGTACAAGCATCGCCCCACTGTCGTGTCCATTTAAACTTAAATTTGTCACTCAATTGTAATTTGGAGGAAACCGTAATACATACATGACACTCGTTTTGATCAAATCTATTAAGAGGCACTTTTACATTGCTTTTGATTATTTTTAAAGCGACGTTAAAATCTCTCTCTCTCTCTCTCTCTCTCTCTCTCTCTCTCTCTCTCTCTCTCTCTCTCTCTCTCTCTCTCTCTCACACACACACACACACACACACACACACACACACACTGCTTTTCACATGACTAAAAAAATGATACAAAATCAGGTAGCTTAGGAAGCTGAAATATGAAGTATGATAAAACAAAACATAAAAAATGCATTCCAAATCTTTGTAACCCTGATTATTATTGGTTGTGAAATTCTCAAGTTCATTTCTTTATGACAAAAATCCTAAAACGTAAATTTTTTAAATTAGTAGACATATTTATACGAACAACATATATTTGAAACGACACGGAAATTTGAGACACATATGAGATATTTAATTAATCGTAAAATATAAATTTTTCCATTATAGACCATATTTAATATGAAGAACATATTTCACATGACACGCAAAATTTGATATACGTAATTAAATCGTTGAAACTGGAAAAATGAAGGATGTAGGACTATTTGGAGCTGAAGGTAAAATATGTTTACACTTAAGAATTAAGTTTACATTTTACAGACATGTTACTTATCTTCCCTTTGTAACAAATAATGTGTGTGTGTGTGTGTGTGATTTCGATTTTTAACATAGCTTTAACAATTTTCAGTCATATCGTTACGATGTCTGCAGTGAGGCAGTTTATGGTGATGTCTAGCACTGAGACATCATGACGCAGGCGTGTAGCTTAATGTCCCACCCAGTCACATTATCATGACAGCAGGCCGACAGTGTCCTAACACTAACCTCTAAGGTTAAGAGCCAAGCAAGGCAACTGTTAGAACCATATTATAAGTACAATATAATGCCACGATCTCCAGTAATCGAGGCGAACCCTCTAACCACTAGGCCACCGGGGCGTGTGTGTGTGTGTGTGTGCATCCAGACTGCATAGTTGTATCAATTACATGGAAATAATAAAAACTTCATACAACGATACTGAATACAATGATTTTATTTATATCACATACAATTAGACATGCTTGCATTTCATAAACAGTTAAGATTGACTGCAAGCAATTGCATATTGACATAATAGATGAACTATACACAATCCTTTCCAGTTTATCTGCTACAACTATTTGTATTCATATTGAATACATAATTATAAGAACACGCTTATGATTTAAACAGTAAAGATGTTTTAAATGAAGAACACTGTAAACATGTATGGTTAACTATAATTGAACAGTGAGCTCACTGTCTTTCAAATCATCATCATCATCATCATCATCATCATCATCATCATCATCGTGATCATCATCATCATCATCATCATCATCATCATCATCATCATCAGTCTCTTGACCTAGTGTGGTCGTTGATGCATTGTGCTGCTAAAATCTGACCAGTTCCCTCCAATTGTCTCGATCATGTACCAATGCCTGTATCTCCGCAAAACTTTTCCTGGTCCATTCTGTGATGTTGTCACTACTTTTTTCTTTGTATTCCTCTCCTTCTACCACTTTGGACACTATCCTGCAGTATTGTTGTGGATAGACTGTTGGCTCTAGTGACATGGCCATACCATTTCAGCTTTCTCTTTTTGACAGTGGTGAGGAGGTCTTCATAATGGCATATTTCGTGCCTGATGGTGTTACGCACTTCTTCATTGGTTATGTGGTCCATGTAAGAGATGCTAAGGATGGTTCTGGATTCTTCGTTGTAATTCTGCTGCCAGGGTCCAGGCCTCACATGAATGCAGAAATATTGAGATGACTTGTGCTCTCAATAATCTAATTTTAGTTTTCAGACAGATATTCGTGTCTCTCCAGATGGGTCTTAGCTTTGACATATCTGCCGTTGTTTGTGCTGCTCGCGACAAAAATTCTGCTCTTGATTCAGTGATTATGGAACCAAGATATTTGAATTGGCCCACTGTTTCCAGTTCCTGTCCTCTGACTTTAATCTTGGTTGAGATTTGTTTGCCACTATTTGTCATAAGCTTTGTCTTCTTGGCACTTATCTCCATGTCAAATCTGGAAGAAGTTTCATCCAGGTTCTTCACTAAGGTTGCAAGCTTCACTGCCTGCCAGCCCAACAGTGTCATCTGCAAAGCGGGGGTTGGTGATGTTACGCCCACCAGTGCTGACTGTCCCACAGTGGTTCTCCAGGGATTCGCTCATGATGCGCTCTTAGTAGATGTTGAAAAGCGTAGGTGACAGGAGACAGCCTTACCATACTGTTGTCTTGAACCAGTCCCCCACTAAATCTTGAGCAATTACTGCACTGATAGCCTTGGCGTACAGCTGCTTGATAGTGTTGTCAAATTTTGACCCATGTTGTACTTCTTCATTATGGTCCACAATGCCTCATTCCACACTCTGTCAGAAGCCTTTTTGAAATCTATGAACACATGATAGATGTCTTGTTGATATTGTAAGTACTTTTCACACAGAACCCTAAGATTGAATATTTGTTATGTTGTGCTTCTTCCACTCCGGAACCCTGCCTGTTCTTCGGCGATTATTTCTTCTGCTTGTGTGTTCAGTCTGTTCAAGATGATCTTCAGCGTCACATTACTAGCATGGCTGATCAAACTGATAGTTCTGTAATTTTGGTACAGCTGGAGATTGCCTTTTGTTGGGAGTGTTATAATCAATGACTTGGTCCACTGTGTTGGCCATTTGCCTGTCTGCCAGATATTCTTGCAGATATTTGTTAGTAGCTCTATCACTGATTACCCACCATTCTTGACAAGTTCAGCTGCGATGTTTTCTATTCCAGCTGCCTTCCCATTCTTCAGTGCTCTTAAATGCTGACTCCACATATTCTTTGAGAATGAGGAAATCATCATCATTTGTGGTGTTTGGAACTTCAAGTACCTCTGGGTATTCTGTGGACGGATGGTTGTAGAGTTCATTACAATAATCAGTCCATCTTTCTGCAATGTCACTTGCTTCTGTGAGGTATTTTCAATTTTCGTCTTGAATAGAACTGACTCTTGGGTGCATCTGTCTGGTGAGGTCTTTCACAATTTGGAATGCCTTTTCGCTGTTATTCTCTATCAGACTGCTCTCTATTTCTGTGCACTTTTGTCCAATACAATCTTAGTTTGCTTTCTTCAATTTTTTGGGGTGATATTCTTGTTTATTTCTCGGTATTCCATTGACCCTGTTGTGTGTCTGGTGTTTTTGAGGTCTCTTCGGGCATCACACAGATTCAGAATCTCTTCTGTAACCCAGGGTTTTTTCTTTGGGCGATGGAGGTCAATGATGTCCTTGGCAGCTGTTGTCTTGACAGTGTTGAAAGTGTCTGCCATCATTTTAACATCAACATTCATCACAAGGAGTGGCTTTCAAATACTGGCTAGCATATTTAAACGAATTGGAAATATAAACTAAGCGAAATGATGAACTAGCCAGAGGTAGTTCAAACGTTTTAACGTGTTAAAGTTTATCTAAGTCATTATGATGCTTTTTGGAAAAGCATTTTTGCTACCATACATTTGTTTCTATCCTCCAAGTCATACATTCATCCTTCCGTTGATTCATTTTGCTACATTTTGTCATCATTCATAGATCTAGAGGCATCGTTCAATGACATTGTCGAAAATACGCTGCGCTTGTTTTTTCAATGGAATTGAGAGAGAGAGAGAGAGAGAGAGAGAGAGAGAGAGAGAGAGAGAGAGAGAGAGAGAGATGGTGGTAGGGTTCGGATGACTTAGTATCACTTTTTTTTATTTCCCATCTCTGCGTTTCTTTATTGGTCGTTTAGTATGGTGCCTAACCAACCTTTATAGTCATAGAGAAAGGTTGAGGGACATTTTAATATTAAATATGATTCTTTTAGACCCATCTTAATAATAAAACTTGAAGAAAAAAAATAAAAACAAGCAAAAGAATTAAATAGAACACATTAATTGTATGACTGCTTATATATACCTGTACCGCAGAGTCTTGACATGGTATTGGAATTTCGCATGTTCGGTATTGTGAATAGTATCTTAAAATATCACGAAATATGTCACCCTAATCGTGACGAAGTCTTGTGTTCTTCCAGATTACTTGGTACCAATTTAGTTTCTCTTTTTTTTTCGGTCACTTTGCATAATTTTCCGTTTATTTTTTTTCATGCGAGAGAGAGAGAGAGAGAGAGAGAGAGAGAGAGAGAGAGAGAGAGAGAGAGAGAACAATGAGAAAGCAAAGAAGACTTCGTTGAATTTCTGGACCATTTTTACTTCATTTAGAAGACGGTGATTATTAATAATGTTATCATTAGTTAATTACAACGTTAATTATATATTAGTTTATTTTTATCACAGATTTAGAGAATATAGAAACGACAACCTACTGTTGAAAGAGCAAAATGTTGAAACTATATATATATATATATATATATATATATATATATATATATATATATATATATATATATATATATATATATATATATATATATATATATAATACGCCATGTTCGGATTACATTTTGATATACTAACATTATTGGTGTATGAACTTGATGTAAAAGTTTAAAAGCAATGCTATTTTAAAACATATAAATTTATTTTGTAACTATGTTCATTTCTAATCTTTCAAAATTTGATAATTATATAGCTTATTATCACTAAATCTATGTGAGCAAAATTCTTCATACCTGTAGTAAACCGCTGCTGGAAAGGAAATAGCTCTTCATGTTTCTTGATGATACACTCTGTTGTTCTGTCAATATCAGTCTTTTACCTTCACTCTGACTTTAGTGACATAAGAAGCCAAAGCAGTTTATATAGTTTATAAGCTGCCCAAAAATAGCACGTGGAGATTTAAGACTTAACACATATCACGTGTCTGTACATAAAGTAAAATTTAATAACCAGTTTAGTCTTGAATGCCACATGGTCCTGTCGTTATAAGATTGACAAAGATAAGCCATTTGATTTACATAAGAAATTAGGTGTTTTTTGCTGTTGGCTCAATAAACATTTATTTTATGACTTCTGCTAGTATTTTTCTTTTACTGTATGTGTCTGAAAGCATATGAAAACGCTCCAAATAAATAACTAATTATTGACATGTCGGCAGTTTCTAGCTGCCAGTTCCAAGGTTTCGTATCACTGTGTACTACGTGAAACTTATAAAAAAAAGCAGTTAGTCTGGACTGTGCGGACAGACAAGGGTTCATTTTAATTCATGAATATGAAACCCAAGTGCTTAAACAACTGTCCCATTTTTTAAAAAAATAATTATAACGCACAATTGGCTTCCGAGAAAAAAATTGTTCCATAGACTGATTTAAACAGTGTATTGGTTCATTTGCAGTGATTTTGATATACATGGACTGCGAAATAATCACGATATAAATATTTAAAAAGAAAGTCCTATTAAGTACATCAAAAATCCAAAATACTAAAGTAAAGAAAATAAATAGGAACCCTAAGAGATAAAAACAGTGTCGATAGTACACAATGAATAAAATATATATCACTGTAAGATTGCTTTCTACCAGTGAATGATCTAACGTAACCATTAAAAAAGACGCACAAATGGCATAACATGATTATTTTTGCTTATTGCTGTTTTATGTAAATGCTGAATTAGTATAATACAATAGTATTATCATCTCAGATAATTAACAGTTATAATTAATAATTAATTTTATTTTTACCAGTATGAACAATTTATCTTTTTTAATTTGTCAGGAAATTACAATTGTTTTACAGGATCTGATTAGCTCGTGTATGTTACGCCGTTACAATTCCTCTACAAAACCTCCAGCCCAGTTATATTGAATCATTGTCTTATTTTCCTGACTTAAATTAGGCTCCCATTATATCTAGGTATATTATAATATAATTGAAAAATTAAATATATTTTCGAGAAATGCTAATGCAGTCTTACATTTCCAAACAAGAAATAAATTACTGAATTGGACGAGTAGCGCAGAATATGGACATATCAAATTAAATAGCAGTATGGGTGTTCTAATGCATAATACGCTATTGCAATATGACTTTTGTTGTCTTCTTCATATTTTCTTTCTTACATCTTATCTGTATACCTTACCTGTATACAGTTTGTATGATAAAACAAATGGTTTTTTTTATTACAAAAAATGGTGGGAATTTAATAAGAATAAGCCATAACATTGTCATTTCTAATTAAACAACTTTAACAGAAAGAATATTTTGTAAATAAATTCTTAATCATGCGACACAAGATATACAGAACTCCTCAGTAGCTAGAAAATCACAAAATGTGCTACATATTTTCTCTTCCGCTCTGACAAGAAGTTAAAATATACATTTCTTATCAAAAGTAACTTATGTTTTCTTATCACATTATATACCATGACAATGTCTTGTGGGGGAACAATTTAGCTATATAAAAATATCAGCTACATTCTGAACTATTATAAATTAATTTTCATTATCTAAAACTTACCTATAATACTAGTAATTTTTATTCCTTTTAAAGAGCCATGTAAAGATATTCACTTCTTGTTAGAAACGAATAGTTGCGCTCGCGCGCGCGCGCGCGTGTGTGTGTGCGTCTCTCAAACACAGAGCAAGAATTTATTCTGCTTGTGTAAGGTGTAAACTATAGCTATATGTTTTGTTTCAATAAACAGATTGGTAAAGAAATAGTTATATCCCAGTGACATTATGGATCTTTCTCGCGCGCGCGTGTGTGTGCCAAACATAATGCATGAGCATTTGTATCTTTTCCGGTATTTTACTAATGAAGTCGTACCCAGTCCAGTGAAACGTATGCACCATTCTTTCAATGTAACTACTTACTGAGGGAACAAAATATTTTTGTTTTTTCTTTTCTTTACAAAACTCTTTATGAAGATAACAGTTCATACATATTGTTCAAAATCTGAAACACGCACTATTTGCTAAAGTATCCTGAATTTCTTTTTTTTTTACATGCTTCCGCACTGTACACAATATAGTTCTTCTTCAAGAAACATTGACACAACACCAATACACATCACTGCTGGGAAAAAAATGTTCAAATGTGACAAATACCACTTTTTATCAGATACAATCAATCAATCAATCAATCAATCAATCAATCAATCAATCTATCTATCTATCTATCTATCTATCTATCTATCTATCTATCTATCTATCTATCTATCTATCTATCTATCTATCTATCTATCTATCTATCTATCTATCTATCTATCTATGCGTTCTTCTAGCTGTCTATCTTATCATAAGTCTGTATTTCTATCTTAAATGATATCGCCACTATTTTGTTCTAAAGTTTAGTTAGGGCGAGAAAGAGGCCTCCCCCCCCCCCCCGTAAAAATAAATATTACGTAAATTAGAGTATTTTTTTGCCAGACAGACCTTTCAAAGTAGCTAGCAATAAAACGCAAAATAAAGACTTCAAGGCTATTATGTCTTAATTCCTCTATTCTGAATGTTCCACTTTATACTTCTGTTCGGTTTGAAAGAAACTTTTATATTGAAATTGCTTTTATATTAACAACAAAGACTGTCTGCAATGCTAACTTGTGTGACACCTGCTCAACTGCAACTGTACAGCATGTGTGTGATTTGGATTTCTAACGTAGTTTTAAAATAATGCCAGTCTTATCGCTACGATGTCTGCATTTTGACAGTTTATAGTGTACCAGACATGTAGCATGATGTCATATCCAGTCACATTATCCTGACACCAGGCCAACCAGTCCTAACACTAATCTCTTAATGCTGAGCGCTGACCGAGGCAGCTGTAAGTACCATTTTTTGTAAGTCTTTGGCATGACCCGACCTGAGATTGACTCCACGATCTCCCGCATCCGAGGAGGACGCTCGAACCACTAGGCCACCGGAGCGGTGGAACTTGTACGGTTCTAAGAGGTTGAGTGACACATCGGTTTCGCATTGTAATTCTTCTCTGAGTCAATCACCCGCTTCCAAAACAATCCAAAACATCAGCCACATGAATTCTAATTTATTGACACCATCCCCAGTAAAACACTAGTCTAGAAGAGCATCAACTTGAATAAAAGTCGCTCTAGGAATATATCCACCCCACCACCAAAGCAGAATGCCTCATGCGGGGAATTCTATTCTGGAGTCACTAATCCCAACCGCCACCAACACCACCACCACCATCCCACATTTTTTCCTTGAAATATATCCGACAGTTGGTATTTAAAAATACAACAAAGAAAGTCAAATACCTGTGCGAGTTTATATGTACCAAAGTAAGCTTTAAAAATACAGATATGAAAGGTAATACATGTACGAGTTTATATGTAAGTATGCTTTAAAAATATAGATATGAATGGTAACCACGTTTATATGCATCATAGTATGCTTTAAAAATACAGATATGAATGGTAACCATGGAAATAAATATTCTAATAATGTCAAGTCTCTTAGGAACTGACAGCGGATACATTGCTACTTTGTCAACCTTTCTGCAATATCAGGTTTATTATTTTCACGCTGTAACTAACTGTTTGATTCAGAGTCCATGATTTATATTTTATACTGAATATTCAGTTATCAAGTGTTATCTGATTCACCTCTATAATATACTGTACAGTCAAAACTGATTACATTATTGTTATAATAGCTCTTGTTTAAACAGAGACACCGTACATTTTGGTAACTAAAAAAAAATCATAGTTTATTCATGATATGCTATGCTATGAGTTTATATGCATGATTGAATGCTTTAAAATATCGATATGAAATAACGCATGTACGAGTTTATATGCATGATTGAATGCTTTAAAATATCGATATGAAATAACGCATGTACGAGTTTATATGCATGATTGAATGCTTTAAAATATCGATATGAAATAACGCATGTACGAGTTTATATGCATGATTGAATGCTTTAAAATATCGATATGAAATAACGCATGTACGAGTTTATATGCATGATTGAATGCTTTAAAATATCGATATGAAATAACGCATGTACGAGTTTATATGCATGATTGAATGCTTTAAAATATCGATATGAAATAACGCATGTACGAGTTTATATGCATGATTGAATGCTTTAAAATATCGATATGAAATAACGCATGTACGAGTTTATATGCATGATTGAATGCTTTAAAATATCGATATGAAATAACGCATGTACGAGTTTATATGCATGATTGAATGCTTTAAAATATCGATATGAAATAACGCATGTACGAGTTTATATGCATGATTGAATGCTTTAAAATATCGATATGAAATAACGCATGTACGAGTTTATATGCATGATTGAATGCTTTAAAATATCGATATGAAATAACGCATGTACGAGTTTATATGCATGATTGAATGCTTTAAAATATCGATATGAAATAACGCATGTACGAGTTTATATGCATGATTGAATGCTTTAAAATATCGATATGAAATAACGCATGTACGAGTTAGTATGTATCAAATTATTCTTTTAAATACGGATATAAAATAACGCATGTACGAGTTTATTTGTACCGAAGTATGCTTTAAAATACAAATATGAAAGGTAATCATGTACGAGAATATATGTACGATTGAATACAGATATGAAATAACGCATGTACGAGTTTGTATGTATCAAAGTATACTTTAAAAATACAGATATGAAAATTAATGCATGTACGCGCCGAAATAAGTTTTCTAATAATGTATTGTCAAATCTCTTAGGAACTGACAGCCCACAAATTGCCACTTTGACAAAACGTTTCTGCAATAATAGGTTTATTCTTTTTACTCGGTAAATAACTATTTGATTCAGAGTAAAGTATTTATATTGTATACTGAAGATTCAGATATCAAATGTATCTACCTGATTCACATCTGGAATATATTGTACAGTCAAAACTGAATACATTATTACATCTTTTGTTTGTACAGACACCGTACATTTTGGTAACTGAAAAATAAATCATAGATGTTTTAATCAGATATGCTATTCTATGATATACCCTCATTAATTTGCATTAAATAAACACTCCACAGTGTCCCATACTACATTGTACTATAAACTAAACGACACATGACTACATTCTTCAAGGAAAACACAAACGGTTTTTCTTTTCTTTCAAAGCTAGCCAGCGTACAATAGGAATACAAAAAAACTAGTTATTTCCCTTTTGCGTTCCTTCGCAAATGTTCTTTTAATCTTCTTTTTCGTCTTCTTTTATATCTTCTTTTTCTTTCTCCTTATCTAATGTCTCCTCCTCAACTTGGCAGAAGCAGTCAATATCAACAAGGGTCATTTACTTTTTCACTAGACCACTCAAATAGTCGCAGGTTCTAACCCCAGCCGAGTCATATAACAAAAATGACACTTGGTGTCAGGATAATGTGACTCGGTGGGATATCATGATACATGTGTGCGGCTTGATGTCCCAGTGCTAGACATCACTATAAACTGTTACGCTGCAGACATCGTTGCGATATGACTGAATTATTTTTATAGCTACGTTAAAAACCATATACAACATAATTTCACTATTTGACGACAAACGTTACGATTTTGTCCTCATCATTCTTCTTTCTGTGTCTTGGAGAAAATTACCATTATCTTCAATTCATTCTCATTATCACATTCCATCAACATTTACACATATCATTAATCAATTCTTATGTGCTTTGAATAACTTGTTTTTGAACAGAAGATTGGAATTTTTTTTCAGTATTGACACAACATCACATTGTTAAGCTAAACGAGATGATGGTTCATATATTTACCCCTTGTTTTAATACGGTTGTGTCTTGAGATGACGCGAAGGCTGTGTGCACTTCTGCTTGATGACATCTTTTGTTTCGGGTTCAAAAACGCTAAGGTGGATCATTGTCACACTTCTATTTATGCTGGAATTCGTCTTCGCTAATCGTCAGCACATACTTTTAACTTTGTTATGGGTAGCACTAGATAATGAGGTTGTTTCAGTTGACTATATCGTAAAGTTCTTGTTTGATGAATAAATCTAGTAAATAATGAAACATCTATGTTATGTCGTGAACTTTCGTCAGATTTAAGGCCACATTTTTAGCCGCAGAAACAGTTGCTGAAAGAAAGACGTCGCTGTTACCGGACAAGTTCGTTTAGAAATGGGTTTCCATTTTTATTCATCACATTGTAAATACAAGGGTTAAATCAAATTTGGTCGTCATCATTTCGAACTGTGAAGAAGAAGCAGTAGCAGCAACAGGAGAAGGAGACACGTCAACATGCAACATGATTTTCTGGAGTATGCACACGTTCTAACAGCAGTATATGTCTTTCGGGTAGGAGGTGTCCTTTTTTGGGATTTTTCAACTTGGAAAGTTTGGGGATGAAGACGTAAAATATGATAAGAGGCTGGAACGAAAATTAGAAAAGTAAGAGGAGAATGAGAAGATGAAACAAAAGTGGAGGAGAAGGAGAATAAGATAAGAGAAGAAACAAAAGAAGAAAAATGTAGGCCAGAAAATAAGAAGTTAGTAGAGGAATAGAAGAATTAGAAGAACTCAAGGCCCTTTCAAGGCCACTCCATTTTTGTCTCAAAAAGATTTGCTTTCTTGCAAATTACATTCGTTGAGTCGATTGTAAAGATTACGTAATGGTTGTTTTTTTTCTATGTCTTTATCAAAATCCCGTAAGTGCTGCCCCCGCCAAACGTTGTTTCATTGGTGTAGCTTAAGAACTAGCTGAACGTACCCTCCACCCGCTACCCGCTGACTAGAGGAACTAACCCGCTACCCATAAAAAAACCCAACCTTCCCTTGTCACTATACAGACCCGACATTTGCCATGTTCAATTTCCCTTTCATGCTAAACATTCTCAGGGTGTACTAAAAAGCCTTGTCACTAAACGTTACCTGGGGGGAGGGGTATAATGTATTTCCCAATCGTTAATAAAGTATCCTCGTACACTACTGCAGTACGAATGATTCACAGCGATGTCTTTCTTTTTAGTAAAATATTCACACGCTTGCCAAATGTATTATGGTGATTAAGGATATTGAATGCATTTAGTCATCACCTCACGGCACACTATAAGTCACAAACATGTTTCGTCTTGTGGCAATACCTCTTGTAAAACCATCTTTCCCGGTAGGCGTTTGTATTCACAGTGATGTCTTGCTGTTATAACTTTCCAGGTTGTTATACAGAAGTGATGTGGACTGGAAGTCGCACTCGTTTCTGGTAGACCCTTTTTATATAGACATTTTCTACAAGGATGGCCGACAATGTAGTGGTTTTCTTAATGTAAAATTATATGAGGTTTTGTATCCATTTATTCAACCTCACTTCTTCCAACATTAATAATAGCCTCTTCTTGGTGCTCGTCCGTACATGCAGCTGAACGGTCCCATTATATTTCTGGGTGATGGAGGTACATACAATTGTCACTGTCAATGTAAAGAACTTAATGTATTATAAACGTTCTAATTCATCCTACAATTTTGAACGGGTACTGATTGTCATCTACTCTTCAATGATTACATTTCCAAACTCGTCTGGAGGTGCAAACCGTTTGGCTTCTTAGCAATTAACCAATATAACATCTTCATGAATAATCTTAGTGTGTTTCATGGGTTTTTCCTTTGTCGTCCATAAGTTGAGATTAGCGAATTAGTTCTGCCAAGTATTCCGTCCTGGAAAATATGGGATATTGAGCCAATTTTCACACAAACAATGTTACATGACTTTGAAATACGATTGTCCTCCTTCGTTCTTTTTCACTTGTTCCGAAGTGATGCCTTCTCAAGAGTGATATCGTTCTTCAAATGTCTCTTTGTAGTCTGACAAGATGACATATAGCCACTAACGTATTATTTCGTGTGAGAAATTCATTGATGTAACCTGTCGTCGTCCCTTTAGTATTGCAAAAACAGTGCCAGTTTCGTATATTTTCAAGAACTGCTATCCACGACCCAGACAAGAAAACAATTCGACACTCACCTACATTTCCGTCAATGTGCGTTCTTCTTATTTAAGGCAGCAAGGTTGATCTTGAATAAATGTTGCAGTACTTGTGCGTTATAAAATAAGCATCTGGTTTTCTCAGCAATGATGTAGCATGATAGTTCACATCAGGCCAACCAGTCAGCCCTACGACAAATATCTTAATGCTGAGAGCCAAGCGAGGCAGTAATACCATTTTGAATGTCTTTGGTACGACTCGGCCGTGGTTCGAACCCGCGACCTCCTGCATCCAAGCTAAAGGCTCTATCCCCGAGGCCACCGGGACGGTCACTGTACAGATGTGTATGATTAATCGTCATGGGACTTACAATAGGACAAACGATATTAATGATTTGGAAAAATGGGAACCGTCATAATTTGATGAACATTAAATAGAGTATATACGAGTTTAGCTTGACACAATTGCTTAATAATGAAAATTAGATTGTAGTAAAATGAGTTATGTGAAATCTTATCCAAGTTCGAACTAAACAAAACTAAAGACAGTGTTTTAATGAAGGAATTTCTGCTCTTTTACAGACTTCACGTTTGTAGATTCATTACTATAACTAGCATTTGACTCATTGGTGCGGTATTGAAAGCTAATGGTTTACTCAGTTAAATCCGTATGGATTTATCTACACAAAAAACTCTCGTCAATGATTTATCTACACTGTTAATATAAGTTTGATCATGAGTACCCAGAAATGTAAAGTTTTGGATTTTAATTCGTGTTGTTTGCATAGGTTTCTATTTATGGAACTGAATTAGTACTGTGACTCCTAAACCACACCTAAAAGTCACATGACCTAGGTGTGCTCATCATGGAATTCTTAGAATTAGAAATTCTGATTTTTATATCTTGATAAGTGAGATATCATATTCATAGAATTTCGTTTATGAGGTGACGAAAATATGTATGTCCCTGTCTTCTATACCGTATTTCAATTTTCATTTGACTTGCATTTAATCAGCGACATATTGGTATATACAGCTAATCCAGTGTGAAGTTCTTGCTACACAGCCATTTATCATTCAGCTTTGTAATCCGTCCTTCGAGTTTTCAGATATTTTTTAATCTCTCACTTGATTTCGGCACCTGAGGTCTTAATCAAAAGTTTGGAATGCACGTTATGGTGGCTTCACTTGTAAAACTGTTTGCCACACTCTTTTTTAAATTTTAAGAATTCTCCCCTAAAGACAGGTTTTTGCAATCTCCTATTAATTAAAAATCATATTCCATAACTAAAAGCAGTATTATTTATTGGAACATCTTGCATTTTATGCCATAGCTCACTCTTATGTTTCTGTACTAACCTAACTGCAATATGGCAAGGGTACCTGACTAGCTGGAAAGTGGATTGAAACAGCAAATATCGGGTAAAAGTTGTTGAACAGGCTAAGACCTTTCTCACCTTTTGATATTCTGGTCTTTAATCAATCAAAATCAATAAAATTCGTTTTGACTTTTTACTTTATTCATGAATTAGCTAACATTTAACTTTATTTCTCTGTACTAAAATGGAACATTGTAGTTTTGAAGTATCTCGGCAATACCATCTCAAGAAAGAAATCGAGATACGAAAGAACAGTTATGCAAATGTTTTAAAGGCGAGCACGTTTTTAACAGTTTGCTTCCTAAAGGATGTAAGCCCTATTAAACGCGAGCAATCCAACATTTTATTTCGGAACGCACGTCATGGTGGCGTACACTTGTTCAATTGTTTGCAACATTCCTTTTAAATGTTAAGAACTCTATCCAAAAGGTAATTTTTCTCAATCTCCTATTAACTGAAAATTTAATTAGTTTGCTTTTTACTTTTTATAGAAAGTTACTTTGCGCCACTTACGATTTATGTGCATGAAATTCTACTTTGGAAATGCTTGGTATAATCTAAAGGCACAAAAATACCTAAAGAGAGGAAATGTGGTGAAAACGTATGCATTAAACTCATGATTTATAACATTACACTGTTAGTGAAATTAATATCAAAATAATATATAGATTTTACCGTACAAAATTTTCATTGATCTGCAGTTATTTTTTTCTGTATCTGTCTTACGATTTCTCGTTCGTAAATTAGCAAATTTATTTAGATGTTTTCTTTAGATACATACCATCTTGCTTTTTGATATTTTCATCCATACAATTTGGTTTCCTAACTTCTTATAACTCAGCTTGAGGTTTTGCATATTTTTTTCTTGGGTTTGGGTAGATTATTTGTGCGTGTGGGTGTGAGTCAGATTGTCATTTTGTTTTTTTAACGGTATATAAAGTCAAAACTCAGAAACATTTTGTTTTAAGTTTTATCTTACATGTTTTGCCTTTGTCTGTGTATGGGTATATTATTTTGTAAAGTGAGTGGCCCATAAATGTTTTCATGCAAGGAAATGTAATTCTAATATCAACATATTCAAATTTTAAGTGGTCTATATGCGGTCAGAGGTCAGTGTGCATTCTACTTGAGCAGTTCATGTGATCACCCTTTACAAATCATGATTTTTTTTTTTATGAAAAAATTCCTCTGGGATAACTAAAAATCTCTACGATATGTTTTTACGAAACATATAGCACTGATGACTACTTCAAATAGAGATATAGATGCATTTTAGTCACAAATTAAACAGTAGTATATAATTTCAAATTTTCCATTTTTAATATAACATAACAGGGATGTGATTTATCACACGATTCACATCACGATATAGTTCTTCAATATGCATAACTTCGAAATCGAATATAGTTTTAATATGACAAAACCTTTTAGTCTGCTACCTCTCAAGAAAATCTGAAAAGAATCCTATCGGGTGTCTTCATCACTATCCATCCATCCGTCCGTCCGTCCATCCATCTAGTTATGTATCTGCCTGCCTATATCTTTATTTCTATCTTAAATCATTATGCGTCAGATGTAATTGCATATCACGATTTAATATAGAGAAATGCTGATGATATTACGCAGAAGATATTACCTAAATAAAAACAGCAGAAATTAAATAGAGATAAAACGAAACGTTCTAGTAAACATCAGTCTCTTTTCTGCCTGGCAAAACTTGAAAAACTGTAAAACGATAAATTCCAAACAATGAACTTCATATATATGACTGAAGCTATTAATTATTCCTTTAGGATTTTATTTTACATGCGTGATATTCAACTTGAAATGTGTTTTGTTTTCAAGGACTTTTGCATTAGTAAAGAACAATAGTGGAATACCAGACATCTCAAAGAACTAAAATTATACATTTTTCCATAAAGTCAGTAATGTACAAGTAAATGGTAAAGTAAATATAAAGTATGAACGAGGTTAGAAATTTAAAGAAATTTATGAATTTATGGAAATAGACAACAGGGGTTTTTCTATTGGGTAGACCTTGAACTAGATGTAAAAGCAATGTTACACTCATACACCGGGTATCCAGGGCTTGGAACCTGCTTAGGGCCCCGTGGCAACGACTGTCAGTTGTCTGCAGCGGGTGGGTGGTCATCATTTATTGGAACGGTGGGCGCAGTTGAAAAAAAGTATTAGAGGACTGAAAACAACTTTTGGCCGGTCGAAAGCATCCTCTCAGAACCAAATCAAAGCTCTCTTCCAAATAGCCCTAATGCAGGCCAGTCAACTTTCACCTAACACGAGAAAAGACATTGTTATAGGTTATGACAGGAATACTCAGCTGATTATTCGTAATGAGATGCTGTAGAGGTGGTCGATGAGAAAGGTAATGAGGATGATGAAGAAATTGTGACAGAAACGTCAGACAGGACGCCAAGGTTCTGCTATTAAGTTTGCCTGGCATTGCTCGTCCTCCCTTACCGATCATATTCTCTGCAGGTCTCTGACGAGGAGTGAGGCGCGAATCTCGTCTAAAGCGTTCCAGCTTACCGAAGTGGATACGATGCTTTCCAGCGTACAAAGCAGATCTCAGAATACCTGACTCAGTGCGTACAACCGCAGCCAATAATAAAGACAGATAGGGGCCTTTTACATTCAACCCAAGAAGGTTA
Source organism: Unio pictorum (assembly GCA_030141615.1). Classification (NCBI taxonomy): domain Eukaryota; kingdom Metazoa; phylum Mollusca; class Bivalvia; order Unionida; family Unionidae; genus Unio; species Unio pictorum. The sequence continues at coordinate 5,092,329 of JARLTB010000377.1, forward strand.
CTGCAGTCTATTTAAAATTTGAAATGATATAAAAATTGCACTATCCCAGTTTATATGGACAAACTGCTGTGGCGTCTTATACCATTTAATTAATGTTTTTGGCATTAGTATACATCTAATCAGAGCAAACAAATGTGGTTTGGTGTTCACTCTAAAAATGTAATATTGTTATGATCGAATTCAAAGCAAGTTTAATTTATGGTAGATCACACACTGAATACAGACAGCAGCTGGCTTTGCTCCCCTTAATCAAAACCATAGCCTTAATTTTGATACAATGTTTCAAGTGCAAACGTTTATATATTATTTGCAAACACCTGTCCTCCAGCCCACATTCAACACCACAGACTATATAAGCACATCCTTCAGAAAAAATTCAGTCAAGAGTAAATGCGAGAAACGAATGGAAAACTAAAATAATTGCAAAACAATAGCACTGGAGACCTTGCGAGAGAAACTTATGTGGATGGAATGAAAATATTACAGTTTTGACTTGGCGTTCAGACTGCCGCCTCCGTTAAACGTTAAATTTAACCACGTCACGTCTCCTGTTGAGCTTTTTCACGGAGTACTGCAGCAGAATTTAGTCGGCGAGACAGATATATGCTGTCGGTTAATCCAAAACAGAAGTGAAATAAAATGTAGCACTATTTATTTTTAAATTATTTATGAAATATCCATATACATATTAAACCTTTTCCTCAATGATAAATTTTGAACAATCCTTGATAAATTTTTACACGTGAGGTAACTGGCTGTATGTTTCGTTATTGACCTTAACCATGAAAAAATCTTGTCTTTCCGATCATACATATGTTTCAGTTAAAACGGCAGTCATAAGAAGAAAGAAAAAAATCTAATTCTTTTTAATATTTATTTAAAATAAAAAGTACATATCCAATGGCAGTATAGCTTTACCTTAAATGTCTCTATAATTGTATATTTCATGGTGTGTGTGTGTGTGTGTGTGTGTGTCAAACATTGTGTAAGACAGTGCTGTCCAACTTGCATCCCGCGGCCTGATTTTAAATGGCTCGATATAACTAGAGAAATTGTTTCTACATTTATATATTAAAAAAAACCTCCAATCGCCTACTTATATATATATATATATATATATATATATATATATATATATATATATATATATATATATATATATATATATATATCACACCTTTATGTCTGTTACATATATTGGCCATTTGACAAACATACACGAGTCTCTCTCTCTCTCTCTCTCTCTCTCTCTCTCTCTCTCTCTCTCTCTCTCTCTCTCTCTCTGTGGATCACTTCATCTATTTTCCGTTCGCCTGTATGTCGATATATTTGTTCTGCCTTCCTGTCGGTACATCTATTTTGAATCACACTGTGAGACATATTCATATCATCTAAAGGTTAACCAAAAACTGAAAATATTAAACAGCAATAAAAAGAAGTTAAAAAAACTAAAGATATTAGAGATAAAGGAAGATATTCTATGAACGACAGGCAGAGCTTGCAAAACAGAACAACGATAAATTCCAAACAAAGAACTTCAGATATATTTCTAAAGCAATTAATTCTTTAATTCAGATTTTTGTTACTATAAAAATTTATCTTAAAATTAAATTTGCAGGAAGTTCCATGAGAACATTGTTGAAATTGAGCTCATTCCAAATTATAGCCCATTCCATTCAAGAATAACACTTACATCCAACTTGTTCATCGATTTCAGTAGCCACGACACAATTTTGATAAACTGCTGTATTGCAACTGTATCGCATTCCCCACATGGTAGCCAAGGACAAATAATTTATTCTCGTAGTCCTGATGTTCCACCAGGATCGCTAGTGGAAGTCAACCTAAGACAGATAATTTACTATCATGTTATTGTTGAAAATCAGTTATCCTCTTTCACCATGAGGCTAAGTGATAACAACTTGCTGATGTAATTTAAAAGGTCTTACATCAAATATGCAAAATTTTCAAGGAAGAGAAGGATTATAAAAGACGAACAGACGCATTATCAAAAATGATTAGTGACGTCTCTCTTTCAGACAGCGACGGTGACGACAAAGTCAATGACGAAGTCCCTATCTAACACAGGGCCATTCAATCTGTATGTGTTTCACCGGCGGTTGTCATTTTATTGCATTGTTTCATTTACATGTAGTATGCTTTTTTACCGTAAGATAACTTTTGTTGATTTTCTCATAATGAGATTTTATTGCAGATAACTCTTTCTGAAGTGCCATTAATCTATCAGTGCGCTCGGTTAGTTCTGTTTTGGTCGCTGCAAACTCGTTGGTAAACTCGGTTAGTGATTCCTTGGTCGTATAGAATCAATTTTCTTATAGTTATTTTAACTTTAAATATGTCTCCCGCTCCGATAATGCTTGACTTGTGTTACCTCAGTTAACTCATTAGTTTCATCGTTCGGTATTATACTGGGTCCGCGTCGCGCTGATTGTTGGGGTTGATTTTTCTATCCGCGCAGTAATATCTTTTCCAGGCAGTGTTCCATCAAGATCTGTTGGAAAACTTTCATTGTTTTTAGCGTGTTCTCAGATTATATACAGACGTGTTAAGCCGGTTATGTACGTGCGAAAAATTTTCGGCGGTGATTCAACTCCACGTTAACTTTTTATTTTATCTTCGTCACGCACAGACAAGTTTGTAGCTGGTCTAGGCAAATTATACATAAAACTGAAACAAATATGAAAAATAAAACTACAAAGTAAAGATGAAAGGTACAAATGAGAGAAAAATATATTTAAAAAAAATAGTAAAACGTATGAGAAAAATATAAAAATAATGAAATGTTTAGTCGGATGAACTTTAAAGTTCAGTTAATTTTTCATTTTTTTCTCACATTTTTACTTGATGGGTTTACTTTTCATCTTTCTTTATATTTTTATTTTTCATTTTTGACCCTTTTTTGAGAATTACACACATTGTTTCCCCGTCTTGTTTTTTTTTCATTTTCACTTTTCATCTTTACTTAAACAGTACAGATAATCTATAATGGAACCCTATTCAGCAAGACTAGGTGAAGAACAAATAAAAGCAATCACAATTCTTTTTTCCTGTTCGTGATTCTGTCTGGGAGAAACTACAGGAATGTCGAGTGCAGAAGATGTTATTGTTCGTCCGTCGATTCGACGAGGACCACTCTAGGCATCTAAGGGTTGGAGGGGCTGGTTCTGATCTGTGAGTGCGCAGGTGGCTGATGAGACCAACCCTTGCATGGAATATTCGTTTGCAAAAGGTACACTGGGTGAGTGCAACATCTCCAGTATGGTTTAGGGCACGTGCTTTTCTGGTTGGCCTCTTCACATGGACATTCTCCTGGGTCATTGATTTAATTACCATCACAACCCGAACCTAAGTCTTCTGAACTACCCACAACAACATGCAACGATGTTTATCGATAAAGCTCTCAATATGTTTATCGATAAAGTTCTTATTCTGTTTGCTGACCAGGATGAATCAAATAATATTTCTGTGCATAAATACAACTGTACAGGATTTTATGCAAAACCTGAATTTGTTAAAGCAGTAAAACCTATAAGTTGGGTCTCTGCAGGAATTATGCCGTCAAAAACTCACGGGTTAATCCAAAAGCTCGAGTGAATTTAGAAATAATGTAACATTAGCACGGGAGTAAAGTACTGGGCGTGGACTGTCTGCGGTTGACTTCCCAATAGTGTTGTCTATGACCTATTGTTGCTTCAGCTTCCCATAGGATGAACACGTGCTGGACATAACTCGTCAGAAATTTTTAATGAAGCAGCTGATATTAGTTGAAGATTGTTTACAGGTAGTAACATGGACATCACTGTTTATCGGGAACTTATCGATGAGATTCTTGAAGGAGTCAACGAAGATGTTGTCATGAACGGTTACTACAGCAACTAAGATAAATAAATGATAAATAAGATGATAACACATCATGTTCAACGTGGACATGTAATGGTCAGAGAAATACATTCTGAATTACCACCTTACAGCGCGATTTATGGAGATGGATTTGGTGATGTTTTTCATGGATTAGTTAGAATGTTAACCTCAAAAGTAGCACATGTTGCAAAATATATATCAATGAAAGCTTTTGCGAATGTTCGTGATGAAGGTATCAGTGCGATCGACGACGCGTCAGATAAAGCATTATCGGCAAGCAAAGAAAGATTAGCACTATTGATACGCAGACCACTGTGTGGTGATCCACAAACATTTATCATCTTAGCCGCGCCATTGGAAGCAAGTATAGCTTCAAATCTGATAACAGGGAGTGGTCTACGTGTTAAAGGAAAATAATTAGAATAAAATGATTAAGCTTATATCTGATCCAGCGTTTGTGATAAGATGTACCAGTCCTCAAGGATGAATATGTACGCGATTATCAATTTTATTCTTATGACACAAGACTATCAAATCCATGTTGACGAATTGAATTACAAGTCCATGATACAAGCAGGTATTCCAACCTCTATTTAAGTACAAGGTGAAATTATAAAGACAGACGATACAGCATACGCTGATGAAGTCAGAATTGGTTTTGTCAATAACTATCATGTTTGACAGTTCCACGTATATGATCGATGGAAGAAATATCGAAATAATTTACAAAGACGTCGACGTTGCCACTCCATAATATGTTTAGCAAGATAATAGTATGATTACGTGAGATCAGCTGAACATACAATGATGTTTGCAAAGGACACTACTGACCACCCTAGCGACATACAGTACGTTATAAGACGGCCAAGAAACAACGCTAACAACGCCGATGTACAAATATACGGCATGCCCATCCAGGAGGGATTTATGTTTAAATAGATCTTAAAGTATAATGATGACTGACACTTTCAACTCAGTCATGACAACAGCTGTCAGGACATCATTGGCCTCCATCGCCCAAAGAAATAATCCTGGGATACAGAAGAGATTCTGAATCTGTGTGATGCCCAAAGAGCCTCAAAAACACCGGACACACAACAGGGGAAGAGGAGTACCGAGAAACAAACAAAAATATCAGAAAATAAATTGAAGAAAGAAAATGAAGATTGCATTGGACAAAGTGCACAAAATAGAGAGCAGCCTGATAAAGAATAACAGCAAAAAAGGCATTCCAAATTGTAAAAGACCTCACCAGACAGAAGCAACCAAGAGTCAGTACCGTTCAAGACGAAAATGGAAAATGTGTCACAGAAGTAAGTGACATTACAGAAAGATGGACTGAGAGTTATAAAGAGCTCTACAACCATCCGTCCACAAGAGACCAAGAGGTGCTTCAAGTTCCAAACTCCACAAATGATGATGAATTCATCATTATCATAGAAGAGATGGAGTATGCAATAAGAACACTGAAGAATGAGAAGGCAGCTGAAGTAAACAACATCGCAGCTGAACTTATCGAGAATGGTGGGGAATAGACCTACTAACAAAAATCTGCAACAAGATCTGGCAGACAGTCGAATGGCCAACGCAGTTGATCCAGTCACTGATTATAACACTCCCCAAAAAAAGCAATCTCCAGTTGTGCCAGAATTACAGAACTATCAGTTTGATCAGCCATGCTTGTAAGGTGATGCTGAAGATAATCTTGAACAGAGTGAACCCACAAGCAGAAGAAGTAACTGCTGAAGAACAGGCAGGGTTCCGGAGTAGAAAAATGCACAACAGAATAAATATTCAGTCTTAGGGTTCTCCATTCCAGTAAAAGCAATTGCACTGGCGCAGTTGAGTGTATACAGTATCTGGCCTGATATTAGCTCAAAGTCATTTGGTGGATTACTATCGAATAAATCGTTAGTATTTGTGTATAAAAATAAAGATGAAAATCATGACTGGAGAATCGTAGGTATTCTGAAGGTTAGTTATCAATTCGAACAAATCAATTAGAGTAGAATAAAATCAGTGACGGGCCGAGGGTCCAAGACAGCTATTAAGAACCAACTTTAATTGTCGCGAAAGAAATAGACTCACCTGAAGGATGGCATGAAGTAGCTATGCCGGTACAGGCACCAATTCCTGAACGACTGTTGGCTGCTTTTTCATCAACAAATCGTTCGTATTATAGAGTAACCATGAAGCATGATCCATGGTGGTTTTTCATAGCAGAAACCAAAACAATACCATGACGGTGGTAAAATCGGACATGCCTTTACTCATCAGCCTTTCGTAACATGTTATTTTCCCCACGCTTTAGGTTTTATTCGTGTATGAGTGGAAATGAGATTCGATTTGCGAAACGATAATTTCGATGATGTCAGCAAATTTATTGGTAATGAAAACATCGAGCAAACTTATATAATTTATTTACCGATGGTTTTTACTCGGTACATGAACAAACTGCTGATTTAACAAGTATTAAAAGTGAAATAATCAAGAAAGAAGAAATAGTACAGGAGAGGTGCACTTTAAATGTGAAACACACTAAAAAAAACTAAGACGGCTTTTTCTATGAACAATATTTAATAACAGAAGTAGATTTTCTTAATTTAAAGTTTCCTGGGCTTCATATGGATACATTAAAAAAGGACAATGATAATATTATCAAGTACTCATTTATTCAAATTCATTCGGGATGGACAAATATTATATAACAAGACAATATTATTCGCGCTAACAATAGCAAACACGGTGATGGTCGTCATAAATCATCAAAATAAATCAATATATATTGTTAATATAATGTCTACAACCGCGGTCAATCTCGTAACTGATGGCAGTTATCAGACAGATCTTGAAAAATCAAATCAGGCTCTGCAAGGATATATTGTTTATACTTTTACGCCACGAGATATTTGATCCTACAGGAACCAATGAATCTTGTCTATCAACGATGTCATAATGCGATTTTACGCCACGAGATATTTGATCCTACAGGAACCAATGAATCTTGTCTATCAACGATGTCATAATGCGATATTACAAGGATACATTTTAAATTAACTGATCAAAACAGCCATTTACTTAATTTGCTATAAAATGTCCAAGTATTTTTTTTAAATGTGTGAAATCCTAATGTTTTCCAGAGGGAGGGCGATCACGTTATCCATTCGGTTTATACAGGATATTTTAAGACAGCAGCAGCAGGGAGGGCGTGGTCACGTTGTTGATCCCATACATATACATGCGGAATGCGTGTGAGCAAATGTCAAAGGTACATTTATTTTGCTTTTGTACACGCGGTGCGAATAGGTGATGCGTATGTATACGATGTGTATCCATTCATAGTTTGTCTATAAAATTTTCAAATATTTTGGGTATTTTGGGGTGTTCGAAGGCTTATTTTAACGATTGGACGGCTATATTAAAGTGGTGGGTACGCCCTCCAGAACAGTGACAATAAACAATTTCAGTTGGCTATACTATCGGCGTTATGTCCAACACGGGATGATCCTTATCTGCCACCGGAGAGGTAAGGAGCACCAGACGCGTAACTATATGCATCTGACAAGGATAGAATGTGGAAGATGACGTGTAGGTATCTGATCTTGTATTTTAATTACTTATAGTATAAGACCTTCAACTTCGACACTGAATATGTTGTAATGACTCTATACCTTCAAATTACGTAACCAAAAAGAAGCAAAAATAGCAAGGTTAGTCAAATCAAATAAAATTATTTCTCAAAATTACGAAGTGAATATTTGGTAGATACTTACGCTACTGCAAATTAAACCACAACTAATTATAAATGTCCATTCACATATCCAAAGGTGTAGAAAGTTCCGAATGAATTCCAAGTCTTGCATATCCTGGCGTACCAATAGTCTTGAGTGTATTAATATACAAATAGTCTTGAATGTCCTGATGTGACATAATCAATGAATTTGGAAGAGCTCACTTAAAAAACATTCAATGTGTTTATCAAGTTCCCTATATTTTCACATTTACACATAATCTACGCCGCACAAGAATGTTCTGAAAAACTAATAATTTTCGTGAAAAAATCAATTCATTCTTAAGCTTATCTTTTTCACATTTACAATCATGACATGTCAAGAACAAGATTTATATTATTTATACATGAAAATGGTAATTCTTATATTATACTGTATTACGATTGAGATGCATAACTCAGATTGACATCAGTAGTATTGCTAAATCCTTTAACTTGAAAGGCCTTTCATTAAAATAAATTTCGGAACAAGTTAGGTGTCGGGGGCGTCCTATATAAAGTGGATCAAACCCATGGATCATTATCAACTGAAGTTTTTTCACGAGTAATGACCTGAGATAGGGGCGAGTGTGGATCGTGATTGTAGTGGCTTAAGGTTAAAGGGTTGTCGCATGTTTTTCTTCTGTTGAATTCATTTCCAAATCACATTCTAAATCTTGAGTCTCATTTTTAGTTTCATTCATACATGACAATTTAATTGACACTTTACAAGAGATTTCTCAAACTTGGAAATGAATTATCTTAAATTATGTATATAATATTTAACCCACTTTTAATTTCCCGAGGAGAAACGAACATATGTCTCTAAAAGTGAAAAATACCTTTTCCTTTTCCTCCTCCTCTTTCTTTCTAGTTACATTTTAATCTTCCTTTTCTAGTTTTTCATTGCATTCCTTCATTTGTTTTCTATCCTCTTTATCAAACAAATTATTTAACCCTGAAACTGCTATATTGTTTTGCAGTACAAGATCTCTCAGTGCTGAATGTTTGATAATAAAAAGTTTTTAAATAGCATGTATTTCAGTAAATATACATAATACTAGATACACAAACCCATATGATACATGGTGGATGTCTAAACTTTAGGATTAGCATCAAGACACACGTGTAAGTTTAATTTTTCTACATGTACAGATGCAAATACAGGTAAATCAATATGTTATAATCGTATTTAATCTTTATTTTTGTTTGTTTTCTAATGGAAAAGATCAAATATTTCGAAGAAATCTTATATTCTTTAGTAGTTCAATCATATACATGTAACGTCTGTCACGATGTTTTATCTAAATTATGAAAATCTCAGGTAAAGAAAAGGTAACTTTTGTAAATGAAAAATGATGTTGTTGTAGGGATTAACACCATTTTCGTCACATGATAGGCTATACATGGCGGCCAGTATTAATGGTGGAGGCAGAACCCAGTGACAACCCTCGGAAAGAACCAAAGACCCACAAGAAGCAACTGGCTGGCTTTCTCACATACTCACACTGGCCGAATCTGAGACTCAAACCCACACGGACATAGGTGAGATGGCAGTGATCCGTAACAGAAAGCGCTTTAGACCACTCGGGGCCCCCATTCGAAATGTTCAACTGTTATATATTCTAATATCAAAACTGAGGTTCATATCCGGTGAATAAACCTCAGCAAATGTTTCATTTTTGTTTCAATCATTGGACGGATCTTGTGAAAAGTGTCACCCTGATTGTTCTCATTGTCTGCCAGGTGTAATCTGCTTAAAATAGCCAGAAATCTATCCCATACTCATTTTGTGCTGAACTGTGGGTTGATATCAGTAGCCCAGTAGGAATCGAGGACAGATTTATGAACAAAAACAAAATCGCTATAATCGATTCAAAAAAGATTTATTGATGCTCAGGTGTGACAGGCTGATATTTCTTCTTAATACTGTTCTCCTTCAAGTCTGCCCTTCAACTATGATCTACCATCAGATGCAATAACTCGTCATCACAAAAAAGTCTTAAATAGTTCATAGGTTCTAGACATTTAAGGTTGATTTACCAGTGAACAGCCATGCAATCTTTTCACATCAAGCAAGCATGTACATCAGACTGCAATTCCACATCAATTCCTGGCTCAAAATCACTCATGGGTATTCCATCAACACTTTGCCAGCTCCAATAATTTTATCCTCCTCAAATTCTTCAAAATCATCACTATCAGAAGTCAGTATTTGTTGCATCATATTCAGCGTCAGTGTGTATTTGTAAAACTTCTTTGCTAAATGGTAAATAGTAAAGTAATAGAACAACGGAATGCTTTTGTTTGTTTGTTTGATTAGGATTTTTAACGTAGGTTTAACAATTTTTCAGTCATATCGCTACAATGTCTGCAGTGAGGCAGTCTATAGTGATGTCTAGCACTGGGGCATCATGCTGCAGACATGTAGCACCAAGTCACATTATCCTGACACCAGGCCGACCAGTCCTAACACTAACCTCTTAATGCTGAGCGTCAAGCGAGGCAGCTGTTGGTACCATTTTTACAACAGGATGCTAGTTGGAAGCCTTAATAAATCAATGAAATATAGTTTTACAAGCATCCATGGCTAGTTGAAGTAATAGGATGTGTATATTGTTGCTTAAGACTTAAGTCACAACAAGCACTATGAGACATCAACCGAAAATAAATCACGACTAGCGCTTGAAGTGTTATAAAAGTGTAAATTCCAAAATCATATCAAAATAGAACCTGTATTGATGTCTTGCTAATGCAAGAAAAATTCTACCACAAAATACAAAATAAAAACAGAAAAATTCTACCGTAAAATACAAATGTACCTTAACATCTTCTGTATGCTTTATTCTGAGTAGCGTACGCAGTCGCATGTATTCTGATCGGGCTCGTTTTTTCCAGTCCACTTCCTGTTTCAAGTCACTGCTGTTAACAGGAACACTGTCTTCATCAACATCATTCTCAAGAGCTTTCTTTGTCATAGCTCTGGCAACTGCACAAGCTTGAAATATATCATGGAATATTCTTATTCAATTGGATCAACTTTCGGATCCAAATCAGGTTTGTCAGTTACAAGTGGATTAACCACAACCTTGTCTCCAGCTACGTCGTTGCCTAGCAATAAATGAATGCCCTCAACGGGTAAAACCGAGACTGTTCCGACTGTCACAGGTCCTGACACTAAGTCTCATGACAAATTTACACATTGAAGAGGAACATTAACAAAGCCTCACTCTACTCCCAAAAAAAGAACACTTTCATTAGAAGAAGACTTTTCAGAAAAAGGCAAAGTACCTGACAATAAAAAAGTCTGGGAAGCTCCTGTGTCCCTTAAAATTTTAAAAGGGTGTTATTGGCTGAATCACCAAAGAGTGATATAGAATCCTTCGATATGAATTGTTCATAATTCTCCATAATAAAATCAGACTGAGATTTATTAGACCCAACAAATGTATTACTTTCAATACATGACCGTGACATAAGAGCATTTAGAAAAAAGAGCATTTTGAACATGTCTGTCTTGATTCTGATACCTATTTTTCAATTTGTTGCAATCAGAAATAACATGTCCTTTTTTCTCGCAATAGGTACACGTCGGAAGAGACAAGGATCTAGAATCAAGCTTCTCTGAAGTTTGATTTTTGAAAGTTGTGCTAGTTTAAGTTTTAAAAGGGCTGGTATTAGGCTGAAATACGTTTCTGCCAGAAGACTGTTGAGTAGAAGCCTTGTTAACAAAATTAACTTTAACTTTAAAATTAACCAAAAAATATTCGACAGCAGCTAGAGCAGCATTCTCCAAGGTTTCAATCCTATGCTCATAGAGATAAGTTTTAACGTCACTATGGTTACAGTTTTTGAACTCTTCAATTAATATCATTTGCTTGAGATTTTGATAATCTTGTTCGACTTTCTTGGCTAAGCACCATCTATCAAACACTGCTCTTTTTTTCTAGCAAATTCGACATGAGTTTGTCCAGCTTCTTTTCTGTAATTTCTGAATTGTTGCCGATAAGCTTCAGGGACTAACTCATAACCTCTTAGAATGCATTCTTTAACCACATCATAGTCACCACATTGGTGAACAGACAGTGAAGTGTAAATCTCACTTGCCTTACCAGTGAGTACACACTGTAATAACTGAGTCCAATGCTCCCTTGGCCACTTTAAAATGTTTGCAACTTTTTCAAAATGAATGAAGTATGTGTCTACTTTTTTTTTCTCTGAAAGGGGTCACTAATCTAATATTCCTTGTTAAATCAAAACTTAAATTTGGATTTGAGATATGAAGGTGTTTTTCACTTGCCAGCTTTCATTCTACATTGATATTCCCTTTCTACCCTCTCTTTGTCATACTGTAATTGTCTTTCTTTCTCCCTTTCCTGTCTCTCTATTTCTCTCTCCTCTTTTTCATATTGTAATTGTCTTTCTTTCTCCTCTTTGTCATATTGTAATTGTCTTTCTTTCTCCCTTTCCTATCTCTCTCTTTCCTTCCTGAAATTCCAGCTTCCTCAACTCTAATTCCATCTTGATTTTTAATTCTAATTTCTTCATTTTTATGTCAGAGTCTGATGCAGACGTACTGACCGAAATCAAAGGACTTTTTTCCAAAACATTCTCTTCTTCCAAATATTGGACCAAAATCTTTTTGATATCTTGTTTCGTTAAAGAAGCCTTGACTTCAGAAAGATCATATTTTCTGGCATGTTGAATCAACTTATCTTTTTTGAAAAGATCTAATTGCTCCTGAGTAGGATTAGAAAGAAATATTTCTACTTTAGATGTCATTTTAACACAAGCCTGTCAATCTCACTAAAGATTTAAAAAATTCAAACAACTTGGGAAATTCAAATTTGAAACAAAAGTTTTCTGAAAATATCTCTAGCCAAATTCCAAACCCGGACGAGCCACCAATTTCTATGTTACGTGCTTAGGCTCGAATAAACAGTAACATAGAAAGAGTAAGAATAACAAGCTTGTAAAAACTTAATAAACAATTTATTGAGTTCAAATATTTTTCAGAAAAGAAAAATAAACTTAAGGTTTTAAGAATCAATTCCAAAATTAATCCAAAATAATTCAAAATATTATTCACTAGAGAAATGGCAAAAGTCCTGGTAATAAAATGTCCAAATAGTTCTAAGTTCGAATTCCAGCGAAGTATCAGCTAATGATATGGATAAGACGAATGTGCAACTATTGATTCTTAGTTGAAGTATCCAAGATGGAAGACGATGTCACTTGATTTAGTTAGTTCTTAATAAAATCTCTATGAGCACAACTCTTTCCCAGATAAATAATACAATAATTCCTCTTGATCCAAACGAATTGACACAATTTCCAGTACAAGGTCATTTATAATAACTCAAAAAGACACAACTGCATATTTTAACAGCTCACTTTTCTACTGAATAGCTCGCTCCCAAACATAGTTTATATACCTGTTTTTACGTAAACATGAAAGGGGTCACGGCCTTCTAGAATCTCGCGTATGACCCAACTAAAATAGAAAGATGTTTATATAAAACCCCACAACGTCCTTAGATCCAACCAATCATTTTAAAAGCTTGTTTACAACTCTGAAGCCAGGTATAGAAATGAGGTCAACACCTGGTGTTTACTCTGTAAAAGTACATGTCACACCCCACTTCAACGAACGAATCTTAAAACTTAAAATGGCAAATTTAAATCTAACAAACAAACAATAAAAATAAATATAAATGACTTATATCAAATATACGTAACAATGTATATATATATATATATATATATATATATATATATATATTTATATATATATATATATATATATATATATATATATATATATATATATATATATATATATATATATATATATATATATATATGTGTGTGTGTGTGTGTGTGTTTGTGTGTGTGTGTGTGTGTGTAATTATAATGTCCAGTGTATATACAGTAGAACCTGTCATGAAAGACCACCCCCTTCTGGTTCTGTCAAAAAAATATGATCTCTCAAGACAGGTGGTCTCCCTTAACAAGTTAATAAACTATATAATCAATAAATTTGTGCATTGAGAATGTGGCCTTTCAAGACAGGTGGTCTCACATAGCAGTGGCCTTTCAAGACAGGTTTTATTGTATATGTAATTATCTTGTCCAGTGTATATATGTAATTATCATGCATAGCGTATCGATGTAACTATTTATGTATATATGTTTATGTTGGTAATATTCAGTTATGAATTCATCAATATAGAATTTCATTTCATGCTGTCAGTTACAATTGAGAACAGAATGCTGATGAATGATCCTCTTTATTGATCAGGCGTGCTTTTATTTGATTGATTTTGTTGTGGATGCCACACGGAAGGGGAACAAGATCCGATTTGCAAATCATTCTGTAGATCCCAACTGTTATGGCCAAAGTCATGATGGTCAATGGAGACCACATGATCGGTATCTTTGCTAAACGGCCATGACAGGTTGGAGAGGAGCTGTTGTTTGATTACAGGTTAGTTTTTGTACTTGTTAGTCTATGACGATATGTATTGTAGAACTAGATTCTATATCAAATTACCACCTGCCTGACCTGGTGGTTTTAAAATATGTAATCTGTCATATGCCCTGTTGGATGGATGATGTTTACTGTTGAACAAGATCCTATATCTGTTGATCTGTGATAATATAAACAGAGGAACTACATCCTATATCAAAATACCATGTGAACTGTTAACCTGTGATAATATAAACTATAACTAAATCCCATATCAAAATACTATTTAACCTGTGATAATATAAACTAGAACTAAATCCTATATCAAAATACCATTTGACCTGTTAACCTGTGATAATATAAACTAGAACTAAATCCCATGTCAAAATACCATTTGAACACTTTTAACCTGCGACAATATAAACTAGATCTAAATATTATATCAAAATTTTCTTTCAGATATGGGCCTACAGAACATATATACGCTTTCAACGACAACTATAAGGCACGGGACTAATTTGGTATCTTTGTGTCACCTGAATAGAATTATAGATACAGGGATAACTTTTTCAGGGGTAGTCGTTGGGGTCATTCTTTACTGGTCAGTAGGTGACCTCTGTTTAATTGGAATCAGTCAGACAATGGTCAATATCACAGTGACAATGACAATCAGTTTTAAAAAAAAAACTATTTCAGTTTAATAACGACTGGGACCATTTGATGACCATAATAATAATAATAATAATAATAATAATAATAATAATAATAATAATAATAATAATAATAACATTAATGAGGATTTTCAATGGTGTCTACTCTTTTTAAGCTCTGAAACCTTGACAACGTCTGTAATGATATTACTACCCCCCCCCCCAAAAAAAAAAAAGCAGTCTGTCAAATGTCAAGATCTAAGTGACCTTGAGTTGGACAATTTGTTTCCGATCAATAAGTTCTAAATAAATTCTAAATGACATGTACCACGGTTCTCCCACTTTGTAGGGACCTTGGCTATGGTCAGTAGCTGACCCATATTGTTGCTGTGGTCAGTAAGACAAGGTCACGGATTCCGTTGGTGGAACTTTTTAACATACCACATTCTCTGACATCACAGCAGGCGAAACAAGAATACAGAGGTAGACCCCACTATTATTTATAAACCTTGAAATAAATTGTTATTTAAGGGATACATAAACTGAACATAGTTCCTCCTGATTTTTTTAGAGAATAATTTATACTTACCTAATAAATATTGATAGAATTGTTAAGGGTTAAAGTGATAGAAAGTGTATTGTTTGCTATATTATGTGACGCCAAATATTTTGCAATCGATTTCTACCAAAGCTCAAACACAACAGGGTCATTCGTGTGAAGCAGAGTCGTGAAAACCCGAAATAATCCTATATTAGACTATCGGGGGGGGGGGGGGAGGGGGCGCTCACCAGCTATTATGTAATGTTGAGAGAGTGACATATGTAAGTTTATGTTATTTACATTTAAAACATCCATAGTGGAGAGAGAGAGAGAGAGAGAGAGAGAGAGAGAGAGAGAGAGAGAGAGAGAGAGAGAGAGAGAGAGAGAGAGAGAGAGAGAGAGAGAGAGAGAGAGAGAGAGATTTTCAACGTAGCTGTAACAATTTTTCAGTCAAATCGATGTCTGCAGTGAGGCAGTTTTATAGTGATGTCTAACACTGGGGCATCATGTCGCAGACATGTAGCATGATGTCGCACCCAGTGACATTATACTGACACAGGTCAACCAGTCCTAATACTAACCTCTTAATGCTGGGCGCCAAGCGAGGCAGCTGTTAGTACCATTTTTTAAGTCTTTGGTATGACTCGGTCGGGGATCAAACCCATTGCCTCCCATTTCCACGGCAGACGCTCTAACCACTACGCCACCGGAGCGGTCACAATGGAGAGAATGTTGTCATACCTCTATGCTATTTTAATGCAATGTGGCTGATATTCCTTTTGATATTGTACTTTTGGAAACTAAATGATCTAAGGTGGTGGTCGGGGAGAGTTATCTCCTGTTGATATAATGATTGAGGGTTTATCACATGACTGTCTTTGCCATCGTGGGAGAGTAAGGTACCCTCTCTATAATGGGTGTAACTGAAATGAGGCCTAGAGGGTGTGTTTGTATTACGATGGATATAATTCGCGAAAATAGAACACATTGCTACGGTTTTTAGATCTTACAAAAAGGTAGAAACAAATGAAGACAACAAGCTTTGTAAAAATTAACAAATAATTTATTTCCATAGATAACGAAGGTTAACTTGATAAAAGAAATTCCGATTTTACGAAACAAATGTAAAATCAATCAACTAATTTAAATAATGAAGTTCTATTATTACATGTCCTAAATAAATTTGCTTTAGTCCACTGAATGTTTCTACAATCACGACAGAATACGAGTATCGCGCATAATTGTTAATTGGCAAGATTTTGCGCGAACTCTATACGCTTAACATATTCTGCTTTATAATTTTCCATTATCATTATCTTCCTGTTTATTCAGTGTGACTCCGTAATATAAATATCATTTGATAGGGTTATTCCGGTTACAGTGTCTTTAAACCACATGATAAGTATTGCAATATATCAATAATAATTATCGGTAGGAGAAACGGAGTTAACAATTTTACTTGCATCTTGCAATTGTCTTCTACGGTCTGATTAGCAAGCTGATATCGTGCGGTTCCAAACAAACTCCAACCATTATTTACAAGTGCAATTTCTGTACCAGCCGCGATATTGCAAGCAGCTGCTGTTAATATTTTACCATACACTTCAAGTGCAGCCTTATGCGGTAACAGAAACACATCTTCATCTCGAGTATTAAAAGTTTCAACACCAGCTTTATTTTGTTCCTTTGAGTTTTCATCGAGATACTTGAACTCAGTTAAAATCATCGTCAACATCAAATCCCTCTGTAAGACCAAGACATTTTTATTTAGAACCCTACATTAAATTAGTTTGAGTTCGTCAAGAGATATAACATCGCTGATCCCTTAGATTAATTTTAGAGATTAGAAAGCTGGAATGTCCACTTTTGTTTTATATACCAGCTTTCTTATAACTCGCTCAACTTCCGGCGATAACAATTTCTTTGTTGTTGCTATCATCGCCTATTTAGTATCTGACGTTGGAGGAATATCTTAAATGCTTCTCTCTTAGACATTCTTGGTATAGTTTTTCGACTAACTTTGTAAATAAATTTTCTTAGAATCCCCTACGACTTTTCTTTGATACAAGTTGCCGCCCTAATTGATCTTTAAGTTGCATATTTATACTTGATATTTGTTTTTCAAGATTAATCTGGTATATGACGTTGGAGGAATATCTTAAATACTTCTCTCTTAGACATTCTTGTTATAGTTTTTCGACTAAGTTTGTAAATAAATTTTCTAAAAATCCCCTTACGACTTTTCTTTGATACTTCGATTTTCCTTCATTTTTATTAAATATTGTATCACGAAATTAAATGTACTGATCTGACTCCGTCAAGTGTGTAGGTGTAAGTAATCAGTAACAATTTAATTATTGGGATAAAGTTGCTGCTCTGATTGATCTTTAAGATTTATACTTGACTTTTTGTGTTTCAAGATTAATGTGTTAATAAATTATTTCTCTTGGATTATTTGCATTTGTGATCCCGGTGTAACATCAGTTGAAAAACTATATAATGTCTGTCTTTGACTACCTCGCGCAGAATAGAAACCTTATGTAATTTAATAATTAATAATTGTGTTTATTTGTATTGCATTTCCAGCAACATTTCCATCATAACATATTCTTTGTTCGATGAGTGATACTTACTAAAGCAAAACAATACCGCAATACTTGTTGTTGGTGAAAATTAATTAACAACTATTTTTAATGTGATTCTTGCGTGCAATGTGTTCAATCTGGTTTTTTTTGGCGTTAACTCAAAATTGTCAGAAGCGACTTATCCGCTGCCGTTTGCTTTATTTATTAACTCTTTAATTATCTTGTTAAGATCGGTCACGTTATATGCACCTTGTGGAATTTTCAAGAACACCGGCGGTGATACACCTTGACAAAATTTTAATAAAAAAAATCATCATTGACATTTGTTGTACATTTGACATAGAATGCCATGCTGTACCATAAATTAATCCAATTTCATATTGTAAATGGGGAATTACGTTGTATTGGTGGATCATAATTAACAAAAAATACGTGCAATCGTTTGTTATTAGTGAGGAGTCGCGTGATAGTATTGTTAGAACATTTCTATAATGAAAATAGTGTTTTATAATATTTCACAATGTACATTTTCGTATTCGGAAGAGGTTAAATAACCGTTCGATCGATGATGATCGAGCATATCAATAATTGAATTGTTTATTTAGGTGCTAACATTTTCTGCTTCTTTTAATGATATTAGTATCATTAATCTGTCCACCATTTTCGCGGCTGAGGAAAAGACCTTTACACCACATCTTATCATTTTTATTTGTTTTTGTTTCCATTTCCTGTGCATCTGTTATATTATTGCATTTTTTGTTAACCTCATCTTCTTTATCCAAACGATAACTTTTCATCAGAAACATCACTTCCTTTATCAATAATTTGTTGAAATAAATAAGTCAATTGAGTCCTCGAAGGTTCATTCCACTTTATCATTTCCTTACAATCTCAAAAATCATCTTTTACGTATTTTCTATGAAATGTGTGGCATTCGGCATTAGTAATTACATTTGTCTCTCTTTCATCTAACATTTTAATAACATCTTTGGAGGGAGATTGTTGCTTCTCCTTGATACACTCTAACAAACCCTTTTCTTTTCATTTTTAAAGCTCTTCTTCAGATAATGTAGGTATTTCAGGTTGCTTGCAAAGGACCACTTCAGTTACCGGCTTATATTGTTTCTTTTTCTTCAGCACATTGTCTTCTACGTGCGGCAAGTTTCATTAATTCGATTGTTTTTGTCTATAGTCCATTGTAATTTATATTGGCTATTAAAAAAATCGCTGTAGAAATTCAAAATACGAAAACAATGCATTTTATCCGAATCACTAGCAAGTTTATTAATGAAAAAAGTTGTATTTATCTTTGGTTGCTTTATGATATCAATCAATAAACTTATTTTTCTCATCATCACATTGCTCGTTTGAAATATTTTTAATATCAATATTGTCAAGTTCAGGGAATAATATAAATCATCCGGTATTTTTTCGCATAAATTTATCAACGTTATAGAAACCTGATAAGATTAAATCGATTTACATTGAAAAGCACGATCAAATTTTATTCATCTAAATATTATTTAGCGAAATATCGTCAAATATAAATATGTTATGTCCAGGTGAGTCATGTTCGTCTACAGGAATTAATTCTTCACGTTGCCTAATAATAAAAATATATTAGCCAGCTCGAAGATCATCTATAAATATATATATATATATATATATATATATATATATATATATATATATATATATATATATATATATATATATATATATATATACTTTTCTGCGACGGTAAACCATTCCAGAATTACGGCAATGCTATTCCACCTTTAACTCCTTGCATATTACATTGCACGTGAATGAGTGAATTTTTGAAAACTGCCATCGTAAAACCTCTGCTGAAGAAACGAACACTTAACTATTACGATTTAAAGAACAACCGCCCAGCTTCTAATCTCCCGTTCATATAAAAAAAAAAAAAAAATCTTAGAAAAATTTGTTCTAACCGAACTTGTATCTCATTTGAATTCAAACAGTCTTTTTAACAATGCACAGTCTGCATATCGCCCTCGCCACAGTACAGAAACTACTCTTCTGAAAGTATATAATGACATTCTGCTTTGATAGCGGAAAGCTTACAGTAATCGCCCTCCTGCAGCATTTAACACAATAGACTATGACATATTTCTTCACCGTCTCCAGCATGTATTTTTCATTTACAGTGTTTCAAGTCCTTCTTAGTCAACAGGATACAAATTTATCTGCAAATGGAATACACTCCAGCCCAGTTGATCTCTGTTGTGGTGTTACACAGGGGTCTGTTCTTACGCTCCAACCCAGTTGATCTATGTTGTGGTGTTCCACAGGAGTATATTCTAAGACCTGTTCGCTACATTCTATACACTCAGCCACGCTCAAGTGTCATAGATCATCACCCAGTGACAAACCAATTGGACGCAAATAACACCCAAATATACAAGTCTAGCCACCCAACTGAAATTGATGCTACCATCCAAGGAAGAGAGAAGTGCATGTCTGATGTGAAATCATGGATGACATGTAACAAAGCTGCAGATGAATGACGATAAAACAGAGGCCATTCGGATCACAACACAATGACTTTCTCATTCACATCCTTTACCTCAAACAATAAGTATCAGCAACACCAACATTACATTCAGACAGTCAGTACGAAACCTAGGCGTTACTCTAGACAGTATTCTCACATTGCACTAATATGTCATGAACATATGCAAGGTTACTTATCTTGAGCTGAGACGCATAAGCTCCATTCGCAAATATCTTTCAGTCACTGAAACACTTATGTTTTCATTAGTACTTTCAAGCATGTTTTGTTTTCCATTTTTTTTTTTGCTTTTTTTTGTATCCATATCATTATAGATGTTCTGAAGGTCTTATAGCTTCTAAAGATTATGTTCAATACAAAGACCTCATTATTATTATTATTATTATTATTATTATTATTATTATTATTATTATTATTATTATACTGTAAAAGGAAACATTCTCTGCAAATGTTGTGCTTGTAAGTCAGTATTTCTTTGAGATTATAAGTACGCTGCCGATTTCCTTGCACAAATTAATCAAATCATGAAATTAATCGACTCTCAAAAACTAACCGTCGAGTTTTTATGGATTCCATCCCACATAGACATAAAAGGGAATGAATTAGCAGACCAACTGGCTAAAAAAACACTCTCCGAACCAAATTACATGCCGCTCAAGTATAGTCAGACTGAAATCTACAGTCTGATCTATTCAATGATCAATCAAACATGGCAAAAGGATTAGGAACTAAACAAACAAGGGAGAACTTTACATAACATCATTATGGAAGTTGATAGAAACATCTTAACGCCTAGGTGTAGCCGTTTTGAACAAACTAAAATAAACAGAATAATTCTAGGAAAAACAAAACTGGCCAACAGCTTTGGTAAATATATAGGACCTTTCCCACACAGCATCAATTGCTTCAGCTGTAAACTACCTGAAGACTTACACCACATATTTAATAATTGTAAAAAGAACCAAAAGGAAAGGAAAATATTTAGATGTAAACAGCTAAACATCTCTGCACCAAGTACATACCCGGAAGTAATTCAATTAAATAACACTAACCCTCCAAAAACAATTCAAAATATAATAGAATTACTTAGAACATCAGGACTTATCGATAAAATATAAGATTAAAAAAAATAAATTACACCAGGACCAAATAACACAATAATCCTGGTTCTTAACCTTATAGTTTCAAATAATCACATCCACACGGAATGGGAATGTACAGGATCAGAAGGGACTCCGTTACTCCGAAAGGGGAGCCCACCTACACTACGCTGGGTAAAACGTACCACGAATGATACCTATGCTAACCAAACCTAACAGGATGCTGTAACGTTAATGAAATTACCAGGCAAAAGATAAACGTTGAAATATCCAAAATAACAACGTATAGAACAACATAAAATTAACAAAAAAGTGTCTAGAAAACCACCTCTCTTCTGTCTGCTCTTACATCTCTCCCTATATACAGCCTCATTGACAGCATTTATACAACTAAACTATGATTACAATTCAGATTAGAACCCCAAAACTCCGGGATATCCTTATGGTCTAAACGTGACCATTTAAAAGAGTCTCCCGCTTTATGGCCTCAGATAGATATTATGAGGTAGTCTCAACATCCAAAGACTATCAGGCCCGGCGACACAATGTTGCAAATAAAGTTATTTACTCTAAGTCAGATCTTTAAATTAATAACATTATAAGGTAGTCAATACCCAGACTATCAGGCCCCGGAGCACAAGGCTGCATCATAAACTAAGCCATAAGAACAAAGGCCTATAACATAATTTAGATGGTCAAACCTGACCATCTAGCAAGACAACTCACGCTGCAATAAAAATTCACACAATTACCTTAATTACTCTAAAAACTAAATTTTACGTTATAACTACCAACGCGAGAATAAGCTGTCATATGAGGTTGTATACTCTACTTTAATAACAGCACAAAGTATTCCAAATTGTTAAGGAAGAACACGGAATGGACACGACGGGAGGAGGCAACATCAAGATGGAGGAACAACAACAAAAGCAAGACACCCAAGAAGGACACAAGGATTCACCAGAAGAAAGAGGGAACTATGGTTAAACCCTGTAACACTCCATCAAAATGCCCTTTTTTAAGGGCTATTTATGCTTACAGAGTTTCCTTTTGGCTCAGAAACTCTATTCGACAATCTCGTTCTTCAAAATCAAACTTGATCATTTTTGATTCTCCACCATCAAAATTAGCAACCCATTTAACCTGACATTAGCCAACCTACCCATGTCACTTAAAATACCTAGTTTACAAAATTAATAGGGAACACAAACTAAATGTACACTCTGTACTAGACATAAATTAAAATGTTAGGAAGATTAGAAAAAAATATTACTTGAAAGATTGACTCAATTGCACAGGTGGCTTACACAATATCGGAATAGGGTGTCCACTAGCAACAACTGGACTCGATTTAATAAAGCTAGGGCGTGCCAGTTCACAGATCCTTTTCCTCGGCCAGACATCAACACCAGCAAAAGACAAAAGGGGAAAACCATTTTTCACTAGTTATCATTTGGTGCCATTGCACCTCTAGCACTGCAGATTCCGATAGGTTGATAGGGTTGAGTACGTGGCTTTTCTATTCCCACTCCCCTATGTCTCTCATTCATGTCGATAGCCCCTTCTAGGGGCGCGACATGACGACCAAATTAAATAGCATACTTTGTATGCATAAATGCCTGTGGGAATGTGGCACCATTCCCTCCCCACGGGAAAATCTAAATCACTACCATAATAATTGGTAGTGTAAAATAGTGAACATATGACCCTTCGTGGCCGGTTTCACTTAAAACCTTAAATACTACTACCTCCAAGGTTCCCTACTGCCCCAATGCATAACGCTCACCATTCTTCCAATCTAACTAAACTTCGGAAGGACGGAAATGACTTGTTTAAGAAAATCAATATCTCTTTCAAATAATCAGCCTGTTAGTTTACGCGACGTTCAAATATGAAGCTGGGTGTTACGACATGCTCGATATGGCTCATTTAGGCCTCCGTACTTTTCATTATAATCAAGGTGTCTTGTTTCACGCGGCGTAATATTTCTGTAAATACAATTTTTCGTTATATCGCGTATCGCTATTATTGCTTGCGCAGCACGTGCGAGTTAATGTATTATTGCGCACTACTGTATATATATAACAAAGATATATATATATACTATAGAGGGAAGCGGGGCCCCGAGTGGCCGAGTGGTCTAAAGCGCTGTCCGTTACGGACCACTGCCATCTCACCTCTGTCTGCGTGTGTTCGAGTCTAAGATTCGGCAAATGTAGTTATGTGAGAAAGCTTGCCAGTAGCTTCTCGTGGGTCGGTGGTTCTTTCCGGGCTTTGTCCGGTTTCTTCCTCCACCATTAATACTGGCCGCCATGTATAGCCTATATTGTGCTGAAAAATGGCGTTAAACCATTAAAAAAAAAAAATAGAGGGAAGCTCTAAATCTATTCAGCTGTCGGGGCAGGTGCCATTTTAATTTAGTTAGAACCAAAGAGTTGGGCGAGTCGTATGTTTTCTTAATCAACTCTTTATTATTTACAATTATTATTCAGTTTCGTAAAAGCACGTTCATTGTTGTATTATGTGGTCACGTCGTTTATCGTATTTGTAAATCAATTTATTAAGAGGATATGACCTATGCAATTTGGTAGCGAGATAATTTTATCTGGTCGCTAGTACGACTAATTTCGAAAACATACTATAATAGCATTTCGTATTTTGATTTTAATTGCATTGCATTCTTACGTCATACTTCAAACGGGTTATGTTAACCCATTCGTAACTATCATATATTCTTAAAGTAGTTGCAACTAAAACAGTTCCAATTAAAACAGACTATTAGGAAAGTTGTTTCTTTTCCATATTCAGCTCGATGGGTTTGTGAATACTATGACGTCTGGTGCACCATTACGTGTTGAACCCACCAGTTCAGTGCCAACGTACGGGTGGGTACAAGTTCGGAGGGTAGAGTGACCGTGCCGGAGAGAAAGCCGAGTCAACACGTATCTTACATTCATAGTAGTGTTTGACTACATCCATTTTCCAATCACAGTAGTGTCTTGACTACCTGTATTATTATAATAACAAGTAGTGTTTTGACTACAAGTAAAGTGTAATAACAGTAGTGTTTTGACTACATGTAAATTATGACAGTAGTGTCTGACTACATAAAAGTTTGCAACAAGTATTTGCTTATTTGATGTTTGCAACCAGTAGTTGATTATATTAAGGTTTTCAACAAGTATTTGTTTATATGTTGTTTGTAACAACTGTTTGACTACACGAGGTTGATATAGTAGTCAAATCATATTTCATATGTTTTATATTCATATTATATGCCTTTGTGTTTGTTATTCTCGTGTGAGTGTTTAATACATTGTCGTTGTCACTGAAGAACGTGTTTGTTATTTCTTAAAACCCTTCCCAGTCTCAAAGAGTCAGCTCGATTACGTTACTCTGGGAAAGAAGAGGTTCCACCCCTTAAGTCGCTCGTAATTCCGTTCTTTTTTATAGTGTCCAAAAGTAGTGAGGAGAAAAGTTCGCCAAACTCCTACAGAGACTACCCTAATAGCAACAAAATGGCAAGTGACTTACAAATTGACTAAAGAAGGAGTGAAAAGTGGCGAACCCGCTCTTTAAAAGTTGACCTGGGAAGAAATAGCGTTCATTAGATAAAAACAAAACTCTGATGAATATTCATGATTAGCTGAGGTGCTGGTATATAGATCAAAGGAAAACCTGAACTGATGACAATCGGACATAGCGTTGTGTTACGTATCATGTTAACAACGTTGACGTCATATAATCGTATGTGCTGGCTTTCTACTAAAAATCGGTTTTACACACGAATGTCGCCATCAGCATCGGATTAATTCGTACAGATGTGGAAAATGGCAGGGTTTCTCAGTTCTATGGAAAGATTACAAGGTTCAAAATGGGAAAAAACGTCGATATCTTTTGGTTTAACTGAAACGCAACGATGTTTAAGACCAAAGTCTTTCAATATTCTTTATTAATCAGACGATTAGACACATACGACGTATGCACGTAACGGCACCATTGGGGTTTTAACGTTGCAAGTCAAAATAATTAATGCTTGATCTTAACATAGTTGGTGAAAAACACGCGTGTGCATTCCATGTTATATTAAGTCAGCATGAATAAACGTCAATTTGAATTACCATTCCATGATATAGAAATTTATAATGGTAAGCTTACTTAGTCCCACAATGAGTTCTATATCTCAAATATTGATAAGCACTTTCGATAGCTTTTTACATTCACGGTTATACATTTGACGATCTCTTGCATACATATATAAAAGTTCGATACCCCCTTTAAAAATTATGGAAACGTCAGAATACTCTTTTGCTTGGTTAAGTAAAGAAATTGCTATTTCTTTCTTGACAATTAAAGACACACACACACACACACACACACACACACACACACACACACACACACACACACACACACACATACATACATACATACATACATACATACATACATACATACATACATACATACATACATACATACATACATCCATATTGAACGATCTGCCAATATTCATGCAAGTGAGTAGCAACGGCTATCATGACAATTTAGATCAGAGGACCACACTCGTGTGCATACGTAAAGTTTGAGTGTGGCATCAATTTCAAACAATAGTTGAAGGTTTGTTAAATATGCTGGCAGGAGCGCATTTTTAGCTCCTTTGTTTTTTTTTTCTATTTTTTTTTTGTTGTTGTTGTTGTTGTTGGGGGGTCTAATAGTTTTACGGTTGCAGGCCAAAACATGTTTACGTAAAATCCGGGTGCAACTCCCCTACCCCTCTGCCCATAAACGCAAGCATTGATGTAACAGACGTGGACTTGTATAGTAATATTTTAATTGGGGATTGCATAGTTACATGGCCGGAGCTTCCGCTGGGCGAAGCAGACAATCACCTAGGGCGCTGGGCTAAGGGTTTATAATTTTATTTCATGATGGGCGGGTGGGGGAGGGCGTGAGTGAAAGGGGGCGCCATATATATGATCTCGCCTAGGGCACCAAAATGGTTTTCAGCGGGGCTGCATAGTTACTGATATAGGTTCAACGCTTTTACTTCCACTGGTTTTTCTCTTGTTTGGGAGCCCCATGATAACTTTTTTGGGCGAGTTTACGCGAGGTTTTTACACCGTTATAATTTTAAAACGTCGTAAGTGGCGGAAACTTAAAAAGAACATCTGAAACGGAGATCTACTCGGTAGCTCTCTATACAGATCGTACTCTGTAGCTCTCTATAAAGTTTGTACTCGGTAGCGCTCCATATACCGGTAGCTTGTTAAGATGCTATGGAAAATGAAATCCTATAAAGCTATGCCTTTGTGTTGCAGTGGTAAATGTCATAACGATGATAACAAGTCACACATAATTTAGATATTTATTTCAAATAATTCAGAAATGTTTAGAATTTGATAAAGAAATGTGAAGCATTGAAGCCTAATGTTCTACAGGAGTAGTAATAGGGGGCACTATAGCCTCAATGGGAAATCCAGTCAAAAACGGCTTGGGGCACTATAGCCTCAAGATTTATAGCCTCAATGGAAAATCCAGTCAAAAACGGCTTGGGGCACTATAGCCTCAAGATTTATAGCCTCAAGGGAAAATCCAGTCAAAAACAGCTTGGGGCACTATAGCCTCAAAACAGCTTGGGGTACTATAGCCTCAAGGGAAATGGAACAGGGTGGGTCTGTATAGCGTCAAGGGAAATTGAACATAGTGGGTCTATATAGGCTCAAGGGAAATATAACATGGGGAATAGGATTGGTATAGGGGACTGTAGAGGGACAAGGGAAAAAAAGGGTGGCAATGAAAGCTACTATCTTTTCGAGACTTATGAGTGGCCCTGAAAAGAGCCTTTGGATACTTCTTCTTCTTTTATTTTCTGCCATTGTTCCACCACCTTTTGATTTTACCAATGATTCCCGTTTTCTTCTTCTTTTCTTCTTCGGGAATCCAGTCAGGATGTCCCATAGCTCTAAACTTTTCCTGAACTCTCATCCATCTTAGATTGAGTAGATCAAAGTCCTCTTTCGTCTTTTTGTTCTTTTTTTCCTTTCTCTCCTTAGACCAGTTTTCTTTAATCTGGATCACCTGTTCTTCCATCACCATTCTCATCATTGCTTCTGCTTTCTTTAGCCTGTCTAGACCCCACTTCACATATTCCCACTCTATCAGATGTAATGTTTCTTCTAGAAAACACCTGACTTTGATGACATGATCAAGTGCTTGCTTCAAGTCCCCTATTCTTATATATTTTCTTTTAATACGTCTTCTTAATTTCTGGTCTTCCTCCTCTATCATACCTTCTAATAAATCTCTTGCTAATTTCAGTTGGCTTACAAAGCCATGGTTACTCTGAAATTCTTCCTCGAGTCTTTCCACTTGATATTCTGCATCAAGGATCCCAAACCAGCTGTCTCGGAGTTGGATAAACAATTCAAAATTCATCTTGATGTGTTCAACATTGAATGGCTCCAAGGACTGACTGACTTTGGGTGTTTTATAGATGTAACCGCCCACTAGGGGCATTTGTACATCTTTTATAGGTACCATGTCGGTACCCATTTAGGTGGGAGGGGTGTTACTCCCTCCCTTAAAAGTGCTTAAATGCACTATAAATTAAGGCGTTCCCCTGAATTACTAAAAAGTAACTATCAAAGGAAATGGAAGCCTATGGGGTGGGTAGGAATAGAGCATACACACACCCACCCCCATTCGATATCAACCGACCAGAGCCAACAGCAACGGCAAAGGAGGAAAGGGTCCAGGTCCAGGAGCGCAGCGACACAGCAACACACACAAGAGCACACAAGAGAGAGACAGCAAGGCCACAGCCGCAGTCCACACCTGAAACAAAAGGGTCGCACTTATTTCAAATTCAGTCCAGTTATACTAAGGACAGATTAATATCCAATAATGTGTTAGCCACCTGTGCAATTTATCAAATAAAAGAGTTGAAGAATTGATATTTAATATCCTATATTTCCAAAATTTCAAGTACATAAGCGTACATAACATAAGTCCCTAACAAATTTTGAATATTAAAAATGTCTTAGCGACATATATTAGTGTAGTCAATGGTAGATATTTTTAGTTGTGAATTTGAACGGAGGTACCAATAATAAATCATATCAGCTTTTTAGGGCCACGGAAAGTTGTTCAAAGAGGGGTACTCGTAACCAAATGAGCCCCCTATTATTCAGGCAAATTGACTATGGCAATGAAAAAATCTTTTCACTACGAGGTGGTCCGGTGGCGGCCGGCATGACTGCTTCTATCTACATCCATGTCGGGGTGGAGGCCTCCATGATTGCTTCAAGTTACATCCATGCCGGTCACATTCTCAAGTCGCACCAGTGCAAGCAACTACCACTGTTTCTTCTCCATTTCCGTCTCTGCCGCAAGCTAGTGGGAGTTACGAAACTTCCATGTCGAGTCCACGTGGTAGTCGCCACTTTCCAAGTTTCCCTCCATGTCCGTCCCCGCCACAAATCAAGTTCGGGAGTTACGAGACTTCCATTTCGAGCCACCTGTACTAGCGACACCGTACGAGTCGAGTTTTTCCTTTCCGAAGAAGCGACGGGGCAACATCACAAGTCGTCCTTAACTTTTCAGCCCAGGATATCATCATGCCATTACAGCACTCCCATTGTGACGTCACCAGGCCACCCGCTCCAGAAAAGACGTCCTCCCCGGTCCACAGCCACTGCCTGAATGAATGATGATGAATGAATGGCTCCAAGGACTGACTGACTTTGGGTGTTTTATAGATGTAACCGCCCACTAGGGGCATTTGTACATCTTTTATAGGTACCATGTCGGTACCCATTTAGGTGGGAGGGGTGTTACTCCCTCCCTTAAAAGTGCTTAAATGCACTATAAATTAAGGCGTTCCCCTGAATTACTAAAAAGTAACTATCAGGGGAAATGAAAGCCTATATTGGGGGTGGGTAGCAATAGTACCCACACACACCCACCCCTATCATCCAATCGAGCAGTTGTAAGGTAGCGAGGGGAAATGTTTCCTCATTTCGCTAGTAATTTTGTGAGCAGGAACGGCAAAGGAGGAAAAGGTCCAGGTCCAGGAGGGCGTTGACACAGCAGCACACACAGAGCACGCAAACAGCAAGACAGCAAGGCCACGAACGCAGTCCACACCTGAAAAAACAAGGTCATACCAAAGGTCAAATTCAGTCCAGTTGTACTAATGGACAAATAACATCCAATAATGTGTTAGCCACCTGTGCAATTATTCAAATATTTAAGTTGAAGAATTATTATTTATCATCCTATTGTTCTAAAAATCTAGTACATAAGCGTACATGAAATAAGTCCCTAACAAATTTAGAAATTAAAATGTCTAAACGACATATAGTAGTGTAGTCAATGGTAGGTAATTTTGGTCTTGAATTTTGCCGGAGGCAATACCAATAAGGTCAAATTAGCTTTTTAGGGCCACGGAAAGTTGTTCAAAGAGGGTTACTCGTAACCAAATGAGTCCCCTATTATTCAGGCAAAGACAATGAAAATCTTTTCATTATACGACTGCATTCCTTGTAGTACTGGTGGTGGTCACTGTATCCGCATGGAAGCTGAAATCGTATCACACTTCTGAGTATCAAGGGTGGAGTTTCGCTGACTTAACGATATCATCCTATGTCCTCGTGCAGTCCTGTGGGACAATCTCACTCCTATTCTGATATCGCCAGTCAGCGCGCCCAAGGTCCGCCATATTGTTTAAATATCCATGGCAGGTTACAATATGGTCTCAAAAGTATGACAAAGCAGCAGTCAAGCAGCTACAGCATCCAGTATTCTTCTCCTTGTATTTTGATGAAAAAACGGCCACTATTCTCCCCTCGCTAAATCCCCTGCCACAAATCAAGTTCGGGACTTATGTTGATTCTGCGTTGAGAAAGTCGAGGTCGCTGCTACACAGTATTCTCGCTGTTTCCATTTCAGCCACGAACAAGTCGGGAGTTACGAAATTTCTTCTTTAAGTCCGCTGTGTAATTCGCCGCTATACTAGTTGATGTTACATTCCATTGCTGTGACGGGATAACATAACAGCGTACATCTTTAACTGTTAAGCCCAAGATTCATGCTTTCGCAATAGCACTGTGACGTCACCAGGTCGCCAGCTCTGGAAAAGCCGTCTTACTCGGTCCGCAGTCTTCGCCTGAATATGAATCAATCCGCTCCAAGGACTGACTGACTTTGGGTGTTTTATAGATGTAACCGCCCACTAGGGGCATTTGTACATCTTTTATAGGTACCATGTCGGTACCCATTTAGGTGGGAGGGGTGTTACTCCCTCCCTTAAAAGTGCTTAAATGCACTTTTAAATTAAGGCGTTCCCCTGAATTACTAAAAAGTAACTATCAGGGGAAATGGAAGCCTATATTGGGGGTGGGTAGGAATAGTACCTACACACACCCACCCCTATCATCCAATCGAGCAGTTGTAAGGTAGCGAGGGGAAATGTTTCCTCATTTCGCTAGTAATTTTGTGAGCAGGAACGGCAAAGGAGGAAAAGGCCCTGGTCCAGGAGGCGCGGGCGGCACAGCAACACACAGCAGAGCACGCAAAGAAAGGGACAGCAAGGCCACGGACGCAGCATACACCTGAAAGGAAAGAGCCATACCTAAGTCAAATTCAGTCCAGTTTTACTAATGGACAGCCTAACATCCAATATCGTGTTAGCCACCTGTGCAATTATTCTAATACTAAAGTTGAAGAATTGTATTTATCATCCTACCTTTCTAAAGAACTAGTACATAAGCGTACATAATGAAGTCCCTAACAATTTTAGAAGTTAAAATGTCTAAACGACATATAATAGTGTAGTCAATGGTAGGTAATTTTTGGTCATGAATTTTTATGGAGGTACCAATAAGGTCAAATTAGCTTTTTAGGGCCACGGAAAGTTATTCAAAGAGGGGTACTCGTAACCAAATGAGTCCCCTATTATTCAGGCAAATGAAAACACCATTGTAAACGCAGGCTTCGTCTTCGGGGTGCAGTAGGTGGAAGCCACAGAATTGTCTCATGTGGCCTCCTATTATCCCTGCTGACTGGTTAACTTCTATCTTCTACTTCGCTGAACACTGGGTTGTCGAAATGTAATCCCCGTGAGTACTCTTCAGTGGTGGTACTGGGTCCCTCCAATGATGATGGCTCTATGATAGCCTTATAATCCGGCGGCCATCTTGTTTCTCCACGTGGCACCATTTCTTGTTCAGCTTGTATGGATTTTACAGCAAACTATCTTCTGGTGGCTGGAATATCAGTGGTGAAGTCTAATAGTAGAGATAAACTCGATACTGATGCTCCTTACTACTCGTATGGGTGCGTTTTATTTTAGCACTCCTAATCGGTAGTAGTTATCTCGCTGTATCCCATGCTTTCACACTGTATAGCTGCTGTCCCGGTCCTGCCTGCTCCGTGTTCACTGCCTGAATGAATGATGAATGTGGATGTAGCCAGACTGCTTGCTTGTTTGTTTTATAGCTGCAACCGTCTACTAGAGACATATGTGCAGCTTTTATAGACACCATATCGATGTCCATTTTGGTTCCCTCAAAGAGGGGAAGAAGCACTCCCTCTCCTTAGGAATTAAGTGCTTAATTGTACTATTATTTAATCAGTGTTAGGCATTTCGCTGTATTACTAAAAAGTAACTAACAGGGGAAGTGAAAGCCTATAGGGTGGGTAGGAATGGTGCTACACACACCCACCCCTATTGTAGATACCAATCGTAGTAGTAATGGTAACGAAGGGAAGTTAACACACTTCGTTAGTAATGGCATGTCCGGAAGAGGCAAGGGCGGAAAAGGCCAAGGTCAAAGGGTCCATCCAAGGTACTGCAACCATCGTCCCACACGCAGAGGCAGCGAACGCACATCCGGACCGAGAAACGAACAAACCAGAGGAGAGCCAAAGTCCCACACCCTTATTTTAATATTTGCAACCCCATAAGACATGTAAAGATGAATATGCTATATTGTTGTGTTGTGTATTATTTCGATGTTATTACTATCTCGCTACTATTGCAACATTGTGTTGCGGGGGTCTGATAGTCCTGGATTAAGACTACCTTATATATTCTAATATGGTCATAGTGAGTGTTTGCAATGTATGCGTATGTGTCTATGAGGTTGCAATCCCTGTCGATTGATTTTAATTTAATCCAGTTTTTCTAGTGGAGGCCCTATACCAATTATGTGTAAGCCACCTGTGTAATTGCGTCAAGCTTTACAAGTTTCGAATTTCCTAACACTTATCACTATGCCCTAACGTAAGTACTTAGTGTACTATATAATCGCCACCATCCTATCAGTAAAAATTCCTTTGAGGAACCTTTACCCTAAGAAAAAAAAACAAAATACCTACACGAATGTGTCAAAGTGACTATGTAAGTTTGTTCTTGGTAGTTTATTTAAGTTTTAAATTTTGATTGGGTGTGGTCCAAAAAAGCCATATTAGAGGTTCAAGTTTGGTCAGCCAAATGGAATTCTCTGTTACCAATCGAGTTGAGAATTCACTATAGAAAATAAACATTTAACAAGACAAGGACATAAAGATTTTTAGAGAGAGAAGGGAAATGAGTCAACACTAGCTTCCCAGAGAGACTGATAGGATTAGACACAGAGGTACACCTGACTGTATACATGTGCTTACACCTATCCAGGCGATCTATAAATAGAAAAGACCTGTGTCCCTACTGTTTCACCAGCCTTCCCCTATTCCCAAGAATCACAGAGGGAAGGAAAAGTAACATTACAAGACAAGTACAACAATAACATTTAACAATTATATTAGATATAAAGCAATTAATTATTAAGAATAAGTAACAAGAATAAAACAAACAAGAACAATGAATAAGAATTGAAAAAAGAGAACGGAACAAGAACAATAATAAAGAATAGCCAAAATTAGAACTATTATTAACAATTGAAATTTCTACATGTAGTATTAGTAAAACAACAATAACATGTAATTATTTACGGACAAGGCTATTATCACATTAGTTAACTTTAAACAAACAATATTATTAATTGTCATGCAACAAGAAGTTGTGATACAAACAAGTAATTAACAGTAACAGGAACTTAAAATTAAAAAACAAATATAACTAAAATTAAGTCTAATAGCCCTGAAAAGGGCTGTTTGATATTCCTATGAATCTGTAGTCCGTCCTCCACGTTTCCACCGACTTCAGAGATAGCACCATGAACTCCGTTGATATTCCTAAGCTGTCCACTTTTTGTAGAAAGTTTATTATGCTTTTTGAATATCAAGTGCCAATGACTTGTTCTAAGTTGGAAGTGGTGAGTAAGATGTTAGTGATTCTGATTACAGACTACAGTTGCAAATAAAATTTGAAAATCATAGGTATATTATGGCGGTAACCTCTGTATCGCACCATAATAAGCAGATATAGACTCGTGACAACGTGTTAGCTCATTATGAACTAATTATCTATACCCACCCATATAATGTTTCAATCAGAGTCACAGGCCATTTAATATTTTAAGCTATTTTGATTTATATTTCATTATTATTTGCCTAAGATTTTCCTATTTTTAATTTAACAATTACTTGACAGTTCAAGCGATGATCTCTGTAGAGCACCATAATAAGCAGATATAGACTCGTGACAACGTGTTAGCTCATTATGAACTAATTATCTATACCCACCCATATAATGTTTCAATCAGAGTCACAGGCCATTTATTATTTTAAGCTATTTTGGGTTATATTTTGTTATTATTTGCCTAAGATTTTCCTATTTTTAATTTAATAACTTTATTTGTGAGTAAAATACGGTAATTATTGTTATTTCTTTTAGTGCGCTTTTTATACGTTAATGTACGGTATTTTTATCAATACGCTTTTTTCATAGTAATATACGGTAGTTTGAATGGTAGTAATTTGATACTTTATGGAGATTTCCTTCTGGCATATTTAGGTAGAAGAGGTGTGTTATCTTCTGTATAACTCTAATATTGTTTATTATTAATTATGCTTAGTCATTATTATATTTTGTGCATTAGATTTGAGTTTGTGATAAAGTCCATAATATGAGTAGTAATTGATTGCAGATTTGGCTGCTTTAGATCAAGAAATTTTGGATATAATTTAGTTGTTTTGCTTATTTTCAATTTATTTTTAAGGATATTTCTATGGGTTATGTTATTGAGACATTTATTAAAAATATGTTCCAAATCTTCTACTTGATTACACATAAAACATTTAATATTGTGGGGGAATGGTCCTAAGTATTTTGCGAAACTGTTAGCCAATTTCGTTTTTCCTACCATTATCCTATTCATTTTGATTTGTTGTGTTCTTGTTTTACCTATAGGAGTAATTTTCCTTTTGACTGTTTTCATGATGTTATAAAGTACTCTCCCTTTTATTGATATATTCCAGTTATGTTGCCACTTACTATTTATCATGTCAGTAATAAATTTGTATAACTCTGTATGACTGTACTGTACCTGTTCATATGTCAATTCATGTAGTTTTTCTTTCGCTATTTGATCTGCCAAATCATTACCTTTTATATCTATATGTGAGGGAACCCATAGGAAGTCTATTTCAATATCTTGAGTACTAAGTTTACTTATTTGATATTGTAATAAATATAGAAAAAATTTTCTGCTGTTAGAGTTGTTTGTGCTAATAGTTTTTAGAACACTTAATGAATCACTAACAATTAAAAATTTTTTTGTGGTTAAGTTAGAGTGTTGTATCCATTTTAGTGCCTGAAGTATAGCCCAGAACTCCACAGTGTATATGGAGCAGTAATCTGGTAGTCGCATTTAGCCAGACTGACTGACTTTGGGTGTTTTATAGATGTAACCGCCCACTAGGGGCATTTGTACATCTTTTATAGGTACCATGTCGGTACCCATTTAGGTGGGAGGGGTGTTACTCCCTCCCTTAAAAGTGCTTAAATGCACTATAAATTAAGGCGTTCCCCTGAATTACTAAAAAGTAACTATCAGGGGAAATGAAAGCCTATATTGGGGGTGGGTAGGAATAGTACCCACACACACCCACCCCTATCATCCAATCGAGCAGTTGTAAGGTAGCGAGGGGAAATGTTTCCTCATTTCGCTAGTAATTTTGTGAGCAGGAACGGCAAAGGAGGAAAAGGCCCTGGTCCAGGAGGCGCGGGCGGCACAGCAACACACAGCAGAGCACGCAAAGAAAGGGACAGCAAGGCCACGGACGCAGCATACACCTGAAAGGAAAGAGCCATACCTAAGTCAAATTCAGTCCAGTTTTACTAATGGACAGCCTAACATCCAATATCGTGTTAGCCACCTGTGCAATTATTCTAATACTAAAGTTGAAGAATTGTATTTATCATCCTACCTTTCTAAAGAAGTAGTACATAAGCGTACATAATGAAGTCCCTAACAATTTTAGAAATTAAAATGTCTAAACGACATATAATAGTGTAGTCAATGGTAGGTAATTTTTGGTCATGAATTTTTATGGAGGTACCAATAAGGTCAAATTAGCTTTTTAGGTCCACGGAAAGTTGTTCAAAGAGGGTTACTCGTAACCAAATGAGTCCCCTATTATTCAGGCAAATGAAAACACCATTGTAAACGCAGGCTTCGTCTTCGGGGTGCAGTAGGTGGAAGCCACAGAATTGTCTCATGTGGCCTCCTATTATCCCTGCTGACTGGTTAACTTCTATCTTCTACTTCGCTGAACACTGGGTTGTCGAAATGTAATCCCCGTGAGTACTCTTCAGTGGTGGTACTGGGTCCCTCCAATGATGATGGCTCTATGATAGCCTTGTAATCCGGCGGCCATCTTGTTTCTCCACGTGGCACCATTTCTTGTTCAGCTTGGTATAGATTTTACGGTCGTCTGTCTTCTTGTGGCTGGAAAAATTTGAAGTCTTATTTGTAGTGGAGGTTACTCAACACTACTGCTTCTTTACATCTACTCGTATGGGTGCGTTTTTATTTCCTTAGCACTCCTAAATGGTAGCTTATTTCCACACTCACTGGACAGCTCGCCGTCCCGGTCCTGCCTGCTCCGTGTTCACCGCCTGAATGGAATTTAGCCAGACTAAGAGAGAATAATGGGTTTTAAGTGCTCCGTCCGTGAGGCTCTTAGCACTGTTTTATCTCCTAAAAGGAGTTATTTAATTATCCCGTGGGTGGGAATTGTGCCGCGCACCCACTGGGCGTTTATGTGATCATAGATCACTAATTAATTAGGCCGTCACATCTGGTCAATAATTATACTGACGCGGTGTGATTGGAAGGCCGGGGGTGGGTAGGAATAGAACCCACACACACCCACCCATGCTGTAGTATTCATTGGATGTGCCTACCTCTGCAATAGCAGTAAAGAAAAGCGAGAGAAAAATAGTTTTCTCATATCGCCTGTATCTGCATAGTTATTGGGCGTGCATGCACGTGAATTAACTGCTGCAGGCAGCAAGGGAGGCGAAGAGCCAAGCACGCGCTCATGCATCAAATTCAGTCCAGTTGTACTAATGGACAGCCTAACAACCAATAATGTGTAAGCCACCTGTGCAATTAGCCAAATATCTGAGTTACAAATATTTATTTAACATCCTAACAAAATATAGGGACCCAGTACCATGAGCGTACATACAAGGTCCTTATTAATTAAAATTAAAATGTCGAAGCGACATATAGTAGTGTAGTCAATGGTAGGGGTATTTGGTTATGAATTTATTGAAGGCAGTGCCAAAAAGGTCAAATTAGTCTTTTCAGGGCCAAATAGTTAGTCAAAGAGGGTAACTCGTAACCAAATGAGTCCCCTATTATTCAAGCAAGTGACGGCAAATTTGAAAATTATGTTTCTTTGCGCAGGCTGGCACCGGGGTGTAGCTTGTCGTTCCCTGCTCCGGAGATTCTCCTGGGCGCTACTAGTCCAAGCTATCGCTGTATGGTGTTTTCCGGTGCAGCTTTCTTATATTCTAGGGCTCCTGGCGTGTTATTCAGGTGGTGCTGTTCCGTAGCTCCTCTATTTTAGTCTTCACAGTAGTGACGCCTTCTGGCCTCTTGTGTAGACCGCCATATTGGTGCCACGTGGCAGACGCCATTTTCCTATGTGCCAGTCCAGTCGTAGAATTGTTTCTCCATGTCGGCTATTTTGGTGACTCGCTGTACTCGCAGTGGTTTTTATCTGTAGACTTTTGTTTGGTCTTACAGGTCCCTTACAGGTATACAGGTGGAGACCGGTCCTTCCTGCTTGGTGTCCTCTTGCTGATGATAATGATTAGCCAGACTGACTGACTGACTTTGGGTGTTTTATAGATGTAACCGCCCACTAGGGGCATTTGTACATCTTTTATAGGTACCATGTCGGTACCCATTTAGGTGGGAGGGGTGTTACTCCCTCCCTTAAAAGTGCTTAAATGCACTATAAATTAAGGCGTTCCCCTGAATTACTAAAAAGTAACTATCAGGGGAAATGAAAGCCTATATTGGGGGTGGGTAGGAATAGTACCCACACACACCCACCCCTATCATCCAATCGAGCAGTTGTAAGGTAGCGAGGGGAAATGTTTCCTCATTTCGCTAGTAATTTTGTGAGCAGGAACGGCAAAGGAGGAAAAGGTCCAGGTCCAGGAGGGCGTTGACACAGCAGCACACACCAGAGCACGCAGACAGCAAGACAGCACAGCGAAGGACGCAGCCCACACCTGAAACAACAAGGTCATACTAAGGTCAAATTCAGTCCAGTTATACTAATGGACAAATTAACAGCCAATAATGTGTTAGCCACCTGTGCAATTATTCAAATATTTAAGTTGAAGAATTATTATTTACAATCCTATCGTTCGAATAAAACTAGTACTTAAGAGTACATATAATAAGTCCCTAGCAAATTTAGAAAATTAAAAATGTCTGAGCGACATATAATAGTGTAGTCAATGTTAGGTATTTTTGGTCTTAAATTTGCTGGAGGCAATACCAATAAAGTCAAATTAGCTTTTTAGGGCCACGGAAAGTTATTCAAAGAGGGGTACTCGTAACCAAATGAGTCCCCTATTATTCAGGCGAATGAAAAGATAAATGGCAAATATCTTTTCGTTGTACTGCTCAACTCCCGCATTTCACTTTCGAGACGTTCAGACGTATAGTGCTGAGCGAGCGAGCGAGCGATAATACATGTCTATGAATACTACTCACTGTAACATGTCAAGAGTTACAAGATCGCAGGTTAAAATGACCACAAATCGCAATGCGATTATAAAAGACAACAAAATTATTTCAATGGCCAAAGGAGTTAGTCCCTTACAACCACAGAACTCGACTCCAACTGATGCGAAGGATCCTAGTAAAAAAATTACAACGCCCTTCGTCAAGGTCATGGGATTTCTTACACCAAGTCCCACATCAAAGCTCATAATTGAGCGCAAGCTGGATGTAATATCTTTCAATCCGGATGTAATATCTCACAACCCGGATGAAATATCTCTCATGCCGGGAATAACATCCAATAACAATAGCAGTAACAACGAGACTACTCCAAGCAGGAACATACTAACACCGGCAACAACTAGTACAACAAAGACAACAACAACAACAACAACAACGTCTCTTAACAATGCCACAAGCGTATTGGAGATTTTTAACGAATCGCCAGACCAAAAGAGACCACTTCAAGTCATTCTCAAACAGGAGATTGAGGATTTGGAGAAATTTATGGGATCAAGCAACGAACATCTAGAAAGAACGGACCTTCTAGATAACATTAACAATGCAACCAATGCCAATGATAGAAACAACATCAAGAAAGAAAGCGACAATGATGTGACAGAGATCAAAACTTCTAACGGATCAACAACAACCACAACAACAATAGGCATAGAAGTGATATCAGATGAAGATAACAAATCTAACTTTACCACACTACTTAAGTGCCTATCACCACTACCAACATCATCTTCAACAACGACATTATCACAGGCCAAAACTGCAACACACAAAGAAAAATACAAACTATCAACTTATACCTTGAACCAAATAGAAGCAACGACATACCTCTCAAGTCAGATAACAGGCCCCGCGAAGAGTCCTACCATGAAAGACCTTACATACAACATACCGAAGAAAAGCGGGTCAGAGAGTGACAATGACAAATCAACTAATATCACGAACCAAATAAAAGCACCCCAACTCACTCTCAATCAGGAGATTGAGGACTTAATGGACCTAATGGGATCTAATTATGCCATTAACGAACATCTGGAAGGAACGGACCTACTAGATATCATTAACAATGCATCCAATACCAACGATTGCGATGATTGCGACAGCATCAAGAAAATCAGCGGCAACGTGGAAACAGATGAGGATAACAACTCTTCCTTTACCACACCACCTAAGTGCATATCTCCATTGTCGCTATCATCTCCAACAGCGACACTCCCACAGGAAAATACCTCTCCATTCATAGAAAATTACAAACATTCAACTAATAACTTGAATCCAATAAAAACAATAAAAGCAACAACATATCACTCAAGTCAGTTACCCGGCCACTCGAAAAACCTCACCATGGAAGACCTTATCTACGACTCTCCGAAGAAAAGCGGGTCAAAGAGCGACAGTGACACAAGTGCCCCAATCTTAGAACAAACCAGAAGGAAGAAACAGATCAAAAACAAAAAGACATCAAACCCCTTCATAACAACCAACAAGGGAAAGACTCCACTAAATGGAACCTCGAAGTCAAAGAAAAACAAACAAATGAGAGTGGAAGCACCAAAAACAACGGAGAATCTACATAATATACAGGAAAAACCTAATCTCAATGACGAAACCCCGACACTACTATTACAACAACATCAACAGCAACAGCAAGTAAGAAAAACCCCACAGGAAAAAACAGAAGAAAAAGTGAATACCAGACCAAGAGATCATCCAATCAATAATAACGAAAATAAATCAGTTAACACGCCTAGGACAAATAAATACCACAGCAAAGACCACACAATATTTATCACCAGTGGCAACTCAAAACTATTTAATATCAGCAGTAGAAGCATAGCAAACACACTTTCCAAAGCCCACAATGGGAAATATCAAATTATAAGACCAAAGACAAACTACATTATAGTCAAATGTAGCACTTTGGCACAAGTAGCCAAATTTATGGAGCTGGAAAAGATTGGTGAAGTCAACATCCAAGTGACTAGACACCAATCGTTAGGGAAACAAGCCAATAAAGTTAGCACACCAACAGCAAGCATCCCAAAAAGGTCTGAACCTGACTACAACCCAGAAGCAATAAGACATACAGAAAATAAAAAGGGAGAGGAAGGGATCAGTGACAATCAAGAACAGAAACCACCAAATAACAGTACTGGGATAAGGAAAATCATTCAATTACACCCCAAGTATACCTTACTCACCAACAAGGAAATAACAGAAGAGCTAAAAAACCAAGGGGCAATGATTTCAAAGGCATACAGAATGAAATCTAGCAATGAACACACCTCAAATAAAATCCTACTGGAATTCAAAACTAAAGCACCTCTACTTGTCCAATTTGATGGCTACAACCAAATTCTTATGGATTACACAAACAAAGTCAGATTCTGCAGCAAATGTAAAGCATGGGGACATTACACAAGGAGCTGCAAAAACAGAATAAGATGTGGAAAATGCGGTGGCAGCCACACTAATGTTTGCACATTTATCGGACTCAAATGTGCCAACTGTAGAGGACCCCACAGTCCTAAAGACTTAGAATGTAGCTACTACATCAAAGAGAAAGAAACAATAAAACTAATGGATGAAAAACACCTAAGTTACCATGAGGCAAAACAGCAAATATCAAGTAATAGACCGAAAAATAGCAAACAACAGCATTTGAGTAAAAGTGAAACAACTCAACAATCAACTCAACATAACCAAGAAGAAAGTAGGCAGACATCAGGAAGGAAATCTAATCCTAATCACCAGACCAAGAACAAAGCCGACATATACAGAATGATAACAGACACTAGAGAAGAAGCTAAAATACAAGCATCAGGAAATCCAAACCATTCAAAGGAAAATCAAATAAAACCCAATAGCAGGATAATAAACACAAGCATTGCAAGCAACAAGGGCAACAATCTAAACAATGCGAGTATCACGGGAATCCACACAAACAATACAAACAATACAGATAATAGAGATAATCCCATAATAAATGAAAGTAACGGACTCAGTAACTTTCCGAAACATGAAATAGAAAATTTTCCTAGCATAACCATTCTCAAATATATAAGGGATCTTATTGACGGGATACTAATAATCTCACATGATAATTTAATCCCCAGTATACCTTACTTCCAACTGCTAACTGAAGTACTAGAAAAACACCTTGGAAAAACAAATAGTTAACCTAATTTAATATATATACATATATATTATAAATAAATACAACTATTGCAATGGGTAGATCAACCAAATCAAAACTAGTAATTTGGCAATGGAATAGTAGAGGCTTATTTTCCAACAAATCCGAATTACAAATTAAAATTCAAAATTCCAAAATTAAACCAGACATCCTTTGTATCCAAGAAACCTTCCTTAAAACAGATTCCCAATACATCCCAAAATTCCCAGGATACTCAATTCGTGAATTCATAAACAGAGAAAATGGGCAAAAAGGAGGGGGACTAGCAATTTTCGTTAACGACCTGTTACCAAACACAACTTTCGGAGAAAACTCACACAGCCTAAAAGACCCAAAAGTCCCATCAAGCCAAAATCCAGTTGAACACCAATCAGTCATCATTACAACAGGATCATTATCTTTCACAATATTTAATATCTACGACCCAGGAAAATACCATCCAGCAGCAACAACAAACTACCACAATTTAGGGTGTAATGGTGACTTCATCATCTGTGGAGATTTTAATGCCCACAATCAGATGTGGGGAGGAAACCATCGGGACAAAAGAGGAGCACTGATTGAAGAATGGATGCGGAAAAAGAACCTTGTACTGCTCAACGACGGCTCCAAAACCAGGATCTCCCCTGAAGATGGTGCCTTATCAGCGCTGGACCTGACAATATGTACCCCTAAACTAGCAACTAGGACAACCTGGAAAGTGGAAACTGATTCTACTTTAGGGAGTGACCACTTCCCTATACAAATTACGATCAACTTAACATCACCTCTGGACACGAATGGCAAACTCCCCAAATGGATCCTAAATAAAGCAGACTGGAGTAAATTCAGTAATCTACTCAAAGACGTATCTATGGCCAACACACATGACGACGACATCAACATCTTTAACGAAAACATCATGAACAATATTAAAAAGGCTGCAAATCTAAGCATACCAACCACTGGAAAGGAAAAGAAAGATCAAACTAAACAACACGTCCCGTGGTGGAATAATAACTGCAAGGAAGCATTAAAAGAGAAAAAGAAAGCCCTCAATAAATTTAGACGCAGTGGACAATCAACTGACTATTTGGAATACATATCCAAGGAAAAATTAACAAAAAAAAATAATAAAAGAAGCCAAACTAACAACATGGAGAAACTACTGCTCCACTCTTGAAATTAAAAATTGCAATGCCAAACAAATATGGAATAAAATTAAATCCATAAAAGGAACCGGAAATAAAAGTGCACCCAACATCAAAGGCATAACATCAAATATAGATAAAGCCAACGCCATAGCAAAACACTTTGCCGGCATGAGTGGAAACAATAACCACACCAAAAAATTCCAACAACACAGAGCAGAAGTAGAAGATAAACTTAAAAACCTTTTTATAGACCAAGATAACAGCATCTCACATCTAAATGAAAACTTTACCCTGGAAGAATGGAGAACAGCAATCCAAAACAAAAAATCAACATCACCAGGAGAGGACAATATAGGTTATGAGATATATAAAAACGTTCCATATAACGTCGAAACCATAATACTTAATTTGATCAATCAATCATGGCAAACAGGAACCATACCAAACAAATGGAAACAAGCCATAGTCGTCCCAATTCCAAAAATAGGGAAAGACCCGACCGAAATTACATCATATCGGCCAATCTCACTGACAGATACAATTTGTAAATTAATGGAAACCATGATTAATAATAGGCTGAAACATCACCTTGAGAGTAACAATCTCATCTCAAGTAATCAAAGTGGGTTCCGGAATAAAAGGTCTACTCTTGACCAATTAGTCCGATTGGAGTCAAATATCAAACTTGCCTTCAATGCTAAGAGGAAATGCGATAGGCACCTCATAGCAATCTTCCTCGATCTAGAAAAAGCGTTTGACCTGGTCTGGACAAACGGACTAATTGCCAAGCTAAATCATTATGGAATAAATGGCAACATGCATGCCTGGATAAAAAACTTTCTAACCAACAGGCGCATCAGAGTAAGAGTAGAAGACCAATATTCCGACGAACTCACTTTAGATAATGGCACACCACAAGGGAGTGTCCTCAGCCCGACACTGTTTAACATCATGGTAAACGACATGGAAACATCAATCAATCTCAGTAAAGTGGACCTATCACAATTCGCAGATGATAGTGGTCTATGGAAAGCTGGAAATCCTCATAGCAATAAAATAATCTCTGAACTGCAAACTAACCTTAACAACATTGGGAAGTGGGCAGACAAATGGGGATTTAAGCTCTCCAAAGGAAAAACTACAGGCGTAATCTTCTCTCCAAGACACAGATACAATATTAGTCCACCTACACTCTTTATACAAGGAGACCTAATAAAAT
Source organism: Unio pictorum (assembly GCA_030141615.1). Classification (NCBI taxonomy): domain Eukaryota; kingdom Metazoa; phylum Mollusca; class Bivalvia; order Unionida; family Unionidae; genus Unio; species Unio pictorum. The sequence goes on from JARLTB010000377.1 coordinate 5,136,625, forward strand.
TTGAAAAAACAGTAAAATTCCTGGGAATGCTCTATGATCAGAACCTCACCTGGAAACAACATATTAACGAACTAATTATTAGATGCAACAGGGACATAACCCTACTCAAAAACATTAAGGGTCTAAAATGGGGAGCAGACCAGGACACTCTACTAATCATATATAGAGCCCTAATTAGATCCAAACTGGATTACGGGTGCCAATTGTATGCCACTGCAAACATCACACATCTAAAGAAACTTAACAAAATACAAAGACAAGCCCTTAAAATATGCACAAACAGCAGAAAACATACATCAATAGAAGAAATGCAAATATTTACAGGAGAATCACCACTATCGCTTAGGAGAGAAGAACTAACCCTACGATACGCAGCACGATTATCTATTCACCAAGCAAATCATCCAACAAGAATAACAATCAACAAATGTAACATCCCATTTAGCAGAAAACTAGTCCCACGCCCTCCGTCTGGAAAAATCATACACATATTATGTAAAGAAATGGAAATTGGTAAGCTCCAAGCGGAAATTATCACATTTCCAGACAAAACTCCATGGAACAACAAAAAAGCAAAGATCAACACTACAGCCCTAAACTTCGGGTCTAAAGAAATAAACCCTCATGAAATAAGATCCAAAATCCTACAGAATCTGGAGGAAAATTACAAGGATTACACCAAGATATATACAGACGGATCAAAAGCCACCAATCCATACAAAACATCAGCAGCAGTAGTAATACCAGACCTACAAATTAAAACTGGTAGTAGGCTCCCAGACCTCTGTTCCGTATATACTACTGAATTCTGGGCTATTCTAGAAGCGCTTAAAATAATAGTCGACAATAAGATACAAAAAGCAATAATAATTACCGACTCACTAAGCGTATTAAAATCCTTAGAAACAGGGCGATCAAAGGGGAGGGAAAATTTCCTGAAAAAAGCTAAACTAGAAATTAACAATCTCATTTCACAAAACTGCAACATCGAGTTCATGTGGGTCCCATCCCACATAGGATTACTCGGAAACGAACTAGCAGACATAACAGCAAAAGAAAAACTGCAAGAAGACTACATCACCAATATAGAGTATGGGATAACAGAACTCTACAGTATTATCAACAGAAAAATCTTAGCCAAATGGCAAACAGAATGGGATAACTGTACAAAAGGACGTATCCTATACTCTATACAACCAATAGTCTCACGAAATAACAAAGCACCTCCCATTGACAACAAGCACAACCAGGGAATAGTTAACAGATTAAAAACAGGAAAAACCCTCCTAACTGGCAGTATGGGACAGTACCTTAAGAAAAACACAAGGAAAACAACATGCCCACACTGCCCGGAGAAGGAAGATCTCAACCATGTCTTCAACAAATGCCCCAAATACAAAGGACAAAGAAAAAAACTTATACAAGAGCTAAAGCAAATCAAATCCCCAGCAACCTACCCAGAATTCCTTCAACAAAATAACCCAAATCCTAAACACAGTCTAGAAATTATCCTCAGTTATCTTAGGGACATTGACAAGACTGCTGACATCTAACACTGTACCCTACTCTGAATCTTACACACACAAAAGGAACAAAAAGACTAATTACGAATAGCTCAATCCTCCTACATGAACCAAACCCCCAATAACTAGCTGATAATTAAGAATCACGAAACCGTGAATAAATGCGTGGGGGATGTGGCTCCATTCCGTTCCCCCGAAAAAAATAAGTAGCACCAAACGGTGCACTAAACAGTCGTGCATGCCCGAACGGGCGAAAACGACTTTAATACAACTAACAACAACAACAACGTTGTACTGCTTTATCCGAGTAGTCCGATGCTGGCGACGCATCAGAAAACCGCTGTAATGGCATCAAAATGCTGACTATCTAAGGTAGTATTTCGCTGACTTGATGATATCATCCTACGGCAGCCTGCGGGTTACTCAATACTTTGATATCACCAGTCAGCGCGCCTCAGGTCCGCCACATTGCTTACTTTTCCATGGCTGGTTGCAATGTGGTTCCAGTACTTCGATGTAGGAGCAAGTCCACTTTCAGTGCCGCCATTTTTCTTCACCACGTGGTTATGGTGGGCTGCCCAGTTTCCATAAGTCTTCGTCGTCTGCCACTTGTTAAAGGGACTTATAACTTCTCCAAAATATTTCCGCTGTGCAGTCCACTGCCCCACATCGTGATGTTTCTCTTCATAGTGAAGTGAGTTGATGCCGTGTTGAACCGTCCTTAGCTGTAGAGCCCGGGAAAATGTGCTTTCGCACCCGTCGTGACGTCATCAGGTCGCCAGCTCCAGAAAAGCCGTCCTACTCGGTCTGCAGTCTTCGCCTGATGTGATGGAATGATGTGGAATGAATGATTAGCCAGACTGTAAGTAAGTAAGTATGATGAATTTTAAGTGATTCGTCCATTACGGCTCTTATCACTGTTTTATCTCCCAATGGGGAGTTATTTAATTTGTCCTGAGGGTGGGAATGGTGCCGCGCACCCTGCAGGCGTTTATGTGCTTATATAGAAGCACTTATTTAATTTGGCCGTCACCACGGGGCAATTATTGAACTGCCTCTGGGTGAATGTAGGGCCGTGGGGTGGGTAGGAATAGAACCCACACACACCCACCCATGCTGTAGTATTCATTGGATGTGCCTACCTCTGCAATAGCAGTAAGGAAAAGCGAGAGAAAAATAGTTTTCTCATATCGCCTGTATCTGCATAGTTATTGGGCGTGCATGCACGTGAATTAACTGCTGCAGGCAGCAAGGGAGGCGAAGAGCCAAGCACGCGCTCATGCATCAAATTCAGTCCAGTTGTACTAATGGACAGCCTAACAACCAATAATGTGTAAGCCACCTGTGCAATTAGCCAAATATCTGAGTTACAAATATTTATTTAACATCCTAACAAAATATAGGGACCCAGTACCATGAGCGTACATACAAGGTCCCTATTAATTAAAATTAAAATGTCGAAGCGACATATAGTAGTGTAGTCAATGGTAGGGGTATTTGGTTATGAATTTGTTGAAGGCAGTGCCAAAAAATGTCATATTAGTTCTTTCAGGGCCAAATAGTTTGTCCAAGAGGGTACTCGAAGCCAAATGAGTCCCTATTATCATTCAGGCAAATGAAAACCTAGCTGTTTGTTGCTGTCAACTCTTCTCCGTGGGCGTCTTTCATCGATGCAGTAGGTCAGCCAGTTCGTAATTTTCCGTCCTGGCTGGTTTTCCTTTTCTCCCTTGGCTGTGCAGTGGAAGTTTGGTTGGAACATTGCCTTGTTTCATTCCTTTTGGCTTCCAGTACAAACCCCGTGCCCACCGTTGATGTTATAATAGTGGTGCACACTGGTCGCCATCTTGAAGTCCACGTGGCATGCTTTCCGTATTCTGCAGAGTTTTGGGTTTTCCCTCTATCAGCACCGCTGTAGTCTGGTCTAGTGGGGTGTAAACACCTAGGTCGCTCGTATGACTGCATTATTATTTGATGTACAGGTCTATATGGCGCCTTTTCTCACTGCCGGCTATCAACCAGTAAACTGTAGAGGTCCGGTCCGTCCACCTTGGAGTCCGCTTGCTGAATGATAATGATGATGTTAGCCAGACTACGATACGATAATGTGCGTTTTTTAGTTGCCACCGCCCTCTAGGGGCATTTGGGCAACTTTTATAGGTACCATGTCGGTACCCATTTAGTGGGAGGGGTGTTCCCCCTCCCGTTTAAGTGCTTAATTGCACTATAGATTTAGGCGTTCCCCTGAATTACTAAAAAGTAACTATCAGGGGAAATGAAAGCCTATATTGGGGGTGGGTAGGAATAGTACCCACACACACACACCCCTATCATCCAATCGAGCAGTTGTAAGGTAGCGAGGGGAAATGTTTCCTCATTTCGCTAGTAATTTTGTGAGCAGGAACGGCAAAGGAGGAAAAGGTCCAGGTCCAGGAGGGCGTTGACACAGCAGCACACACAGAGCACGCAAACAGCAAGACAGCAAGGCCACGAACGCAGTCCACACCTGAAAAAACAAGGTCATACCAAAGGTCAAATTCAGTCCAGTTGTACTAATGGACAAATAACATCCAATAATGTGTTAGCCACCTGTGCAATTATTCAAATATTTAAGCTGAAGAATTATTATTTATCATCCTATTGTTCTAAAAATCTAGTACATAAGCGTACATGAAATAAGTCCCTAACAAATTTAGAAATTAAAATGTCTAAACGACATATAGTAGTGTAGTCAATGGTAGGTAATTTTGGTCTTGAATTTTGCCGGAGGCAATACCAATAAGGTCAAATTAGCTTTTTAGGGCCACGGAAAGTTGTTCAAAGAGGGTTACTCGTAACCAAATGAGTCCCCTATTATTCAGGCAAAGACAATGAAAATCTTTTCATTATACGACTGCATTCCTTGTAGTACTGGTGGTGGTCACTGTAACCGCATGGAAGCTGAAATCGTATCACACTTCTGAGTATCAAGGGTGGAGTTTCGCTGACTTAACGATATCATCCTATGTCCTCGTGCAGTCCTGTGGGACAATCTCACTCCTATTCTGATATCGCCAGTCAGCGCGCCCAAGGTCCGCCATATTGTTTAAATATCCATGGCAGGTTACAATATGGTCTCAAAAGTATGATAAAGCAGCAGTCAAGCAGCTACAGCATCCAGTATTCTTCTCCTTGTATTTTGATGAAAAAACGGCCACTATTCTCCCCTCGCTAAATCCTCTGCCACAAATCAAGTTCGGGACTTATGTTGATTCTGCGTTGAGAAAGTCGAGGTCGCTGCTACACAGTATTCTCGCTGTTTCCATTTCAGCCACGAACAAGTCGGGAGTTACGAAATTTCTTCTTTGAGTCCGCTGTGTAATTCGCCGCTATACTAGTTGATGTTACATTCCATTGCTGTGACGGGATAACATAACAGCGTACATCTTTAACTGTTAAGCCCAAGATTCATGCTTTCGCAATAGCACTGTGACGTCACCAGGTCGCCAGGTCTGGAAAAGCCGTCTTACTCGGTCTGCAGTCTTCGCCTGAATGATGGAATGATGTGATGTTAGCCAGACTGACTGACTGACATTATGCGTTTAAAGTGATTCGTCCCGAGGGCTCTTGTCACTGTTTTATCCGTCAAAAGACGGTTATTTACTTTATCCTGAGGGTGGGAATGGAGCCGCCACCCTGCAGGCATTTATGTGTTCATGGAACACTATTTACTTGGGCCGTCACATCGGAGTAGCTATTGAGCTACTACTGTGTGATTGTAGGGCCACATATATGAGTGGGAATAGTTCCAGCACACACTCATATTAATTCATTCTATTTCTGTCTGGTTGTCTTAGGACGTGCTAAGCACGTGTAGTTGCTGCGGCAGGTTTTGCGGGCGAGGCGAAGTGCCTGGCAAGGGCTGCTTCTTTGGACGTACCCTATCCCTATTTATATACTCTGTGCTGTTTTTGAGTGTACAACGTTTATGTAACAGTGTTTTATATTGTTGGGTGCTCGATGTGTATTTTTGTGTAGTTGTTTTCCTAATATTTTGTGATGTGCAACCTTGTGTTGCTGGGCCTGATGATCTGGGCTTTGACCACCTTATATGTACTATTTGGGGTTCTAATTAAGCCATATTTCTTAGATTATTTAGTTAGCTTTGCAGCCTTGTGCTGCTGGCCCTGATAGTCTTGGGTTTTTGACTACCTTATATGTTTTAATTTTGCGGGACCTAAATTACGTTCTTCCTTTTTCTATTTGATGTGCGACCTTGTGTCGCCGGACCTGATAGTCTTTGGAGTTTTAGACTACCTTATATGCTCTTGATTTGGGGTCTCTATCATATTTCTCTACCTGGTTAAGTTGCTCCGTTCTCGGTGCATCTGTTGGTTCTAATTAAGCTTTTTTGTGTGGTTGATACTTATGTTTTTAACACTGTACACTTGGTTGTACTCCTAATGAGAAGGTATCTAGGGAAAGTGTCTAAAGAGGAAAGAAGAGAGAGTAGAGTGTTGACCTACATCCTTACTGCCTATGATGTTTGTTTTTTTGGTGTCATCTTGTTATTTCTTAAGTTTTTATTTATTGGGTAATTTGATTATGTTTTTATGACCTGTTTGTGTTTATAGCTCTTGATTTCCCTTTTTGTTTTATTGGGACCCTATTTCCATATTTGTTTTGGCCCCTTGGTTTAGTTCAGGTGTGTGGTTCGGTTATTAGGTAGTAGCAATGGGTCCCTGCGGGAAATGTCCCGGGCCGGTTAAGCGACACGTCAAGGATTGTCCATTTCTACACCCAGTCACCTTCCCACGACCGGTCCGTGAGGCGCGGCGGCCAGGCAACAACAAGGGACCTCTGCCGGAAGTATCCGGGGCCGTTAAGCGACACGTCAAAGGTATTCCTTGTTGAGCCCAGTTTCCACACCCCGGTCCTGGCCGTTTCTTGTTTTCCTGTCCTAAAGGGGTTTATTAATGTTTTATATGTAAGCATGACTTGTTTGTGTTATGGCTCTTGATTTCCCTTTTTGTTTTATTGGGACCCTATTTCCATATTTGTTTTGGCCCCTTGGTTTAGTTCAGGTGTGTGGTTCGGTTACTAGGTAGTAGCAATGGGTCCCTGCGGGAAATGTCCCGGGCCGGTTAAGCGACACGTCAAGGATTGTCCATTTCTACACCCAGTCACCTCCCCACGACCGGTCCGTGAGGCGCGGCGGCCAGGCAACAACAAGGGACCTCTGCCGGAAGTATCCGGGGCCGTTAAGCGACACGTCAAAGGTATTCCTTGTTGAGCCCAGTTTCCACACCCCGGTCCTGGCCGTTTCTTGTTTTCCTGTCCTAAAGGGGTTTATTAATGTTTTATATGTAAGCATTAGGGTCCTGTTTTGTTGTTTGTTGGGGTTAGGATGTTGATGGATAATTTATATATTCCCTATTTTTCCTATGTTTTGTAGAAATTCCAACATATTCTTGTGTGTCATTAAAATGTTGGGATTGGTATTTTGTATAATTTCTGGGTATGTATATGGGGCTTTTATATTCTGCTGTTGTGATCTAAATTTGTCCCTTTCTTGTTTGGTTTTACTGCAATTGTTGAAGATATGATGTAGATCTTCCGGGGTATTACAATGGTAGCAGTTTATATTATGAGGAAAGGGTCCTATATATTTTCCCATGCTGTTGGCCAGCTTGGTTTTTCCTAAAGTTATCCTATTGATGATTGTCTGCTCTTTAGGTGAGCCCTTGGGCGGTTTTTTGTGCCTGTTGACTTCCTTAACAGTAGTGTACAACACTCTCCCTTTTGTACTATTGTCCCAATCATGTTGCCATTTTATATCTATTTGGGTGTTTATTATACTGTAGAGTTCGGTTGTGCTATAGTGCAGTGGCTCGAAATTCGGTTCGTGTAGTTTTTCCTTAGCCAGTTTGTCGGCCATTTCGTTACCCTTAATTTCAATGTGGGATGGTATCCACATGAACTCTACAATAGTATTTCCGGTATTTAGTAGTTTTAGTTTGGCGTTTATTTGATTGAGAAAATCTTCCCTGCATTTAGTGGTATTTGTTTGAATTGAAGATAGGACGCTAAGCGAGTCACTAATAATTACTGTCTTATTAGGTTTGAATTCTTCAATCCATTGTAATGATTTGAGGATGGACCAGAATTCAGCTGTGTAAATAGAGCAGTAGTCTGGGAGACGTCTGCCTATTTGTATGTTGAGCTCTGGCATGACCATTGCAGCAGCTGTTCTGTATGGGTTAGTAATTTTAGATCCATCCGTATATATTTTGGTATATTGTTGGTATTGAGTATTTATAATGTTTAAGGCTTCTATTTTGAGAGTTTGTTCTTGATTTTGTTTACTGCCTTTTTCTGTGAGGGAGGTGTTGACTTTAGATTGTACGTTGTTCCAAGGTTCGTGTTCGTACACTACGTTATTGTTTAGAGGAGTTAGTTCTACTGGTATTATTGTCTTTAAGAGATGATATTGTTTTCCCATAGGTAGTTTTTGTTTCAAAGTTTTCCTGATTGGGATGTTGGTTTTATTTATAGCCAGGAGGGTGGGGTGTGTGGCGGGGTGGGTGGACAGCCGCGCTACATATTTTAGAAGGAGCTCTTGCCGTCTCAGGTGGAGGGGCAGCTCTCCCGTTAAGACATGCAGCTCGGCTGTCGATGTTGTTTTTAGAGCTCCGGTACACTTTAATAGTGCTGCTCTTTGTATTTGATCTAATTTTTTTAGTTGTGTTTTGGGGGCCGATGAGTAGACTTGGCAGCCATAATCTAGTTTAGATCTTACCAGAGCTCTATATAATTTTAGGGATGTTTCTTGGTCTGCACCCCAATGTGTGCCTTTAAGGCTCGTTATCAGATTTAGATCCCGACTACATCTATTAACTAAGTCCTCTATATGGTATGCCCATGTGAGATGTTGGTCATAGTACATACCCAGAAATTTTGCTACTTTAACAAATTTTATTTCTTGATCCTGTATTGTTAATTTAGGGTATTTTATGTTTCGTCTATATGGGGTGAACAGTACGGCTACCGTTTTTTGGTGCGATAGTTTGAATCCCCATTGATTAGCCCAGTTTCCAATATTGTTTAGGCTGGTTTGAAGTTCAGAGATGTTTTTGTGGTTGGAGGGGTTTCCTGCTCTCCATAGGCCACCATCGTCAGCAAATTGTGACAATTCAACTTTGGTAGTTGCCAAATTTTTATCTAAGTCATTTATCATTATGTTAAAGAGGGTGGGGCTGAGTACACTGCCTTGTGGAGTTCCATTTTCAAGTGAGTGTTTCTCAGAGTAAGTTGCCCCTACCCTAGTTGTAATTGTGCGGTTTGCTAAGAAATCTTGAATAAAGTTAAACATTCGTCCAGTAATGCCATAATTATTTAATTTGGCTATAAGGCCCTTGGTCCATACTAGATCGAATGCTTTCTCGAGATCGAGAAAAACCGCAATGAGGTTTCTGCTCTGTTTTTGTTGTGAGTTAAATGCTAGTTTAATAGCAGTTTCAAGTCTTACAAGTTGGTCTGTGGTGGAGCGCTTGTTTCTGAATCCACATTGATTTTCTGAGATGAGGTTATTTTTAGTAAGGTGTGACTTGATTCTGTTGTTGATGATAGTTTCCATGATTTTACAGATGTTATTGGTTAGTGATATGGGCCTATAAGAGTTGACATCATGGCTGTCTTTATTAGGTTTTAAGATAGGTATTACTATCGCATGTTTCCATTTTTTTGGTAACTTTCCTGTTTCCCATATGTTATTTAGGAAATTTATTATTATATGTACTATATTTGGTGGTAATTGCTTATATATTATATACCCTATTTTATCTTCCCCAGGTGAAGTTTCTTTTTTTGTTTTAAGTGCTTGGTCCCATTCGTATTTAGTTATTTTGTTGTTTAAAGGGGAGTCCTTGGGTCCCAAGTCTTGGAATATTTGTGAGTTTGCTCTTTCTTCGATGGCTCTATGTAATTGAAATTCTTTAGTATGGTTGCTGCTTTTGCTCATATTAGTAAAGTGTTGAGCTAATAAGTCAGCCTGTTCTTTATCACTGCTTGTGTTGCTTAATTTGGGGGTATTGTTGGTATTTTTACCTCTAATCCTTTTAATCTTATCCCATACTTGTTTAGAGTTTGTTTTGTGGTTGAGCGTACCACAGTAAGCTTGCCAGGTTTCCATTTTGGCTTTTTTAATCAGCTCTTTTAATTTCTGATTGAGATTTTTGAATTCCATAAAGTGCGTGGTTAAATTGGAGCGCTTGAATTTCTGGAGTGCTTTGATTTTAGCCTGTTGTGTTGTTTTAATTTCGTCATTCCACCAGGGCACAGTAAGTTTTGGTGCCTTATAAGTAGTGGTTGGGATGCTGTTAGATGCTGCTTTGTTGATGACATAATTAATGTTTTCATAGTATTGGTCTATGTCATTTGTTTCTATCTGGGTAGTATCTTCATCCTTTAGCATTTGTTTAAATAAGTCCCAGTCTGCTTTTTTATAGTTCCACCTGGGGTTGTTTGTTTGCACCTGCGACTGCACTGTCATCTGCAGGGTGGTGATAACTAGGAAGTGGTCACTGCCCATGGGGTCAGTTTGATCCACCTCCCATCCCGCCACTTGTGCTAGTGTTTTTGTGCATAGGGTGAGGTCAATGGCGGACAAGGCACCGTTTATCGGATTTAGACGCGTTCCGGTGCAATCATTTAATATGGTCAGTGTTGATATATTGGCCCAAGCCTCAATCAACCTGCCCCTAGTGTCCGTCATCTTCCCCCCCCCCCACAGCTTATTATGTGCATTGAAATCTCCGCATATGACAGTGCGCTCACTGGTGATTATGTTATTTAGGGTTAAGAATATTTGTTCATTGCTTAGGGCGGTATCTGTTCCTGGGTCATAAAAATTGATGATTTGTAAATCAGTGTTACCCATTTTGATTTTTATTGATTGTACCTCTACATGTGAGTTTGTTATTTCTTTTGCTGTAATAGGTACTAGTTCTACAGATTTTATGGTGTTTTTTACATAAATGGCTAGTCCTCCCCCCGGTCCTTCTTTTCGTGGTTGGAGGTACCCTGGGGCGTATCCTATTATATTGGGCAATGTTTTGGTTTTATTCTTTAGCCTTGTTTCTTGAATGCAGAGGATATCTGGTTTATTTTTGGTGTTAATTAATTTAAGTTTTAGTTCATTCATGTTTGTTGATATACCTCTGGCATTCCATTGCCATATAGAAACATTACCAGTAGTTGTGTTAGCCATTTCTACTGGGGTCATTTACTGTAATTAGGGTCTTTATTTGGTTTTTAATTTGTTTTAGTTTTTTGAGTGGTCCAGGTTTAATGCCAGTTAGTTTCATTATTGATTCCATGATTTTATTGATTTTATTGAGTTCTACCCCTAATTTGTCTTCTAAGTTTGGCTTACTTTTAGGTTCTATGTGTAGTTTATGTTTTTTCCTTGCTGTGCGGTAGTTTACCAGGTTACTTTCCATGTATTCAATGATTTCTTTTTCTCGTATTGTAGCCGGGCATAGTGGGGATTTCACTGGGTGGGCCCCTTTACATTGAGCGCATCTGGGTTTTAGTTTTGCGCATTCTCCCTTATGTCCCCGTCCACAGTTACTGCATTTGTTTGGGAGTTTGCATTTTGTGGTGTAATGGCCCCAGTGCTTACAATTTGAGCAGAACCTAGGTTTATTAGTGTAGGGTTCTATTCTATAGTGGGATCCTGTGGTACCGATTTGGATAAGTGGCTGCAATGGGGTTTCTGTTTCTATCACTGTTATTGAGCATTTGGGGCCCCTTTTGCCTATCCTATATGTTTTAGAGATGTTATTACCACCTTCTCTTAATTTTCCATTCAGTGTGTTTGTGTCCCATTGAGACATTGTCCCTGTTAGCTTTATTACTGATTTAAATTTAGTAGGTGGCGGTAGGGGGCGGCTGTGGGTGGTTTGACCTATTTCTGTGTTATTTCTGCGCGGGGCCGTTATGTTGTATGGTTTGGTTACCTGTACTGGTATACCGGCTAGGGTATTTATTTCTAAATACTTTGCTGTTTGTTGGCTAGTACTACAGTGGAGTATTATGTAGTTGGTATTTGGCCTGATAATTTTGCATAAGCCTGCATGTACCCTAGTTATGGCCCCTGCTATGGTGTTTGTGGATAGGTTAATTAATTTACTGGACTTGCTTTTAATATAGTGTTAGTTCCGGTTGGTGGAAAGTAGGTTTTGGCCCTATGGTAGCTGTTTGTACCTGTGTTTTATCATTGGTATTGCTAACGTTTTGGCCTGATTTATTGTAATTTTGTCCCTTGGGGTGGGGGACTGAGATTTCCTTTGCCTGTGGTGTTATTTTAGATGTTCCTGGTATTGGGCTACTATGGGTTGGTTTGATTAATTTAGTGGTTTGGGCATATGTAAGTTTTGTTGGGGGGGTGTTTTCAACTGCGTCCGCTTGGCATTTTGGTTTGGTAATTTGAAAAGTTCGGTTTTGGGTGTTTTCCACCTCGTCCGCCAAGTATAAATTTGGATCCCCCGTTTTGAAAGTTCGGTTTGTGGTGTTTTCCACCACGTCCGCCGAATATGAATCTGAATTTCCTAACTGTTTGTTGTTGGGGGTTAATATTGAGGTGGAAATATTGAGTATGGGATCGCCGGGGGCCAATGTGGCGTCCAGATCTTCATATTGTAACGTTTCGTTATGCAAATTGAATTCAATGGGCGATAGCGGGTCTAGTTTTGCCGCTTCTTTCATTAGAACTTGTAACTCGGGAGTTGAGTACATTCTAGATTTATTTACTTTGTTTGCATCAATTGTAATGCCTGGTGTTTGGTACATTTTCTTTAGTTTGTTATTCCTACGTGTGGCCTGTCCTTGTCTTACTTTCATACCCTGTTTGTTTGTTTTAACATCTATTTGGGTGGTAGCCATTTTTCCTTTGTTATGTGCCTTTGGTTGGTCGGCCATATTGGATAGTTAATTGTGTATAAACGTGTGATAGAAGATAGAGTTTAGCGAGGATAGTGGTAGTCGTGAGAGTTTTAAAAGTTGAAAGTAACTTATTGTTTCAGCACAGAGTATAGTAAATTGCTAACGACTTACAGTTAAGATGACCGGGCGGTTTGAGGTGGATTGGCTGCTGGGTGTCGTAGATGGCTGGTTGTGGTGGTTGGTTTGATCTCAGGTTAGCAGCTGGGTCCTGTAGCGCAGTTTGTTGGAGTGGCTGGCAAGCGTAGGTGGTTGTTTCTCTGCTGGATCCGGATGCGTTGTAGGGTGGTGAGTTGCAGTCTTCGGTAAAGCAGTAGTGGATTTGACTCATCTGTATTCCAACAAGCTGTGGGGCCAAAACCTTGATTAAAAGAGTGCTATTAATCAAGAAAAACTCCCCTCCTAAACTCCAGTGCTTGAGTTAAGGAATAAACGGTTGCTTGTTGGAGATCGTAGTGGTAGCGGTGTTGTAGATCAAATTCGGGAACAGGTGGCTTCGGTCCTAGGCGGCTCCGACACGTCTGCTCTTCTTAATAGTTCTAGCTGGACTGGATCATGTTAGCCAGACTGTCAATCAATATTATGGGTTTTAAGTGGTTCGTCCCGAGGGCTCTTACCACTGTTTTATCCGTCAAAAGACGGTTATTTACTTTATCCTGAGGGTGGGAATGGAGCCGCCACCCTGCAGGCATTTATGTGTTCATGGAACACTATTTACTTGGGCCGTCACATCGGAGTAGCTATTGAGCTACTACTGTGTGATTGTAGGGCCACATATATGAGTGGGAATAGTTCCAGCACACACTCATATTAATTCATTCTGTTTCTGTCTGGTTGTTTTAGGACGTGCTAAGCACGTGTAGTTGCTGCGGCAGGTTTTGCGGGCGAGGCGAAGTGCCTGGCAAGGGCTGCTTCTTTGGACGTACCCTATCCCTATTTATATACTCTGTGCTGTTTTTGAGTGTACAACGTTTATGTAACAGTGTTTTATAATGTTAGTTGCTCGATGTGTATTTTTGTGTAGTTGTTTTCCTAAGATTTTGTTATGTGCAACCTTGTGTTGCTGGGCCTGATGATCTGGGCTTTGACCACCTTATATGTTCTATTTGGGGTTCTAATTATGCCATATTTCTTAGGTTATTTAGTTAGCTTTGCAGCCTTGTGCTGCTGGCCCTGATAGTCTTGGGTTTTTGACTACCTTATATGTTCTAATTTTGCGGGACCTAAATTACGTTTTTTCCTTTTTCTATTTGATGTGCGACCTTGTGTCGCCGGACCTGATAGTCTTTGGAGGTTTAGACTACCTTATATGTTCTTGATTTGGGGTCTCTATCATATTTCTCTACCTGGTTAAGTTGCTCCGTTCTCGGTGCATCTGTTGGTTCTAATTAAGCTTTTTGGTGTGGTTGATACTTATGTTTTTAACACTGTACACTTGGTTGTACTCCTAATGAGAAGGTATCTAGGGAGAGTGTCTAAAGAGGAAAGAAGAGAGAGTAGAGTGTTAGCCTACATCCTTACTGCCTATGATGTTTGTTTTTTGGTGTCATCTTGTTATTTCTTGGTGTTATTTATTGGGTAATTTGATTATGTTTTTATGACCTGTTTGTGTTATAGCTCTTGATTTCCCTTTTTGTTTTATTGGGACCCTATTTCCATATTTGTTTTGGCCCCTTGGTTTAGTTCAGGTGTGTGGTTCGGTTATTAGGTAGTAGCAATGGGTCCCTGCGGGAAATGTCCCGGGCCGGTTAAGCGACACGTCAAGGATTGTCCATTTCTACACCCAGTCACCTTCCCACGACCGGTCCGTGAGGTGCGGCGGCCAGGCAACAACAAGGGACCTCTGCCGGAAGTATCCGGGGCCGTTAAGCGACACGTCAAAGGTATTTCTTGTTGAGCCCAGTTTCCACACCCCGGTCCTGGCCGTTTCTTGTTTTCCTGTCCTAAAGGGGTTTATTAATGTTTTATTTGTAAGCATGACTTGTTTGCGTTATGGCTCTTGATTTCCCTTTTTGTTTTATTGGGACCCTATTCCCATATTTGTTTTGCCCCTTGGTTTAGTTCAGGTGTGTGGTTCGGTTATTAGGTAGTAGGAATGGGTCCCTGCGGGAAATGTCCCGGGCCGGTTAAGCGACACGTCAAGGATTGTCCATTTCTACACCCAGTCACCTCCCCACGACCGGTCCGTGAGGCGCGGCGGCCAGGCAACAACAAGGGACCTCTGCCGGAAGTATCCGGGGCCGTTAAGCGACACGTCAAAGGTATTCCTTGTTGAGCCCAGTTTCCACACCCCGGTCCTGGCCGTTTCTTGTTTTCCTGTCCTAAAGGGGCTTAGTAATGTTTTATATGTAAGCATTAGGGTCCTGTTTTGTTGTTTGTTGTGTTTAGGATTTTAATGGATAATTTATATATTCCCTATTTTTCCTATGTTTAGTAGAAATTCCAACATATTCTTGTGTGTCATTAAAATGTTGGGATTGGTATTTTGTATAATTTCTGGGTATGTATATGGGGCTTTTATATTCTGCTGTTGTGATCTAAATTTGTCCCTTTCTTGTTTGGTTTTACTGCAATTGTTGAAGATATGATGTAGATCTTCCGGGGTATTGCAATGGTAGCAGTTTATATTATGAGGAAAGGGTCCTATATATTTTCCCATGCTGTTGGCCAGCTTGGTTTTTCCTAAAGTTATCCTATTGATGATTGTCTGCTCTTTAGGTGAGCCCTTGGGCGGTTTTTTGTGCCTGTTTACTTCTTTAACAGTAGTGTACAACACTCTCCCTTTTGTACTATTGCCCCAATCATGTTGCCATTTTATATCTATTTGGGTGTTTATTATACTGTAGAGTTCGGTTGTGCTATAGTGCAGTGGCTCAAAATTCAGTTCGTGTAGTTTTTCCTTAGCCAGTTTGTCGGCCATTTCGTTTCCCTTAATTTCTATGTGGGATGGTATCCACATGAACTCTACAATAGTATTTCCGGTATTTAGTATTTTTAGCTTGGCGTTTATTTGATTGAGAAAGTCTTCCCTGCATTTGGTGGTATTTGTTTGAATTGAAGATAGGACGCTAAGCGAGTCACTAATAATTACTGTCTTATTAGGTTTGAATTCTTCAATCCATTGTAATGATTTGAGGATGGACCAGAATTCAGCTGTGTAAATAGAGCAGTAGTCTGGGAGACGTCTGCCTATTTGTATGTTGAGCTCTGGTATGACCATTGCAGCAGCTGTTCTGTATGGGTTAGTAATTTTAGATCCATCCGTATATATTTTGGTATATTGTTGGTATTGAGTATTTATAATGTTTAAGGCTTCTATTTTTAGAGTTTGTTCTTGATTTTGTTTACTGCCTTTTTCTGTGAGGGAGGTGTTGACTTTAGATTGTACGTTGTTCCAAGGTTCGTGTTCGTACACTACGTTATTGTTTAGAGGAGTTAGTTCTACTGGTATTATCGTCTTTAAGAGATGATATTGTTTTCCCATAGGTAGTTTTTGTTTCAAGGTTTTCCTGATTGGGATGTTGGTTTTATTTATAGCCAGGACGGTGGGGTGTGTGGCGGGGTGGGTGGACAGCCGCGCTACATATTTTAGAAGGAGCTCTTGCCGTCTCAAGTGGAGGGGCAGCTCTCCCGTTAAGACATGCAGCTCGTTTGTCGATGTTGTTTTTAGAGCTCCGGTACACTTTAATAGTGCTGCTCTTTGTATTTGATCTAATTTTTTGAGTTGTGTTTTGGGGGCCGATGAGTAGACTTGGCAGCCATAATCTAGTTTAGATCTTACCAGAGCTCTATATAATTTTAGGGATGTTTCTTGGTCTGCACCCCAATGTGTGCCTTTAAGGCTCGTTATCAGATTTAGATCCCGACTACATCTATTAACTAAGTCCTCTATATGGTATGCCCATGTGAGATGTTGGTCATAGTACATACCCAGAAATTTTGCTACTTTAACAAATTTTATTTCTTGATCCTGTATTGTTAATTTAGGGTATTTTATGTTTCGTCTATATGGGGTGAACAGTACGGCTACCGTTTTTTGGTGCGATAGTTTAAATCCCCATTGATTAGCCCAGTTTCCAATATTGTTTAGGCTGGTTTGAAGTTCAGAGATGTTTTTGTGGTTGGAGGGGTTTCCTGCTCTCCATAGGCCACCATCGTCAGCAAATTGTGACAATTCAACTTTGGTAGTTGCCAAATTTTTATCTAGGTCATTTATCATTATGTTGAAGAGGGTGGGGCTGAGTACACTGCCTTGTGGAGTTCCATTTTCAAGTGAGTGTTTCTCAGAGTAAGTTGCCCCTACCCTAGTTGTAATTGTGCGGTTTACTAAGAAATCTTGAATAAAGTTAAACATTCGTCCAGTAATGCCATAATTATTTAATTTGGCTATAAGGCCCTTGGTCCATACTAGATCGAATGCTTTCTCGAGATCGAGAAAAACCGCAATGAGGTTTCTGCTCTGTTTTTGTTGTGAGTTAAATGCTAGTTTAATAGCAGTTTCAAGTCTTACAAGTTGGTCTGTGGTGGAGCGCTTGTTTCTGAATCCACATTGATTTTCTGAGATAAGGTTATTTTTGGTAAGGTGTGACTTGATTCTGTTGTTGATGATAGTTTCCATGATTTTACAGATGTTATTGGTTAGTGATATGGGTCTATAGGAGTTGACATCATGGCTGTCTTTATTAGGTTTTAAGATAGGTATTACTATCGCATGTTTCCATTTTTTTGGTAACTTTCCTGTTTCCCATATGTTATTTAGGAAATTTATTATTATATGAACTATATTTGGTGGTAATTGCTTATATATTATATACCCTATTTTATCTTCCCCAGGTGAAGTTTCTTTTTTTTGTTTTGAGTGCTTGGTCCCATTCGTATTTAGTTATTTTGTTGTTTAAAGGAGAGTCCTTGGGTCCCAAGTCTTGAAATATTTTTGGGTTTGCTCTTTCTTCGATGGCCCTATGTAATTGAAATTCTTTAGTATGGTTGCTGCTTTTGCTCATATTAGTAAAGTGTTGAGCTAATAAGTCAGCCTGTTCTTTATCACTGTTTGTGTTGCTTAATTTGGGGGTATTGTTGGTATTTTTACCTCTAATCTTTTTAATCTTATCCCATACTTGTTTAGAGTTTGTTTTGTGGTTGAGCGTGCCACAGTAAGCTTGCCAGGTTTCCATTTTGGCTTTTTTAATCAGCTCTTTTAATTTCTGAGTGAGATTTTTGAATTCCATAAAGTGCGTGGTTAATATGGAACGCTTGAATTTCTTTAGTGCTTTGTTTTTAGCCTGCTGTGTTGTTTTAATTTCGTCATTCCACCAGGGCACAGTAAGTTTTGGTGCCTTATAAGTGGTGGTTGGGATACTGCTAGATGCTGCTTTGTTAATGACATAATTAATGTTTTCATAGTATTGGTCTATGTCATTTGTTTCTATCTGGGTAGTATCTTCATCTTTTAGCATTTGTTTAAATAAGTCCCAGTCTGCTTTTTTATAGTTCCACCTGGGGTTGTTTGTTTGCACCTGCGACTGCACTGTCATTTGCAGGGTGGTGATAACTAAGAAGTGGTCACTGCCCATGGGGTCAGTTTGATCCACCTCCCATCCCGCCACTTGTGCTAGTGTTTTTGTGCATAGGGTGAGGTCAATGGCGGACAAGGCACCGTTTATCGGATTTAGACGCGTTCCGGTGCCATCATTTAATATGGTCAGTGTTGATATATTGGCCCAAGCCTCAATCAACCTGCCCCTAGTGTCCGTCATCTTCCCCCCCCCCCCCACAGCTTATTATGTGCATTGAAATCTCCGCATATGACAGTGCGCTCACTGGTGATTATGGTATTTAGGGTTAAGAATATTTGTTCATTGCTTAGGGCGGTATCTGTTCCTGGGTCATAAAAATTGATGATTTGTAAATCAGAGTTACCCATTTTGATTTTTATTGATTGTACCTCTACATGTGAGTTTGTTATTTCTTTTGCTGTAATAGGTACTAGTTCTACTGATTTTATGGTGTTTTTTACATAAATGGCTAGTCCTCCCCCCGGTCCTTCTTTTCGTGGTTGGAGGTACCCTGGGGCGTATCCCATTATATTGGGCAATGTTTTGGTTTTATTCTTTAGCCTTGTTTCTTGAATGCAGAGGATATCTGGTTTGTTTTTGGTGTTAATTAATTTAAGTTTTAGTTCATTCATATTTGTTGATATACCTCTGGCATTCCATTGCCATATAGAAACATTACCAGTAGTTGTGTTAGCCATTTCTACTGGGGTCATTTACTGTAATTAGGGTCTTAATTTGGTCTTTAATTTGTTTTAGTCTTTTAAGTAGTCCAGGTTTAATGCCAGTTAGGTTCAGTATTGATTCCATGATTTTATTTATTTTATTGAGTTCTACCCCTATTTTGTCTTCTAAGTTTGGCTTACTGTTAGGTTCTATGGTTTTTGTTTTATTTAGTTTATGTTTTTTCCTTGCTGTGCGGTAGTTTACCAGGTTACTTTCCATGTATTCAATAATTTCTTTTTCTCGTATTGTAGCCGGGCATAGTGGGGATTTCACTGGGTGGGCCCCTTTACATTGAGCGCATCTGGGTTTTAGTTTTGCGCATTCTCCCTTATGTCCCCGTCCACAGTTACTGCATTTGTTTGGGAGTTTGCATTTTGTGGTGTAATGGCCCCAGTGCTTACAATTTGAGCAGAACCTAGGTTTATTAGTGTAGGGTTCTATTCTATAGTGGGATCCTGTGGTACCGATTTGGATAAGTGGCTGCAATGGGGTTTCTGTTTCTATCACTGTTATTGAGCATTTGGGGCCCCTTTTGCCTATCCTATATGTTTTAGAGATGTTATTACCACCTTCTCTTAATTTTCCATTCAGTGTGTTTGTGTCCCATTGAGACATTGTCCCTGTTAGCTTTATTACTGCTTTAAATTTAGTAGGTGGCGGTAGGGGGCGGCTGTGGGTGGTTTGACCTATTTCTGTGTTATTTCTGCGCGGGGCCGTTATGTTGTATGGTTTGGTTACCTGTACTGGTATTCCGGCTAGGGTATTTATTTCTAAATACTTTGCTGTTTGTTGGCTAGTACTACAGTGGAGTATTATGTAGTTGGTATTTGGCCTGATAATTTTGCATAAGCCTGCATGTACCCTAGTTATGGCCCCTGCTATGGTATTTGTGGATAGGTTAATTAATTTACTGGACTTGCTTTTAATATACAGTGTTAGTTCCGGTTGGTGGAAAGTAGGTTTTGGCCCTATGGTAGCTGTTTGTACCTGTGTTTTATCATTGGTATTGCTAACGTTTTGGCCTGATTTATTGTAATTTTGTCCCTTTGGGTGGGGGACTGGGGTTTCCTTTGCCTGTGGTGTTATTTTAGATGTTCCTGGTATTGGGCTACTATGGGTTGGTTTGATTAATTTAGTGGTTTGGGCATATGTAAGTTTTGTTGGGGGGGTGTTTTCAACTGCGTCCGCTTGGCATTTTGGTTTGGTAATTTGAAAAGTTTGGTTTTGGGTGTTTTCCACCTCGTCCGCCAAGTATAAATTTGGATCCCCCGTTTTGAAAGTTCGGTTTGTGGTGTTTTCCACCACGTCCGCCGAATATGAATCTGAATTTCCTAACTGTTTGTTGTTGGGGGTTAATATTGAGGTGGAAATATTGAGTATGGGATCGCCGGGGGCCAATGTGGCGTCCAGATCTTCATATTGTAACGTTTCGTTATGCAAATTGAATTCAATGGGCGATAGCGGGTCTAGTTTTGCCGCTTCTTTCATTAGAACTTGTAACTCGGGAGTTGAGTACATTCTAGATTTATTTACTTTGTTTGCATCAATTGTAATGCCTGGTGTTTGGTACATTTTCTTTAGTTTGTTATTCCTACGTGTGGCCTGTCCTTGTCTTACTTTCATACCCTGTTTGTTTGTTTTAACATCTATTTGGGTGGTAGCCATTTTTCCTTTGTTATGTGCCTTTGGTTGGTCGGCCATATTGGATAGTTAATTGTGTATAAACGTGTGATAGAAGATAGAGTTTAGCGAGGATAGTGGTAGTCGTGAGAGTTTTAAAAGTTGAAAGTAACTTATTGTTTCAGCACAGAGTATAGTAAATTGCTAACGACTTACAGTTAAGATGACCGGGCGGTTTGAGGTGGATTGGCTGCTGGGTGTCGTAGATGGCTGGTTGTGGTGGTTGGTTTGATCTCAGGTTAGCAGCTGGGTCCTGTAGCGCAGTTTGTTGGAGTGGCTGGCAAGCGTAGGTGGTTGTTTCTCTGCTGGATCCGGATGCGTTGTAGGGTGGTGAGTTGCAGTCTTCGGTAAAGCAGTAGTGGATTTGACTCATCTGTATTCCAACAAGCTGTGGGGCCAAAACCTTGATTAAAAGAGTGCTATTAATCAAGAAAAACTCCCCTCCTAAACTCCAGTGCTTGAGTTAAGGAATAAACGGTTGCTTGTTGGAGATCGTAGTGGTAGCGGTGTTGTAGATCAAATTCGGGAACAGGTGGCTTCGGTCCTAGGCGGCTCCGACACGTCTGCTCTTCTTAATAGTTCTAGCTGGACTGGATCATGTTAGCCAGACTGTCAATCAATATTATGGGTTTTAAGTGGTTCGTCCCGAGGGCTCTTACCACTGTTTTATCCGTCAAAAGACGGTTATTTACTTTATCCTGAGGGTGGGAATGGAGCCGCCACCCTGCAGGCATTTATGTGTTCATGGAACACTATTTACTTGGGCCGTCACATCGGAGTAGCTATTGAGCTACTACTGTGTGATTGTAGGGCCACATATATGAGTGGGAATAGTTCCAGCACACACTCATATTAATTCATTCTGTTTCTGTCTGGTTGTTTTAGGACGTGCTAAGCACGTGTAGTTGCTGCGGCAGGTTTTGCGGGCGAGGCGAAGTGCCTGGCAAGGGCTGCTTCTTTGGACGTACCCTATCCCTATTTATATACTCTGTGCTGTTTTTGAGTGTACAACGTTTATGTAACAGTGTTTTATAATGTTAGTTGCTCGATGTGTATTTTTGTGTAGTTGTTTTCCTAAGATTTTGTTATGTGCAACCTTGTGTTGCTGGGCCTGATGATCTGGGCTTTGACCACCTTATATGTTCTATTTGGGGTTCTAATTATGCCATATTTCTTAGGTTATTTAGTTAGCTTTGCAGCCTTGTGCTGCTGGCCCTGATAGTCTTGGGTTTTTGACTACCTTATATGTTCTAATTTTGCGGGACCTAAATTACGTTTTTTCCTTTTTCTATTTGATGTGCGACCTTGTGTCGCCGGACCTGATAGTCTTTGGAGGTTTAGACTACCTTATATGTTCTTGATTTGGGGTCTCTATCATATTTCTCTACCTGGTTAAGTTGCTCCGTTCTCGGTGCATCTGTTGGTTCTAATTAAGCTTTTTGGTGTGGTTGATACTTATGTTTTTAACACTGTACACTTGGTTGTACTCCTAATGAGAAGGTATCTAGGGAGAGTGTCTAAAGAGGAAAGAAGAGAGAGTAGAGTGTTAGCCTACATCCTTACTGCCTATGATGTTTGTTTTTTGGTGTCATCTTGTTATTTCTTGGTGTTATTTATTGGGTAATTTGATTATGTTTTTATGACCTGTTTGTGTTATAGCTCTTGATTTCCCTTTTTGTTTTATTGGGACCCTATTTCCATATTTGTTTTGGCCCCTTGGTTTAGTTCAGGTGTGTGGTTCGGTTATTAGGTAGTAGCAATGGGTCCCTGCGGGAAATGTCCCGGGCCGGTTAAGCGACACGTCAAGGATTGTCCATTTCTACACCCAGTCACCTTCCCACGACCGGTCCGTGAGGTGCGGCGGCCAGGCAACAACAAGGGACCTCTGCCGGAAGTATCCGGGGCCGTTAAGCGACACGTCAAAGGTATTTCTTGTTGAGCCCAGTTTCCACACCCCGGTCCTGGCCGTTTCTTGTTTTCCTGTCCTAAAGGGGTTTATTAATGTTTTATTTGTAAGCATGACTTGTTTGCGTTATGGCTCTTGATTTCCCTTTTTGTTTTATTGGGACCCTATTCCCATATTTGTTTTGCCCCTTGGTTTAGTTCAGGTGTGTGGTTCGGTTATTAGGTAGTAGGAATGGGTCCCTGCGGGAAATGTCCCGGGCCGGTTAAGCGACACGTCAAGGATTGTCCATTTCTACACCCAGTCACCTCCCCACGACCGGTCCGTGAGGCGCGGCGGCCAGGCAACAACAAGGGACCTCTGCCGGAAGTATCCGGGGCCGTTAAGCGACACGTCAAAGGTATTCCTTGTTGAGCCCAGTTTCCACACCCCGGTCCTGGCCGTTTCTTGTTTTCCTGTCCTAAAGGGGCTTAGTAATGTTTTATATGTAAGCATTAGGGTCCTGTTTTGTTGTTTGTTGTGTTTAGGATTTTAATGGATAATTTATATATTCCCTATTTTTCCTATGTTTAGTAGAAATTCCAACATATTCTTGTGTGTCATTAAAATGTTGGGATTGGTATTTTGTATAATTTCTGGGTATGTATATGGGGCTTTTATATTCTGCTGTTGTGATCTAAATTTGTCCCTTTCTTGTTTGGTTTTACTGCAATTGTTGAAGATATGATGTAGATCTTCCGGGGTATTGCAATGGTAGCAGTTTATATTATGAGGAAAGGGTCCTATATATTTTCCCATGCTGTTGGCCAGCTTGGTTTTTCCTAAAGTTATCCTATTGATGATTGTCTGCTCTTTAGGTGAGCCCTTGGGCGGTTTTTTGTGCCTGTTTACTTCTTTAACAGTAGTGTACAACACTCTCCCTTTTGTACTATTGCCCCAATCATGTTGCCATTTTATATCTATTTGGGTGTTTATTATACTGTAGAGTTCGGTTGTGCTATAGTGCAGTGGCTCAAAATTCAGTTCGTGTAGTTTTTCCTTAGCCAGTTTGTCGGCCATTTCGTTTCCCTTAATTTCTATGTGGGATGGTATCCACATGAACTCTACAATAGTATTTCCGGTATTTAGTATTTTTAGCTTGGCGTTTATTTGATTGAGAAAGTCTTCCCTGCATTTGGTGGTATTTGTTTGAATTGAAGATAGGACGCTAAGCGAGTCACTAATAATTACTGTCTTATTAGGTTTGAATTCTTCAATCCATTGTAATGATTTGAGGATGGACCAGAATTCAGCTGTGTAAATAGAGCAGTAGTCTGGGAGACGTCTGCCTATTTGTATGTTGAGCTCTGGTATGACCATTGCAGCAGCTGTTCTGTATGGGTTAGTAATTTTAGATCCATCCGTATATATTTTGGTATATTGTTGGTATTGAGTATTTATAATGTTTAAGGCTTCTATTTTTAGAGTTTGTTCTTGATTTTGTTTACTGCCTTTTTCTGTGAGGGAGGTGTTGACTTTAGATTGTACGTTGTTCCAAGGTTCGTGTTCGTACACTACGTTATTGTTTAGAGGAGTTAGTTCTACTGGTATTATCGTCTTTAAGAGATGATATTGTTTTCCCATAGGTAGTTTTTGTTTCAAGGTTTTCCTGATTGGGATGTTGGTTTTATTTATAGCCAGGACGGTGGGGTGTGTGGCGGGGTGGGTGGACAGCCGCGCTACATATTTTAGAAGGAGCTCTTGCCGTCTCAAGTGGAGGGGCAGCTCTCCCGTTAAGACATGCAGCTCGTTTGTCGATGTTGTTTTTAGAGCTCCGGTACACTTTAATAGTGCTGCTCTTTGTATTTGATCTAATTTTTTGAGTTGTGTTTTGGGGGCCGATGAGTAGACTTGGCAGCCATAATCTAGTTTAGATCTTACCAGAGCTCTATATAATTTTAGGGATGTTTCTTGGTCTGCACCCCAATGTGTGCCTTTAAGGCTCGTTATCAGATTTAGATCCCGACTACATCTATTAACTAAGTCCTCTATATGGTATGCCCATGTGAGATGTTGGTCATAGTACATACCCAGAAATTTTGCTACTTTAACAAATTTTATTTCTTGATCCTGTATTGTTAATTTAGGGTATTTTATGTTTCGTCTATATGGGGTGAACAGTACGGCTACCGTTTTTTGGTGCGATAGTTTAAATCCCCATTGATTAGCCCAGTTTCCAATATTGTTTAGGCTGGTTTGAAGTTCAGAGATGTTTTTGTGGTTGGAGGGGTTTCCTGCTCTCCATAGGCCACCATCGTCAGCAAATTGTGACAATTCAACTTTGGTAGTTGCCAAATTTTTATCTAGGTCATTTATCATTATGTTGAAGAGGGTGGGGCTGAGTACACTGCCTTGTGGAGTTCCATTTTCAAGTGAGTGTTTCTCAGAGTAAGTTGCCCCTACCCTAGTTGTAATTGTGCGGTTTACTAAGAAATCTTGAATAAAGTTAAACATTCGTCCAGTAATGCCATAATTATTTAATTTGGCTATAAGGCCCTTGGTCCATACTAGATCGAATGCTTTCTCGAGATCGAGAAAAACCGCAATGAGGTTTCTGCTCTGTTTTTGTTGTGAGTTAAATGCTAGTTTAATAGCAGTTTCAAGTCTTACAAGTTGGTCTGTGGTGGAGCGCTTGTTTCTGAATCCACATTGATTTTCTGAGATAAGGTTATTTTTGGTAAGGTGTGACTTGATTCTGTTGTTGATGATAGTTTCCATGATTTTACAGATGTTATTGGTTAGTGATATGGGTCTATAGGAGTTGACATCATGGCTGTCTTTATTAGGTTTTAAGATAGGTATTACTATCGCATGTTTCCATTTTTTTGGTAACTTTCCTGTTTCCCATATGTTATTTAGGAAATTTATTATTATATGAACTATATTTGGTGGTAATTGCTTATATATTATATACCCTATTTTATCTTCCCCAGGTGAAGTTTCTTTTTTTGTTTTGAGTGCTTGGTCCCATTCGTATTTAGTTATTTTGTTGTTTAAAGGAGAGTCCTTGGGTCCCAAGTCTTGAAATATTTTTGGGTTTGCTCTTTCTTCGATGGCCCTATGTAATTGAAATTCTTTAGTATGGTTGCTGCTTTTGCTCATATTAGTAAAGTGTTGAGCTAATAAGTCAGCCTGTTCTTTATCACTGTTTGTGTTGCTTAATTTGGGGGTATTGTTGGTATTTTTACCTCTAATCTTTTTAATCTTATCCCATACTTGTTTAGAGTTTGTTTTGTGGTTGAGCGTGCCACAGTAAGCTTGCCAGGTTTCCATTTTGGCTTTTTTAATCAGCTCTTTTAATTTCTGAGTGAGATTTTTGAATTCCATAAAGTGCGTGGTTAATATGGAACGCTTGAATTTCTTTAGTGCTTTGTTTTTAGCCTGCTGTGTTGTTTTAATTTCGTCATTCCACCAGGGCACAGTAAGTTTTGGTGCCTTATAAGTGGTGGTTGGGATACTGCTAGATGCTGCTTTGTTAATGACATAATTAATGTTTTCATAGTATTGGTCTATGTCATTTGTTTCTATCTGGGTAGTATCTTCATCTTTTAGCATTTGTTTAAATAAGTCCCAGTCTGCTTTTTTATAGTTCCACCTGGGGTTGTTTGTTTGCACCTGCGACTGCACTGTCATTTGCAGGGTGGTGATAACTAAGAAGTGGTCACTGCCCATGGGGTCAGTTTGATCCACCTCCCATCCCGCCACTTGTGCTAGTGTTTTTGTGCATAGGGTGAGGTCAATGGCGGACAAGGCACCGTTTATCGGATTTAGACGCGTTCCGGTGCCATCATTTAATATGGTCAGTGTTGATATATTGGCCCAAGCCTCAATCAACCTGCCCCTAGTGTCCGTCATCTTCCCCCCCCCCCACAGCTTATTATGTGCATTGAAATCTCCGCATATGACAGTGCGCTCACTGGTGATTATGGTATTTAGGGTTAAGAATATTTGTTCATTGCTTAGGGCGGTATCTGTTCCTGGGTCATAAAAATTGATGATTTGTAAATCAGAGTTACCCATTTTGATTTTTATTGATTGTACCTCTACATGTGAGTTTGTTATTTCTTTTGCTGTAATAGGTACTAGTTCTACTGATTTTATGGTGTTTTTTACATAAATGGCTAGTCCTCCCCCCGGTCCTTCTTTTCGTGGTTGGAGGTACCCTGGGGCGTATCCCATTATATTGGGCAATGTTTTGGTTTTATTCTTTAGCCTTGTTTCTTGAATGCAGAGGATATCTGGTTTGTTTTTGGTGTTAATTAATTTAAGTTTTAGTTCATTCATATTTGTTGATATACCTCTGGCATTCCATTGCCATATAGAAACATTACCAGTAGTTGTGTTAGCCATTTCTACTGGGGTCATTTACTGTAATTAGGGTCTTAATTTGGTCTTTAATTTGTTTTAGTCTTTTAAGTAGTCCAGGTTTAATGCCAGTTAGGTTCAGTATTGATTCCATGATTTTATTTATTTTATTGAGTTCTACCCCTATTTTGTCTTCTAAGTTTGGCTTACTGTTAGGTTCTATGGTTTTTGTTTTATTTAGTTTATGTTTTTTCCTTGCTGTGCGGTAGTTTACCAGGTTACTTTCCATGTATTCAATAATTTCTTTTTCTCGTATTGTAGCCGGGCATAGTGGGGATTTCACTGGGTGGGCCCCTTTACATTGAGCGCATCTGGGTTTTAGTTTTGCGCATTCTCCCTTATGTCCCCGTCCACAGTTACTGCATTTGTTTGGGAGTTTGCATTTTGTGGTGTAATGGCCCCAGTGCTTACAATTTGAGCAGAACCTAGGTTTATTAGTGTAGGGTTCTATTCTATAGTGGGATCCTGTGGTACCGATTTGGATAAGTGGCTGCAATGGGGTTTCTGTTTCTATCACTGTTATTGAGCATTTGGGGCCCCTTTTGCCTATCCTATATGTTTTAGAGATGTTATTACCACCTTCTCTTAATTTTCCATTCAGTGTGTTTGTGTCCCATTGAGACATTGTCCCTGTTAGCTTTATTACTGCTTTAAATTTAGTAGGTGGCGGTAGGGGGCGGCTGTGGGTGGTTTGACCTATTTCTGTGTTATTTCTGCGCGGGGCCGTTATGTTGTATGGTTTGGTTACCTGTACTGGTATTCCGGCTAGGGTATTTATTTCTAAATACTTTGCTGTTTGTTGGCTAGTACTACAGTGGAGTATTATGTAGTTGGTATTTGGCCTGATAATTTTGCATAAGCCTGCATGTACCCTAGTTATGGCCCCTGCTATGGTATTTGTGGATAGGTTAATTAATTTACTGGACTTGCTTTTAATATACAGTGTTAGTTCCGGTTGGTGGAAAGTAGGTTTTGGCCCTATGGTAGCTGTTTGTACCTGTGTTTTATCATTGGTATTGCTAACGTTTTGGCCTGATTTATTGTAATTTTGTCCCTTTGGGTGGGGGACTGGGGTTTCCTTTGCCTGTGGTGTTATTTTAGATGTTCCTGGTATTGGGCTACTATGGGTTGGTTTGATTAATCAATCAATCAATATGATGGGTTTTAAGTGATTCGTCCCGAAGGCTCTTGTCACTGTTTTATCCGTCAATGGACGGTTATTTAATTTATCCTGAGGGTGGGAATGAGCCACCGCCCTGCAGGCGTTTATGTGTTCATAGTGGAACACTTATTTAATTTGGCCGTCACATCTGATTAGCTATTGAGCTAATACTGTGTGATTGGAGGGCCACATGCCATATGAGTGGGAATAGTTCCAGCACGCACTCATATTAATTCATCTGGTGGTATTTGGTTATTTCTGGACGTGCTAAGCACGTGTAGTTGCTGCTGCAGAGGTAGCGGGCGAGTTGAGAGTGCCTGGCAAGGGCGACTTTGGTTGTGGGGACCTATCCCTATTTAGATACCCTGTGCTGTTTTGGGGTATACAACGTTTGAGGTACAGTGTTTGTTGTTTTGAGGTGCACAGTGTGTATTTACTTATTATTGTTTTCCTATTGTTTTTTATGCAACATTGTGTTGCTGTGTCTGATGATCTTGGATTTTTGATCACCTTATATACACTATTTGGGGTCCTATGTATGCCTTATTATCATAGTTTTTTGGTTATACTTGCAGCCTTGTGCCGCTGGACCTGATAGTCTTGGGTTTTGACTACCTTATAATAGTTAATTTTGAGGTCCTACGTAATTTCTATCTTGTATTTTTGGTTTGCAACCTTGTGTCGCTGGGCCTGATAGTCTTGGACTTTTGGACTACCTTATATGTACTAATTTGGGGTTTTCTATCTTGTTTCTAACTAGTTATGGTCCACCGGTCTCGGTGCACCGTTGGTTCTACTTAAGTTTCCTGGTTATTGATATGTTATTTTAGCACTGTATACTCGGTTGAATTTCATATAGAGAAAGTTTGTAGAGATAGGAGTGAGTAGAAGAAGTGGATTTGATTATTTGTATGTCACCCTACTATTGCGATGTTATTTACATTGTGTTTTATTTATGACCTTGTTTGTTTATTTTTCCCTGGTGTTGTGTTCCTATTGGTGCGAGTTCTTATTTAATATAGGTAGCTAATCCTCTGGTTAGTTATGATGTTTGGTGACTGAGTGATAACAGATGGGTCCCTGCCTAGTTCAAGGGGCCGTTAAGCGACACGTCAGGGTTGCCCATTGTCGCACTCAGTGGTTTTATCTTAATATAAATAGCTATTTCTCTATTTAGCTGAGTGGCAACAGTTGAGTCCCTGCCTAGTTCAAGGGGCCGTTAAGCGACACGTCAGGGTTGCCCAATTTGTCGCACCCAGTGGTTTTAATTTGATATAATTAGCTATTTCTCTATTTTAGGGGGTTAGTTTTAAGGTTTTGGTAACTGAGTGATAACAAATGGGTCCCTGCCTAGTTCAAGGGGCCGTTAAGCGACACGTCAGGGTTGGTCCATTGTCGCACCCAGTTCCGTGCATTTTACTTAATTTGAGGTGGACCTACACTGCCTAGTTTTCAGGGTTTGTTTGTTTGTTAGATAATGTAACTTTATATCTTTCCTATTTTCTCTATATTTTTAAGGAATTCTAGCATGTGTTTGTGTGTTTCTGCTATGTTGGGGTTTGTTGTTTGTATAATTTCTGGGTATGTAAAAGGGGCTTTTATACTTTTTTGTTTTGATCTGAGTTTGTCTCTTTCCTTTTTGGTTTGGCTACACTCGTTGAAGATATGGTGGAGATCTTCAGGGGTGTTACAGGTGTAGCAGTTTATGTTATGAGGAAAGGGTCCTATGTATTTGCCCAGGCTGTTTGCCAGCATGGTTTTGCCTACAGTTATTCTATTGATGATTGATTGTTCAGCAGGTAAGCCCTTGGGTGGTTTTCTATTTCTATTTACTTCCTTAACAGTAGTGTACAACACTCTCCCTTTTGTACTAGCTTCCCAATCGTTTTGCCATTTTCTATCTATTTGGGTATTTATTAAGCTGTATAGTTCTGATGAACTATATTGTAGTGGCTCGAAATTTGGTTCGTTTAGTTTTTCTTTGGCTAGTTTGTCGGCCCTTTCGTTGCCTGTGATTTCAATGTGGGAGGGGATCCACATGAATTCTATGATAATATTCTCATTATTTAGTTGTTTTAATTTGGCATTTATTTTATTGAGAAAGTCTTCCCTGCTTTTAGTGGTGTTTGTTTGGATTGAAGAGAGGACGCTTAGCGAGTCACTAATAATCACTGTCTTATTGGGTTTTGATTCTTCAATCCACTGTATTGCTTTTAGGATGGCCCAGAATTCAGCTGTGTAAATAGAGCAGTAGTCCGGGAGACGGCTGCCTATTTGTATGTTATGTTGCGGTATGACTAGAGCAGCAGCTGTTTTGTATGGATTGGTAATTTTGGAGCCATCCGTGTAAATTTTGGTATATTGTTGGTATTTTGAGTTTATAATTTCTAAGGCATCTGCTTTGAGTGTTATTTCTTGATTTTGTTTGTTGCCTTTTTGAATTAGGGAGGTGTCGACTTTAGATTGTACGTTGGTCCAAGGTTCGTGTGCGTACACTACGTTATATTCTAATGGAAATAGTTCCACTGGTAATGTTGATTTTAGTAGATGGACTTGTTTTCCCATGGGTAGTTTTTGTTTGAGGCCTTTTCTAAATGGGATATTGGTTTTATTTATAGCCAAGAGTGTGGGGTGCGTTTTGGGGTGGGTGGACAGCCGCGCTGCATATTTTAAGATGAGTTCTTGCCTTCGTAGATGTAAGGGCAATTCTCCTGTTATAACCTGCAGTGCGGCGGTCGAAGTACCTTTCAGAGCTCCGGTACTTTTTACTAAGGCCAATCGTTGGATGTTATCCAGTTTTTGAAGTTGTGTTTTGGAAGCCGATGAGTATACTTGGCAACCATAATCTATTTTGGATCTTATGAGGGCTCTATATAATTTTATTGATGTTTCTTGATCAGCACCCCACTTGGTGCCTTTAAGGCTTTGTATTAAGTTTAGGTCTCGGCTGCATCTCTTAACTAAGTCATCTATGTGATATGTCCATTTTAGATGTTGGTCATAGTACATACCCAGAAATTTAGCTACTTTTACAAATTTAATTTCCCTATCCTGTATCGTTAGTTTGGGATATTTTATATTTTTCCTGTGTGGGGTGAACAGTACAGCTACCGTTTTTTGGTGCGATAGTTTAAATCCCCATTGATTAGCCCAATTTCCGATATTATTTAGGCTATTTTGTATTTCAGAGATGTTTTTGCGGTTGGAGGGGTTTCCTGGTCTCCATAGGCCGCCATCATCAGCAAATTGTGATAATTCTACTTTTGTAGTTGCCATATTTTTATCTAGGTCGTTTATCATAATGTTGAAGAGGGTGGGGCTGAGTACACTTCCTTGTGGAGTTCCGTTTTCAAGGGAGTGTTTCTCAGAGTAAGTTGCCCCTACCCTAGTTGTTATCGTGCGGTCTGTTAGAAAGTCTTGTATAAAATTAAACATTCGTCCAGTAATGCCATAGTTATTTAGTTTGGCTATAAGGCCTTTGGTCCATACTAGATCGAATGCCTTCTCGAGATCGAGAAATACCGCAATGAGGTTTCTGCTTGCTTTTTGTTTGGCGTTAAATGCTAGCTTAATAGCAGTTTCAAGTCTTACTAGTTGATCGGTGGTGGAGCGCTTGTTTCTGAATCCACACTGATTTTCAGATAGTAGGTTATTTTTAGTAAGATGTGACTTGAGTCTATTGTTGATGATTGTTTCCATGATTTTACATATGTTGTTAGTTAAAGAGATTGGCCTATATGAGTTTATATCATGGCTGTCTTTATTAGGTTTGAGGATGGGTATTACTATCGCATGTTTCCATTTTTTAGGTAGCTTTCCCGTGTCCCATATTTGGTTAAGGAATTTTAGTATTACATTAATTATGTTAGGAGGTAGGTGCTTATATATTATGTATCCTATTTTATCTTCCCCAGGTGAAGTTTCTTTTTTTGTTTTAAGTGCCTGGTCCCATTCATATTTGGTTATTTCGTTATTTAGTGGGGAATCTTTGGGGCCCAGGTCTTGGAATATTTGTGTATTAACTCTCTCTTCAATTGCCCTATGTAATTGAAATTCTGTGGTGTGGTTGCTGTTTTTACTCATATTTGAAAAATGTTGGACTAATAAGTCAGCTTGTTCTTTATCGCTGGAGGTGTTACTTAATTTGGGAGTATTGTTTGAGTTTCTTCCCCTGATTCTTCTTATTTTGTCCCATACTTGCTTAGTGTTTGTTTTTCGGTTGAGAGTACCACAGTATGTTTGCCAGGTTGCGAACTTTGCATCTTGGATTAGTTTTTTCAGTTTATCAGCAAGGGTTTTATATTCCAAAAAGTGGGCAGTGATGTTAGATCGTTTAAATTTGTATAGTGCTTTGATTTTAGCTGCTTTGGTCGTTTTGATTTCATTATTCCACCACGGTACACTTAGTTTAGATGCTTTGGATTTAGTGGTGGGAATGCTGTTTGTTGCAGCTAAGTTAATGACATTAGTTAAGTTTTCGTAATATTGATTTATGTCATTAGATTCTAACTGAGTTATATCTTCATTAATTAGGATATTTTGAAATAATTCCCAATCTGCTTTATTATAATTCCACCTGGGGATGTTTGTATGCACCTGAGACTGCACAGTCATCTGCAGGGTGGTGATAACTAGGAAGTGGTCACTGCCCATGGGGTCAGACTGATCCACTTCCCATTTAGCCACTTGTGCCAGTTTTTGTGTACAGAGGGTGAGGTCGATGGCTGTCAGGGCGCCGTTTTCCGGGTTTATTCGGGTCCCGGCGCCATCATTCAGTATGGTTAGGGTTGACGTATTGGCCCAGGCCTCAATCAACCTGCCCCTTTTGTTTGTCGTCCTCCCCCCCCATAGTTTATTGTGTGCATTGAAGTCTCCGCATATGACTGTGCGTTCACTGGTGATTAGGGTGCTTAATGTTAATAATATTTGTTCGTTATTAATGGCATTTGTAGTCCCTGGGTCATAAATATTTATTATTTGTAATTCACATTGTCCAATTTTAATTATTAGTGATAGTACCTCTATATGTGAATTAGTTATTACTTCTGATGTTATGGGTACTATTGTTATAGATGTTATGTTGGTCTTTACATATATGGCTAATCCCCCTCCCACTCCTTCCTTTCTTTGGTGTAGGTAACCAGGGGCATAGCCTTTAATATTTGGCAATGTTTTGTTTTTATTTGTTAACCTTGTTTCTTGAATGCAGAGGATATCAGGTTTGATTTTGGAATTAATTATTTTAAGTTTTAATTCGTTTAAGTTAGTGTATAATCCTCTAGCATTCCATTGCCATATAGAAACATTTCCATTAGATGTGTTAGCCATGTCTAATGAGGTCATTTGCAACAATTAGTGCATTAATTTGGGTTTTGGTGTGTTTTAGGGTCTTTAGTAATCCTTGAGTTTTACTGGTTTTGATAGCTTCAGTCATGATATTGTTTATTGCTGTTATAATTTTGTTTATTTCTGTTTCTATTTTCTCTCCTATGTTGTTTTTATTTGTGTGTTCCTGGATATTTATTTTCCTTAGAGGGTGTTTTTTCCTAGCTGTTCTGTAGTCAACCAGGTTGTTATCCATATAATCAATAATTTCTTTTTCCCTAATGGTGGCCGGGCATAGTGGGGATTTTGTTGGGTGGGTACCTTTACATTGTGCACATTTGGGTATTTGTTTTTTGCATTTTCCCTTATGTTGGCCCCCACAGTTGGAGCATTTAGCTGTTTTGTTACATTTGGTAGTAAAGTGGCCCCAGTGATTACAATTGGAACAGAACCTTGGTTTGTTTGAATAGGGTTCTGCCCTGTATTTTGACCCAGTTGTGCCAATGTTTATAAGTGACTGTATTGGTTTTTCTGATTCTATTACTGTTACAGTGCACTTTGGGGTCCTATTTCCTATTCTGTATGTTTTTGTGATATTGTTACCACCTTCTTTTAGTTTTGAATTAAGGGTATTTGAGTCCCACTCTGACATTGCTCCTGTTAATTTTAGTACCGCTTTGAATTTGGTTGTTTGCGGTGTTATGGGGGTGGGTAGGGCTTCGCCTAAAGGTGCGTTTTTTCCTGCAATGGCATTGTACTTTTGTGGGCTTTTCATTTGATGCGGTTTCGTTACATTTACTGGGATCCCGCCTAAGTTGCTAATTTCTAGAAATTTGGCCGTTTGTTGACTGGTGCTACAATGTAGTATAATGTAGTCTGTGTTGGGCCTAATTATTTTGCAGGAGCCTTGATGTATTCTTGTTAGTGCTCCTGTTAGACTATTTGTGGATAAATTGACTAATTTACTGGAATTGCTTTTGATGTATAAAGTTAATTCCGGCCTGTGGTATCTTGGTTTGGGCCCTAAGCTAGCTGGTTTGGTTTGCGTTTTCGCCTTTGCTCCTATTTGATTTGTACTTGTTTGGTGAGTACTTATGCTTTTCCCCTTATTTTTGGTGGCCTGTGCATATGTTATGGCTGTGGATTGAGTTATGGAATTTCGGGTGGGGGTGTTTTCCACCACGTCCGCCAACTTAAAATCATGGGTCCTTACTTGATTTTTGGAAGTTCGGGTTGGGGTGTTTTCAACCACGTCCGCCAAGTCTGAATCTTTGGTCCCTGTTTGATTTTTGAATGTTCGGTTTGGGGTGTTTTCCACCACGTCCGCCGAAAATGTGTTTGGTGTCCCTACATGATTTTTAACGTGGGATAATACTAATGGAGTGGTTGGATTTTGTGGGGAATCGCCAGGTGCCAATGTGGCGTCCAAGTCTTCAATTTGGAGAGATTCATCATGAAAGTTAAATAAAACTGGGGATAGCGGGTCAAGTTTTGCCGCCTCTTTCTTTAGCATGTTTAATTCTGGAGTTGAATATACTCTAGATTTTCTTTCATTGCTGTTATTGCTATTATTGCTTGAATTTAATGGCTTAACTGTACTTTGGGGCACTTTTTTGTGTGCGTTATTCATACGACGTGCCTGCCCTTGCCTTAGTTGCATTGCCTGTTTGTTAGTTTTGGCGGCTAATTTAATTTGGGTGGCGGCCATTTTTCCTTTGTTCTGACTGTTTAGTTGGTCGGCCATATTGTATTTGTTTTATTTGAGGAATAATAAGTTTTAATGTCTAGCTTTTGATTTGTAGTTTGAAAAGTGATAGGGTAGTAGAGAAAAAGGTTATATATTTAATTGAATTGAATTATTGTTGATGATTGCAAGATTCGAATTAGAGGACAGGACTAACCTTTCTCAATTGCGAATGCAACCCAAGCTTGTTGTAGTATGAGGCCTACGCTTGTGAATAACAATAATTGTTCGATTAAATGTATTTCAGAGTTTGAGTGAGAATAGTATTGAGAGATAGTAGTTTGAGAGATGTAGGAAACCTAGTTTTTTTAGCACAGGGTATAATTTAGATCTATACGACTTACAGTTATCCTAAATAGTACTATTGTAGAAGTCCTGGCTGCCTTTGCTGTAGTAGTGGCTGGTGGTAGTGGACTTCTGGTTAGCTGCTGGGTCCTTTTGCGTAGAAAGGAGGAGGTTGTAGGTGGTGGTGGTGGTAGCAGGCGTCTGGTTGCTGGTGGTAGCTGGTGGCGATGGTGGTGGTGGTGGTACACTAGCAGCAATGGCACAGAAAACATCCACTCTAACACGCTGTGGGGCAAAACCTTGGTTTATTCTGGTGCTATAAACCAAGTAAAATCCCCTCCTTTACTCTAGTGCTTGAGTAAAAGAATAGATCGTATTGCGTGATAGAGTTATTGGTGGTGGTCAAATCTGGGAACAGGTGGCTTCGGTCCGGAGTGGTCCAACACGTCTGTTCTTCGTTATAGTTCTTGCAGGAATGATAATCATTGGTATTGCTAACGTTTTGGCCTGATTTATTGTAATTTTGTCCCTTGGGGTGGGGGACTGAGATTTCCTTTGCCTGTGGTGTTATTTTAGATGTTCCTGGTATTGGGCTACTATGGGTTGGTTTGATTAATTTAGTGGTTTGGGCATATGTAAGTTTTGTTGGGGGGGTGTTTTCAACTGCGTCCGCTTGGCATTTTGGTTTGGTAATTTGAAAAGTTTGGTTTTGGGTGTTTTCCACCTCGTCCGCCAAGTATAAATTTGGATCCCCCGTTTTGAAAGTTCGGTTTGTGGTGTTTTCCACCACGTCCGCCGAATATGAATCTGAATTTCCTAACTGTTTGTTGTTGGGGGTTAATATTGAGGTGGAAATATTGAGTATGGGATCGCCGGGGGCCAATGTGGCGTCCAGATCTTCATATTGTAACGTTTCGTTATGCAAATTGAATTCAATGGGCGATAGCGGGTCTAGTTTTGCCGCTTCTTTCATTAGAACTTGTAACTCGGGAGTTGAGTACATTCTAGATTTATTTACTTTGTTTGCATCAATTGTAATGCCTGGTGTTTGGTACATTTTCTTTAGTTTGTTATTCCTACGTGTGGCCTGTCCTTGTCTTACTTTCATACCCTGTTTGTTTGTTTTAACATCTATTTGGGTGGTAGCCATTTTTCCTTTGTTATGTGCCTTTGGTTGGTCGGCCATATTGGATAGTTAATTGTGTATAAACGTGTGATAGAAGATAGAGTTTAGCGAGGATAGTGGTAGTCGTGAGAGGTTTAAAAGTTGAAAGTAACTTATTGTTTCAGCACAGAGTATAGTAAATTGCTAACGACTTACAGTTAAGATGACCGGGCGGTTTGAGGTGGATTGGCTGCTGGGTGTCGTAGATGGCTGGTTGTGGTGGTTGGTTTGATCTCAGGTTAGCAGCTGGGTCCTGTAGCGCAGTTTGTTGGAGTGGCTGGCAAGCGTAGGTGGTTGTTTCTCTGCTGGATCCGGATGCGTTGTAGGGTGGTGAGTTGCAGTCTTCGGTAAAGCAGTAGTGGATTTGACTCATCTGTATTCCAACAAGCTGTGGGGCCAAAACCTTGATTAAAAGAGTGCTATTAATCAAGAAAAACTCCCCTCCTAAACTCCAGTGCTTGAGTTAAGGAATAAACGGTTGCTTGTTGGAGATCGTAGTGGTAGCGGTGTTGTAGATCAAATTCGGGAACAGGTGGCTTCGGTCCTAGGCGGCTCCGACACGTCTGCTCTTCTTAATAGTTCTAGCTGGACTGATGATGATGATGATGATTAGCCAGACTGACTGACTGACTTGGATGTTTTATAGATGTAACCGCCCACTAGGGGCATTTGTACATCTTTTATAGGTACCATGTCGGTACCCATTTAGGTGGGAGGGGTGTTACTCCCTCCCTTAAAAGTGCTTAAATGCACTATAAATTAAGGCGTTCCCCTGAATTACTAAAAAGTAACTATCAAGGGAAATGGAAGCCTAAGGGGTGGGTAGGAATAGAGCATACACACCCCCACCCCCATTCGACATCAACCGACCAGAGCCAACAGCAACGGCAAAGGAGGAAAGGGTCCAGGTCCAGGAGCGCAGCGACACAGCAACACACACAAGAGCACACAAGAGAGAGACAGCAAGGCCACAGCCGCAGTCCACACCTGAAACAAAATGGTCGCACTTATTTCAAATTCAGTCCAGTTATACTAAGGACAGATTAATATCCAATAATGTGTTAGCCACCTTTGCAATTTATCAAATAAGAGAGTTGAAGAATTGATATTTAATATCCTATATTTCCAAAATTTCAAGTACATAAGCGTACATAACATAAGTCCCTAACAAATTTTGAATATTAAAAATGTCTTAGCGACATATATTAGTGTAGTCAATGGTAGATATTTTTAGTTGTGAATTTGAACGGAGGTACCAATAATAAATCATATCAGCTTTTTAGGGCCACGGAAAGTTGTTCAAAGAGGGGTACTCGTAACCAAATGAGCCCCCTATTATTCAGGCAAATTGACTATGGCAATGAAAAAATCTTTTCACTACGAGGCGGTCCGGTGGCGGCCGGCATGACTGCTTCTATCTACATCCATGTCGGGGTGGCGGCCTCCATGATTGCTTCAAGTTACATCCATGCCGGTCACATTCTCAAGTCGCACCAGTGCAAGCAACTACCACTGTTTCTTCTCCATTTCCGTCTCTGCCGCAAGCTAGTGGGAGTTACGAAACTTCCATGTCGAGTCCACGTGGTAGTCGCCACTTTCCAAGTTTCCCTCCATGTCCGTCCCCGCCACAAATCAAGTTCGGGAGTTACGAGACTTCCATTTCGAGCCACCTGTACTAGCGACACCGTACGAGTCGAGTTTTTCCTTTCCGAAGAAGAGACGGGGCAACATCACAAGTCGTCCTTAACTTTTCAGCCCAGGATATCATCATGCCATTACAGCACTCCCATTGTGACGTCACCAGGTCACCCGCTCCAAAAAAGACGTCCTCCTCGGTCCACAGCCACTGCCTGAATATGATGATGATGTGATTAGCCAGACTGTCAATCAATTTTATGAGTTTAAAGTGAATCGTCCACTAGGGCTCTTTTCACTGGTTTGCCTCCCAAAGGGGAGTTATTTACTTTATCCTGAGGGGAAGGAAATGTGCCACATCCCCTGCAGGCATTTATGCACTCATGGAGTGCTATACTTAGGCCGTCACCACGGGGCAATTATTAAACTGCCACTGGGTGTGGCTTCGGCCGTCACCACGGGCAATAATTGTACTGCCCGGGTGAATGTAAGGCCATTAGCCATGGCCATAGGGTGGGTAGGAATGGAACCTACTCACACCCACCCCTATCATTCTGTTTACTGCTGGTCTGCAAGAGCAGTGAAGCGAGAGAAAAATAGTTTTCTCATATCGCTTATGTCTGCGTAATGTGGTCGTGCAAGCACGAGAAATTACGGCAGCAGGGAGTAAAGGTGATGAAAAGCCAAGCGCGCACCTGCTTATCAAATTCAGTCCAGTTGTACTAATGGACAGCCTAACCAACCAATAATGTGTAAGCCACCTATTCAATTAACCAAATATCTAAGTTTCAAAATATGACCTATTATCCTAACGAAAATAGGGACTAGTACTAAGTGTACATACATTAGTCCCTATTGTATTTAAGCTACAATGTCTAAGCGACACATAAAAGTGTAGTCAATGGTAGGGGATTTTGGTTATGAATTTATTGCGGCAGTGCCAAAAAATGTCATATTAGTCTTTTCAGGGCCAGAAAGTTAATCGAAAAGGGTTGTCTCTAAACCAAATGAGAACCCTATTAAATAAAAATGGCAATGAAATTAGCCCTAAGGCTAATATTCCACCGGTTGGAAGGTGGCCCTCCTGTCTTCCATTTCGGCCAGAAATGCGGCAGTTCTTTCTTCCAGAAATGTTCGTCTAGGGAAGTAGAAACCATGTTTTTTGGCGATGTAGGCTGCCGCATCTTGTAGGTGGTGGAGGGGTCTTTCTTCGAAGGCCTCGTAGTAGTAACTCCCCAATATGTTTAGGGCGTGATGCCATTGGCTGACTCGTGGTGGCGATGTTTGCATTGATCTGAACCCAATGTATGTGACGGCAGAAACGAAGTTAGATGCTTTTTTCTTACTCGTCAGTAATGGCGTTAGGCCCATTTCTCTGCATAATTTGCTCATCAGTTTGTCTTTGGTGGTGACATCCATTCTCACTGTTTTAGTGGGGGACTCCCATTTGGCTTCTGTGTTGTCCTCTTCCAATAATTTTTCCAGGGTCACTGCCGGCCCTGGTGATGGAGTAGGGGGTGTCGATGTAACTAACACCCCCTTTTCCTTTCCTTTTTTCTTTTTAGGGGGTGGTGGCGGTGGTGTCGGTGTTTCCGGTGCTAACTCTAGTGGTATTTCCATAGGAGAAGTGGCCGCTTCTACTTTCTCCGCTGTAACAAGGGTCAGCATATGTTGAGATAGAATTTCTATCTGCTCTTAGCCAGACTGACTGACTGACTTGTGGGTTTTTTAGTTGCCACCGCCCTCTAGGGGCATTTGGGCAACTTTTATAGGTATCATATCGATACCCATTTAGTGGGAGGGGTGTTCCCCCTCCCGTTTAAGTGCTTAATTGCACTATAGATTTAGGCGTTCCCCTGAATTACTAAAAAGTAACTATCAGGGGAAATGAAAGCCTATATTGGGGGTGGGTAGGAATAGTACCTACACACACCCACCCCTATCATCCAATCGAGCAGTTGTAAGGTAGCGAGGGGAAATGTTTCCTCATTTCGCTAGTAATTTTGTGAGCAGGAACGGCAAAGGAGGAAAAGGTCCAGGTCCAGGAGGGCGTTGACACAGCAGCACACACCAGAGCACGCAAACAGAAGACAGCAAGGCCACGAACGCAGTCCACACCTGAAAAAACAAGGTCATACCAAAGGTCAAATTCAGTCCAGTTGTACTAATGGACAAATA
Source organism: Unio pictorum (assembly GCA_030141615.1). Lineage (NCBI taxonomy): Eukaryota > Metazoa > Mollusca > Bivalvia > Unionida > Unionidae > Unio > Unio pictorum. The sequence continues at coordinate 5,176,884 of JARLTB010000377.1, forward strand.
GCATCCAATAATGTGTTAGCCACCTGTGCAATTATTCAAATATTTAAGTTGAAGAATTATTATTTATCATCCTATTGTTCTAAAAATCTAGTACATAAGCGTACATGAAGTAAGTCCCTAACAAATTTAGAAATTAAAATGTCTAAGCGACATAGTAGTGTAGTCAATGGTAGGTAATTTTTGGTCTTGAATTTTGCTGGAGGCAATACCAATAAAGTCAAATTAGCTTTTTAGGGCCACGGAAAGTTATTCAAGGAGGGGTACTCGTAACCAAATGAGTCCCCTATTATTCAGGCGAATGAAAAGATAAATGGCATATATCTTTTCGTTGTACTGCTTTATCCGAGTATTCCGATGGTGACGACTTTTCCGTGGACAGCTGTATTTCCATCAATTTGTTGGCTATCTAAGGTAGAGTTTCGCTGACTTGATAATGCCATCCTACGGCAGCCTGCGGGTTACTCAATATTTTGGCATCACCAGTCAGCGCGCCTCAGGTCCGCCATATTACTTAAATTCCCATGGCTGGTTGTAATATGGTTCCAGCAACTTGATGTAGGGGCAATCCAACTTCCAAGTCCGCCATTTTTCTTCTTCACGTAGTTTAAGTAGGCGATTCAGTTTCTGCATATCTTCAATCTCTGCCACTTGTTAAAGGGACTTATAAAATATCCAAAATGTTTCCACTGCATCGTCCACCGCTGTACATGTTGATATTTCTCTCTGTAGTAGTGATGTGATAACGCTTCAGTCCGTCCTTAGCTGTGAAGCCCGGGAAACATGCTCTCGCAATCCGCCGTGACGTCATCAGATCGCCTGCTCCAGAAAAGCCGTCTTACTCGGTCTGCAGTCTTCGCCTGAATGTTAGCCAGACTGTCAATCAATATTATGGGTTTTAAGTGGTTCGTCCCGAGGGCTCTTACCACTGTTTTATCCGTCAAAAGACGGTTATTTACTTTATCCTGAGGGTGGGAATGGAGCCGCCACCCTGCAGGCATTTATGTGTTCATGGAACACTATTTACTTGGGCCGTCACATCGGAGTAGCTATTGAGCTACTACTGTGTGATTGTAGGGCCACATATATGAGTGGGAATAGTTCCAGCACACACTCATATTAATTCATTCTGTTTCTGTCTGGTTGTTTTAGGACGTGCTAAGCACGTGTAGTTGCTGCGGCAGGTTTTGCGGGCGAGGCGAAGTGCCTGGCAAGGGCTGCTTCTTTGGACGTACCCTATCCCTATTTATATACTCTGTGCTGTTTTTGAGTGTACAACGTTTATGTAACAGTGTTTTATAATGTTAGTTGCTCGATGTGTATTTTTGTGTAGTTGTTTTCCTAAGATTTTGTTATGTGCAACCTTGTGTTGCTGGGCCTGATGATCTGGGCTTTGACCACCTTATATGTTCTATTTGGGGTTCTAATTATGCCATATTTCTTAGGTTATTTAGTTAGCTTTGCAGCCTTGTGCTGCTGGCCCTGATAGTCTTGGGTTTTTGACTACCTTATATGTTCTAATTTTGCGGGACCTAAATTACGTTTTTTTCCTTTTTCTATTTGATGTGCGACCTTGTGTCGCCGGACCTGATAGTCTTTGGAGGTTTAGACTACCTTATATGTTCTTGATTTGGGGTCTCTATCATATTTCTCTACCTGGTTAAGTTGCTCCGTTCTCGGTGCATCTGTTGGTTCTAATTAAGCTTTTTGGTGTGGTTGATACTTATGTTTTTAACACTGTACACTTGGTTGTACTCCTAATGAGAAGGTATCTAGGGAGAGTGTCTAAAGAGGAAAGAAGAGAGAGTAGAGTGTTAGCCTACATCCTTACTGCCTATGATGTTTGTTTTTTGGTGTCATCTTGTTATTTCTTGGTGTTATTTATTGGGTAATTTGATTATGTTTTTATGACCTGTTTGTGTTATAGCTCTTGATTTCCCTTTTTGTTTTATTGGGACCCTATTTCCATATTTGTTTTGGCCCCTTGGTTTAGTTCAGGTGTGTGGTTCGGTTATTAGGTAGTAGCAATGGGTCCCTGCGGGAAATGTCCCGGGCCGGTTAAGCGACACGTCAAGGATTGTCCATTTCTACACCCAGTCACCTTCCCACGACCGGTCCGTGAGGTGCGGCGGCCAGGCAACAACAAGGGACCTCTGCCGGAAGTATCCGGGGCCGTTAAGCGACACGTCAAAGGTATTCCTTGTTGAGCCCAGTTTCCACACCCCGGTCCTGGCCGTTTCTTGTTTTCCTGTCCTAAAGGGGTTTATTAATGTTTTATTTGTAAGCATGACTTGTTTGCGTTATGGCTCTTGATTTCCCTTTTTGTTTTATTGGGACCCTATTTCCATATTTGTTTTGCCCCTTGGTTTAGTTCAGGTGTGTGGTTCGGTTATTAGGTAGTAGGAATGGGTCCCTGCGGGAAATGTCCCGGGCCGGTTAAGCGACACGTCAAGGATTGTCCATTTCTACACCCAGTCACCTCCCCACGACCGGTCCGTGAGGCGCGGCGGCCAGGCAACAACAAGGGACCTCTGCCGGAAGTATCCGGGGCCGTTAAGCGACACGTCAAAGGTATTCCTTGTTGAGCCCAGTTTCCACACCCCGGTCCTGGCCGTTTCTTGTTTTCCTGTCCCAAAGCCAGACTGTCAATCAATCAATATTATGGGTTTTAAGTGGTTCGTCCACTAGGGCTCTTACCACTGTTTTATCTCCCAAAGGGGAGTTATTTACTTAATCCTGAGGGGAAGGAAATGTGCCACATCCCCTGCAGGCGTTTATGCACTCATAGAGTGCTATTTACTTAGGCCGTCACCACGGGGCAATTATTGAACTGCCACTGGGTGAATGGAAGGCCTTGCGGTGGGTAGGAATGGAACCTACTCACACCCACCCCTATCATTCTGTTGACTACTGGTCTGCAAGAGCAGTGAAGCGAGAGAAAAATAGTTTTCTCATATCGCTTATGTCTGCGTAATGTGGTCGTGCAAGCACGAGAAATTACGGCAGCAGGGAGTAAAGGTGATGAAAAGCCAAGCGCGCACCTGTATATCAAATTCAGTCCAGTTGTACTAATGGACAGCCTAACAAACCAAAAATGTGTAAGCCACCTGTGCAATTAACCAAATATCATAGTTAAAAATATTATTTATCATCCTATAAAAAATAGGGACTAGTACTATAGTGTACATATAAAGTCCCTATTGTATTTAAACTAAGGTGTCTAAGCGACACATAAAAGTGTAGTCAATGGTAGGGGAGTTTGGTTATAAATTTGTTTCGCAGTGCCAAAAAATGTCATATTAGTTCTTTCAGGGCCAAATAGTTTGTCAAAGAGGGTACTCGAAGCCAAATGAGTCCCTATTAATCCGGCAATTGAAAGCAGCGAGATTTAGGGTGATCTGTGCTCCGCAGCAGGCTTCGACGTCGATGTGCAGTCGGTGGTGGTCACAGGTGTTTCTATGGCCTCCTGTTATCCCTCTGCAATTTGGTCTTCTACTCCGTTGTTATCTGGTTCGACGAAAGGTTTAGTCCACATGGAGTTCCGCCATTTTCGCCCATGCAGTAGTGACTCTGCCAAGCGCGTGCAGAGTCTTGCTTGAGCGGCCATCTTGTTCGTCCACGTGGTGCCATTTCTAGTCAACGAAGTAGAAGATTCCACAGCGGTCTTTCTGGCGGCTGGATTTTCAATGGTGAAGTCATTTAAACGTACAAGACTCCTTGCTAACTCCTTGGGTACTTTCTGTTTAGTTACTCCTAATGGGTAGCATTTATCCATTGTCCCAAGCTCACTCTTGAGAGCCCGCTGTCCCGGTCCGTCCTGCTCGGTGTTCAACTGCTGAATGAAAAAGCCAGACTGTCAATCAATCAATTTTATGAGTTTAAAGTGAATCGTCCACTAGGGCTCTTTCCACTGGTTTGCCTCCCAAAGGGGAGTTATTTACTTTATCCTGAGGGGAAGGAAATGTGCCACATCCCCTGCAGGCGTTTATGCACTCATGGAGTGCTATTTACTTAGGCCGTCACCACGGGGCAATTATTGAACTGCCACTGGGTGTGGCTTCGGCCGTCACCACGGGCAATAATTGTACTGCCCGGGTGAATGTAAGGCCATTAGCCATGGCCATAGGGTGGGTAGGAATGGAACCTACTCACACCCACCCCTATCATTCTGTTTACTGCTGGTCTGCAAGAGCAGTGAAGCGAGAGAAAAATAGTTTTCTCATATCGCTTATGTCGGCGTAATGTGGTCGTGCAAGCACGAGAAATTACGGCAGCAGGGAGTAAAGGTGATGAAAAGCCAAGTGCGCACCTGTATATCAAATTCAGTCCAGTTGTACTAATGGACAGCCTAACAAACCAAAAATGTGTAAGCCACCTGTGCAATTAACCAAATATCATAGTTAAAATATTATTTATCATCCTATAAAAAATAGGGACTAGTACTATAGTGTACATATAAAGTCCCTATTGTATTTAAACTAAGGTGTCTAAGCGACACATAAAAGTGTAGTCAATGGTAGGGGAGTTTGGTTATAAATTTGTTTCGCAGTGCCAAAAAATATCATATTAGTTCTTTCAGGGCCAAACAGTTTGTCAAAGAGGGTACTCGAAGCCAAATGAGTCCCTATTAATCCGGCAATTGAAAGCAGCGAGATTTAGGGTGGTCTGTGCTCCGCAGCAGGCTTCGACGTCGATGTGCAGTCGGTGGTGGTCACATGTGTTTCTATGGCCTCCTGTTTTCCCTCTGCAATTTGGTCTTCTACTCCGTTGTTATCTGGTTCGACGAAAGGTTTAGTCCACATGGAGTTCCGCCATTTTCGCCCATGCAGTAGTGACTCTGCCAAGCGCGTGCAGAGTCTTGCTTGAGCGGCCATCTTGTTCGTCCACGTGGTGCCATTTCTAGTCAACGAAGTAGAAGATTCCACAGCGGTCTTTCTGGCGGCTGGATTTTCAATGGTGAAGTCATTTAAGCGTACAAGACTCCTTGCTAACTCCTTGGGTACTTTCTGTTTAGTTACTCCTAATGGGTAGCATTTATCCATTGTCCCAAGCTCACTCTTGAGAGCTGACTGACTGACTTGTGGGTTTTTTAGTTGCCACCGCCCTCTAGGGGCATTTGGGCAACTTTTATAAGTATCATATCGATACCCATTTAGTGGGAGGGGTGTTCCCCCTCCCGTTTAAGTGCTTAATTGCACTATAGATTTAGGCGTTCCCCTGAATTACTAAAAAGTAACTATCAGGGGAAATGAAAGCCTATATTGGGGGTGGGTAGGAATAGTACCTACACACACCCACCCCTATCATCCAATCGAGCAGTTGTAAGGTAGCGAGGGGAAATGTTTCCTCATTTCGCTAGTAATTTGGGAGCAGGAACGGCAAAGGAGGAAAAGGTCCAGGTCCAGGAGGGCGTTGACACAGCAGCACACACCAGAGCACGCAAACAGAAGACAGCAAGGCCACGAACGCAGTCCACACCTGAAAAAACAAGGTCATACCAAAGGTCAAATTCAGTCCAGTTGTACTAATGGACAAATAGCATCCAATAATGTGTTAGCCACCTGTGCAATTATTCAAATATTTAAGTTGAAGAATTATTATTTATCATCCTATTGTTCTAAAAATCTAGTACATAAGCGTACATGAAGTAAGTCCCTAACAAATTTAGAAATTAAAATGTCTAAGCGACATAGTAGTGTAGTCAATGGTAGGTAAGTTTTGGTCTTGAATTTTGCTGGAGGCAATACCAATAAAGTCAAATTAGCTTTTTAGGGCCACGGAAAGTTATTCAAGGAGGGGTACTCGTAACCAAATGAGTCCCCTATTATTCAGGCAAAGACAATGAAAATCTTTTCATTATAAGACTGCATTCCTTGTAGTACTGGTGGTGGTCACTGTATCCGCATATGAATTTTTCCGACTGACTGACTTGGATGTTTTATAGATGTAACCGCCCACTAGGGGCATTTGTACATCTTTTATAGGTACCATGTCGGTACCCATTTAGGTGGGAGGGGTGTTACTCCCTCCCTTAAAAGTGCTTAAATGCACTATAAATTAAGGCGTTCCCCTGAATTACTAAAAAGTAACTATCAAGGGAAATGGAAGCCTAAGGGGTGGGTAGGAATAGAGCATACACACCCCCACCCCCATTCGACATCAACCGACCAGAGCCAACAGCAACGGCAAAGGAGGAAAGGGTCCAGGTCCAGGAGCGCAGCGACACAGCAACACACACAAGAGCACACAAGAGAGAGACAGCAAGGCCACAGCCGCAGTCCACACCTGAAACAAAATGGTCGCACTTATTTCAAATTCAGTCCAGTTATACTAAGGACAGATTAATATCCAATAATGTGTTAGCCACCTGTGCAATTTATCAAATAAGAGAGTTGAAGAATTGATATTTAATATCCTATATTTCCAAAATTTCAAGTACATAAGCGTACATAACATAAGTCCCTAACAAATTTTGAATATTAAAAATGTCTTAGCGACATATATTAGTGTAGTCAATGGTAGATATTTTTAGTTGTGAATTTGAACGGAGGTACCAATAATAAATCATATCAGCTTTTTAGGGCCACGGAAAGTTGTTCAAAGAGGGGTACTCGTAACCAAATGAGCCCCCTATTATTCAGGCAAATTGACTATGGCAATGAAAAAATCTTTTCACTACGAGGCGGTCCGGTGGCGGCCGGCATGACTGCTTCTATCTACATCCATGTCGGGGTGGCGGCCTCCATGATTGCTTCAAGTTACATCCATGCCGGTCACATTCTCAAGTCGCACCAGTGCAAGCAACTACCACTGTTTCTTCTCCATTTCCGTCTCTGCCGCAAGCTAGTGGGAGTTACGAAACTTCCATGTCGAGTCCACGTGGTAGTCGCCACTTTCCAAGTTTCCCTCCATGTCCGTCCCCGCCACAAATCAAGTTCGGGAGTTACGAGACTTCCATTTCGAGCCACCTGTACTAGCGACACCGTACGAGTCGAGTTTTTCCCTTCCGAAGAAGAGACGGGGCAACATCACAAGTCGTCCTTAACTTTTCAGCCCAGGATATCATCATGCCATTACAGCACTCCCATTGTGACGTCACCAGGTCACCCGCTCCAAAAAAGACGTCCTCCTCGCTCCACAGCCACTGCCTGAATGATGCTCTTGAGAGCTGACTGACTTGGATGTTTTATAGATGTAACCGCCCACTAGGGGCATTTGTACATCTTTTATAGGTACCATGTCGGTACCCATTTAGGTGGGAGGGGTGTTACTCCCTCCCTTAAAAGTGCTTAAATGCACTATAAATTAAGGCGTTCCCCTGAATTACTAAAAAGTAACTATCAAGGGAAATGGAAGCCTAAGGGGTGGGTAGGAATAGAGCATACACACACCCACCCCCATTCGACATCAACCGACCAGAGCCAACAGCAACGGCAAAGGAGGAAAGGGTCCAGGTCCAGGAGCGCAGCGACACAGCAACACACACAAGAGCACACAAGAGAGAGACAGCAAGGCCACAGCCGCAGTCCACACCTGAAACAAAATGGTCGCACTTATTTCAAATTCAGTCCAGTTATACTAAGGACAGATTAATATCCAATAATGTGTTAGCCACCTGTGCAATTTATCAAATAAGAGAGTTGAAGAATTGATATTTAATATCCTATATTTCCAAAATTTCAAGTACATAAGCGTACATAACATAAGTCCCTAACAAATTTTGAATATTAAAAATGTCTTAGCGACATATATTAGTGTAGTCAATGGTAGATATTTTTAGTTGTGAATTTGAACGGAGGTACCAATAATAAATCATATCAGCTTTTTAGGGCCACGGAAAGTTGTTCAAAGAGGGGTACTCGTAACCAAATGAGCCCCCTATTATTCAGGCAAATTGACTATGGCAATGAAAAAATCTTTTCACTACGAGGCGGTCCGGTGGCGGCCGGCATGACTGCTTCTATCTACATCCATGTCGGGGTGGCGGCCTCCATGATTGCTTCAAGTTACATCCATGCCGGTCACATTCTCAAGTCGCACCAGTGCAAGCAACTACCACTGTTTCTTCTCCATTTCCGTCTCTGCCGCAAGCTAGTGGGAGTTACGAAACTTCCATGTCGAGTCCACGTGGTAGTCGCCACTTTCCAAGTTTCCCTCCATGTCCGTCCCCGCCACAAATCAAGTTCGGGAGTTACGAGACTTCCATTTCGAGCCACCTGTACTAGCGACACCGTACGAGTCGAGTTTTTCCTTTCCGAAGAAGAGACGGGGCAACATCACAAGTCGTCCTTAACTTTTCAGCCCAGGATATCATCATGCCATTACAGCACTCCCATTGTGACGTCACCAGGTCACCCGCTCCAAAAAAGACGTCCTCCTCGGTCCACAGCCACTGCCTGAATTGTCTTGAGAGCTGATCAATCAATATTATGGGTTTTAAGTGGTTCGTCCCGAGGGCTCTTACCACTGTTTTATCCGTCAAAAGACGGTTATTTACTTTATCCTGAGGGTGGGAATGGAGCCGCCACCCTGCAGGCATTTATGTGTTCATGGAACACTATTTACTTGGGCCGTCACATCGGAGTAGCTATTGAGCTACTACTGTGTGATTGTAGGGCCACATATATGAGTGGGAATAGTTCCAGCACACACTCATATTAATTCATTCTGTTTCTGTCTGGTTGTTTTAGGACGTGCTAAGCACGTGTAGTTGCTGCGGCAGGTTTTGCGGGCGAGGCGAAGTGCCTGGCAAGGGCTGCTTCTTTGGACGTACCCTATCCCTATTTATATACTCTGTGCTGTTTTTGAGTGTACAACGTTTATGTAACAGTGTTTTATAATGTTAGTTGCTCGATGTGTATTTTTGTGTAGTTGTTTTCCTAAGATTTTGTTATGTGCAACCTTGTGTTGCTGGGCCTGATGATCTGGGCTTTGACCACCTTATATGTTCTATTTGGGGTTCTAATTATGCCATATTTCTTAGGTTATTTAGTTAGCTTTGCAGCCTTGTGCTGCTGGCCCTGATAGTCTTGGGTTTTTGACTACCTTATATGTTCTAATTTTGCGGGACCTAAATTACGTTTTTTCCTTTTTCTATTTGATGTGCGACCTTGTGTCGCCGGACCTGATAGTCTTTGGAGGTTTAGACTACCTTATATGTTCTTGATTTGGGGTCTCTATCATATTTCTCTACCTGGTTAAGTTGCTCCGTTCTCGGTGCATGTGTTGGTTCTAATTAAGCTTTTTGGTGTGGTTGATACTTATGTTTTTAACACTGTACACTTGGTTGTACTCCTAATGAGAAGGTATCTAGGGAGAGTGTCTAAAGAGGAAAGAAGAGAGAGTAGAGTGTTAGCCTACATCCTTACTGCCTATGATGTTTGTTTTTTGGTGTCATCTTGTTATTTCTTGGTGTTATTTATTGGGTAATTTGATTATGTTTTTATGACCTGTTTGTGTTATAGCTCTTGATTTCCCTTTTTGTTTTATTGGGACCCTATTTCCATATTTGTTTTGGCCCCTTGGTTTAGTTCAGGTGTGTGGTTCGGTTATTAGGTAGTAGCAATGGGTCCCTGCGGGAAATGTCCCGGGCCGGTTAAGCGACACGTCAAGGATTGTCCATTTCTACACCCAGTCACCTTCCCACGACCGGTCCGTGAGGTGCGGCGGCCAGGCAACAACAAGGGACCTCTGCCGGAAGTATCCGGGGCCGTTAAGCGACACGTCAAAGGTATTCCTTGTTGAGCCCAGTTTCCACACCCCGGTCCTGGCCGTTTCTTGTTTTCCTGTCCTAAAGGGGTTTATTAATGTTTTATTTGTAAGCATGACTTGTTTGCGTTATGGATCTTGATTTCCCTTTTTGTTTTATTGGGACCCTATTTCCATATTTGTTTTGCCCCTTGGTTTAGTTCAGGTGTGTGGTTCGGTTATTAGGTAGTAGGAATGGGTCCCTGCGGGAAATGTCCCGGGCCGGTTAAGCGACACGTCAAGGATTGTCCATTTCTACACCCAGTCACCTCCCCACGACCGGTCCGTGAGGCGCGGCGGCCAGGCAACAACAAGGGACCTCTGCCGGAAGTATCCGGGGCCGTTAAGCGACACGTCAAAGGTATTCCTTGTTGAGCCCAGTTTCCACACCCCGGTCCTGGCCGTTTCTTGTTTTCCTGTCCTAAAGGGGCTTAGTAATGTTTTATATGTAAGCATTAGGGTCCTGTTTTGTTGTTTGTTGTGTTTAGGATTTTAATGGATAATTTATATATTCCCTATTTTTCCTATGTTTAGTAGAAATTCCAACATATTCTTGTGTGTCATTAAAATGTTGGGATTGGTATTTTGTATAATTTCTGGGTATGTATATGGGGCTTTTATATTCTGCTGTTGTGATCTAAATTTGTCCCTTTCTTGTTTGGTTTTACTGCAATTGTTGAAGATATGATGTAGATCTTCCGGGGTATTGCAATGGTAGCAGTTTATATTATGAGGAAAGGGTCCTATATATTTTCCCATGCTGTTGGCCAGCTTGGTTTTTCCTAAAGTTATCCTATTGATGATTGTCTGCTCTTTAGGTGAGCCCTTGGGCGGTTTTTTGTGCCTGTTTACTTCTTTAACAGTAGTGTACAACACTCTCCCTTTTGTACTATTGTCCCAATCATGTTGCCATTTTATATCTATTTGGGTGTTTATTATACTGTAGAGTTCGGTTGTGCTATAGTGCAGTGGCTCAAAATTCAGTTCGTGTAGTTTTTCCTTAGCCAGTTTGTCGGCCATTTCGTTTCCCTTAATTTCTATGTGGGATGGTATCCACATGAACTCTACAATAGTATTTCCGGTATTTAGTATTTTTAGCTTGGCGTTTATTTGATTGAGAAAGTCTTCCCTGCATTTGGTGGTATTTGTTTGAATTGAAGATAGGACGCTAAGCGAGTCACTAATAATTACTGTCTTATTAGGTTTGAATTCTTCAATCCATTGTAATGATTTGAGGATGGACCAGAATTCAGCTGTGTAAATAGAGCAGTAGTCTGGGAGACGTCTGCCTATTTGTATGTTGAGCTCTGGTATGACCATTGCAGCAGCTGTTCTGTATGGGTTAGTAATTTTAGATCCATCCGTATATATTTTGGTATATTGTTGGTATTGAGTATTTATAATGTTTAAGGCTTCTATTTTTAGAGTTTGTTCTTGATTTTGTTTACTGCCTTTTTCTGTGAGGGAGGTGTTGACTTTAGATTGTACGTTGTTCCAAGGTTCGTGTTCGTACACTACGTTATTGTTTAGAGGAGTTAGTTCTACTGGTATTATCGTCTTTAAGAGATGATATTGTTTTCCCATAGGTAGTTTTTGTTTCAAGGTTTTCCTGATTGGGATGTTGGTTTTATTTATAGCCAGGAGGGTGGGGTGTGTGGCGGGGTGGGTGGACAGCCGCGCTACATATTTTAGAAGGAGCTCTTGCCGTCTCAAGTGGAGGGGCAGCTCTCCCGTTAAGACATGCAGCTCGGCTGTCGATGTTGTTTTTAGAGCTCCGGTACACTTTAATAGTGCTGCTCTTTGTATTTGATCTAATTTTTTGAGTTGTGTTTTGGGGGCCGATGAGTAGACTTGGCAGCCATAATCTAGTTTAGATCTTACCAGAGCTCTATATAATTTTAGGGATGTTTCTTGGTCTGCACCCCAATGTGTGCCTTTAAGGCTCGTTATCAGATTTAGATCCCGACTACATCTATTAACTAAGTCCTCTATATGGTATGCCCATGTGAGATGTTGGTCATAGTACATACCCAGAAATTTTGCTACTTTAACAAATTTTATTTCTTGATCCTGTATTGTTAATTTAGGGTATTTTATGTTTCGTCTATATGGGGTGAACAGTACGGCTACCGTTTTTTGGTGCGATAGTTTAAATCCCCATTGATTAGCCCAGTTTCCAATATTGTTTAGGCTGGTTTGAAGTTCAGAGATGTTTTTGTGGTTGGAGGGGTTTCCTGCTCTCCATAGGCCACCATCGTCAGCAAATTGTGACAATTCAACTTTGGTAGTTGCCAAATTTTTATCTAGGTCATTTATCATTATGTTGAAGAGGGTGGGGCTGAGTACACTGCCTTGTGGAGTTCCATTTTCAAGTGAGTGTTTCTCAGAGTAAGTTGCCCCTACCCTAGTTGTAATTGTGCGGTTTGCTAAGAAATCTTGAATAAAGTTAAACATTCGTCCAGTAATGCCATAATTATTTAATTTGGCTATAAGGCCCTTGGTCCATACTAGATCGAATGCTTTCTCGAGATCGAGAAAAACCGCAATGAGGTTTCTGCTCTGTTTTTGTTGTGAGTTAAATGCTAGTTTAATAGCAGTTTCAAGTCTTACAAGTTGGTCTGTGGTGGAGCGCTTGTTTCTGAATCCACATTGATTTTCTGAGATAAGGTTATTTTTGGTAAGGTGTGACTTGATTCTGTTGTTGATGATAGTTTCCATGATTTTACAGATGTTATTGGTTAGTGATATGGGTCTATAGGAGTTGACATCATGGCTGTCTTTATTAGGTTTTAAGATAGGTATTACTATCGCATGTTTCCATTTTTTTGGTAACTTTCCTGTTTCCCATATGTTATTTAGGAAATTTATTATTATATGAACTATATTTGGTGGTAATTGCTTATATATTATATACCCTATTTTATCTTCCCCAGGTGAAGTTTCTTTTTTTGTTTTGAGTGCTTGGTCCCATTCGTATTTAGTTATTTTGTTGTTTAAAGGAGAGTCCTTGGGTCCCAAGTCTTGAAATATTTTTGGGTTTGCTCTTTCTTCGATGGCCCTATGTAATTGAAATTCTTTAGTATGGTTGCTGCTTTTGCTCATATTAGTAAAGTGTTGAGCTAATAAGTCAGCCTGTTCTTTATCACTGTTTGTGTTGCTTAATTTGGGGGTATTGTTGGTATTTTTACCTCTAATCTTTTTAATCTTATCCCATACTTGTTTAGAGTTTGTTTTGTGGTTGAGCGTGCCACAGTAAGCTTGCCAGGTTTCCATTTTGGCTTTTTTAATCAGCTCTTTTAATTTCTGAGTGAGATTTTTGAATTCCATAAAGTGCGTGGTTAATATGGAACGCTTGAATTTCTTTAGTGCTTTGTTTTTAGCCTGCTGTGTTGTTTTAATTTCGTCATTCCACCAGGGCACAGTAAGTTTTGGTGCCTTATAAGTGGTGGTTGGGATACTGCTAGATGCTGCTTTGTTAATGACATAATTAATGTTTTCATAGTATTGGTCTATGTCATTTGTTTCTATCTGGGTAGTATCTTCATCTTTTAGCATTTGTTTAAATAAGTCCCAGTCTGCTTTTTTATAGTTCCACCTGGGGTTGTTTGTTTGCACCTGCGACTGCACTGTCATTTGCAGGGTGGTGATAACTAAGAAGTGGTCACTGCCCATGGGGTCAGTTTGATCCACCTCCCATCCCGCCACTTGTGCTAATGTTTTTGTGCATAGGGTGAGGTCAATGGCGGACAAGGCACCGTTTATCGGATTTAGACGCGTTCCGGTACCATCATTTAATATGGTCAGTGTTGATATATTGGCCCAAGCCTCAATCAACCTGCCCCTAGTGTCCGTCATCTTCCCCCCCCCACAGCTTATTATGTGCATTGAAATCTCCGCATATGACAGTGCGCTCACTGGTGATTATGGTATTTAGGGTTAAGAATATTTGTTCATTGCTTAGGGCGGTATCTGTTCCTGGGTCATAAAAATTGATGATTTGTAAATCAGAGTTACCCATTTTGATTTTTATTGATTGTACCTCTACATGTGAGTTTGTTATTTCTTTTGCTGTAATAGGTACTAGTTCTACTGATTTTATGGTGTTTTTTACATAAATGGCTAGTCCTCCCCCCGGTCCTTCTTTTCGTGGTTGGAGGTACCCTGGGGCGTATCCCATTATATTGGGCAATGTTTTGGTTTTATTCTTTAGCCTTGTTTCTTGAATGCAGAGGATATCTGGTTTGTTTTTGGTGTTAATTAATTTAAGTTTTAGTTCATTCATATTTGTTGATATACCTCTGGCATTCCATTGCCATATAGAAACATTACCAGTAGTTGTGTTAGCCATTTCTACTGGGGTCATTTACTGTAATTAGGGTCTTAATTTGGTCTTTAATTTGTTTTAGTCTTTTAAGTAGTCCAGGTTTAATGCCAGTTAGGTTCATTATTGATTCCATGATTTTATTTATTTTATTGAGTTCTACCCCTATTTTGTCTTCTAAGTTTGGCTTACTGTTAGGTTCTATGGTTTTTGTTTTATTTAGTTTATGTTTTTTCCTTGCTGTGCGGTAGTTTACCAGGTTACTTTCCATGTATTCAATAATTTCTTTTTCTCGTATTGTAGCCGGGCATAGTGGGGATTTCACTGGGTGGGACCCTTTACATTGAGCGCATCTGGGTTTTAGTTTTGCGCATTCTCCCTTATGTCCCCGTCCACAGTTACTGCATTTGTTTGGGAGTTTGCATTTTGTGGTGTAATGGCCCCAGTGCTTACAATTTGAGCAGAACCTAGGTTTATTAGTGTAGGGTTCTATTCTATAGTGGGATCCTGTGGTACCGATTTGGATAAGTGGCTGCAATGGGGTTTCTGTTTCTATCACTGTTATTGAGCATTTGGGGCCCCTTTTGCCTATCCTATATGTTTTAGAGATGTTATTACCACCTTCTCTTAATTTTCCATTCAGTGTGTTTGTGTCCCATTGAGACATTGTCCCTGTTAGCTTTATTACTGATTTAAATTTAGTAGGTGGCGGTAGGGGGCGGCTGTGGGTGGTTTGACCTATTTCTGTGTTATTTCTGCGCGGGGCCGTTATGTTGTATGGTTTGGTTACCTGTACTGGTATACCGGCTAGGGTATTTATTTCTAAATACTTTGCTGTTTGTTGGCTAGTACTACAGTGGAGTATTATGTAGTTGGTATTTGGCCTGATAATTTTGCATAAGCCTGCATGTACCCTAGTTATGGCCCCTGCTATGGTATTTGTGGATAGGTTAATTAATTTACTGGACTTGCTTTTAATATACAGTGTTAGTTCCGGTTGGTGGAAAGTAGGTTTTGGCCCTATGGTAGCTGTTTGTACCTGTGTTTTATCATTGGTATTGCTAACGTTTTGGCCTGATTTATTGTAATTTTGTCCCTTGGGGTGGGGGACTGAGATTTCCTTTGCCTGTGGTGTTATTTTAGATGTTCCTGGTATTGGGCTACTATGGGTTGGTTTGATTAATTTAGTGGTTTGGGCATATGTAAGTTTTGTTGGGGGGGTGTTTTCAACTGCGTCCGCTTGGCATTTTGGTTTGGTAATTTGAAAAGTTCGGTTTTGGGTGTTTTCCACCTCGTCCGCCAAGTATAAATTTGGATCCCCCGTTTTGAAAGTTCGGTTTTCATCTTTGAAGAGAGGCCCATGTATCCGTTATTCGATGCTGCAGCGTACTTAGCAGAAAAACATGGACTCTACTTCCCCAGAATTATCCGAGAAGAAAACAAATCTGCAGCCAATTTGGTGGAGATAGAGGGGAGACGAGGTACTTTCAAGCGAGATGAGTACCAGCCCTTTTAAGGGCTAAATTGCCAATTTGCCTTAAAAGGGGACTCATTTGGTTAAGAGTACCCCTCTTTGACTAACTATCCGTGGCCCTAAAGGAGTAATTTGACCGTACATTGGTACCTCCATACAAACTTAGAACCAAAACTAACTACCATTGACTACACTTTTAAATGCCGCAAAGGCATATTAATTTTAAAATTTGTTAGGGACTTAATTTATGTACACTATGTACTAGAAATTTTTGAACGGTAGGATGATAAATAAATAATTCTTCAACTCTGATATTTGGTTAATTGCATAGGTGGCTAACACATTATTGGATGTTAGGCTGTCCATTAGTAAAACTGGACTGAATTTGACTTAGGTACGGCTCTTTCGTTTCAGGTGTGTGCTGCGTCCGTGGCCTTGCTGTCTTTTTCCTTGCGTGCCCTGCTGTGTGTTGCTGTGCCGCCCGCGCCACCTGGACCTGGACCTTTTCCTCCTTTGCCGTTCCTGCTCACAGAAATTACTAGCGAAATGAGGAAACATTTCCCCTCGCTACCTTACTTTGCTCGATTGGATGATAGGGGTGGGTGTGTGTAGGTACTATTCCTACCCACCCCCAATATAGGCTTCCATTTCCCCTGATAGTTACTTTTTAGTAATTCAGGGGAACGCCTGAATTTATAGTGCAATTAAGCACTTTAATGGGAGGGAGTAACACCCCTCCCACCTAAATGGGTACCGACATGGTACCTGTAAAAGTAGCACAAATGATCCTAGTGATCGGTTGCTACTATAAAATACTCAGTTCAGTTCAGTTCAAGTTCGGTTTGGGGTGTTTTCCACCACGTCCGCCGAATATGAATCTGAATTTCCTAACTGTTTGTTGTTGGGGGTTAATATTGAGGTGGAAATATTGAGTATGGGATCGCCGGGGGCCAATGTGGCGTCCAGATCTTCATATTGTAACGTTTCGTTATGCAAATTGAATTCAATGGGCGATAGCGGGTCTAGTTTTGCCGCTTCTTTCATTAGAACTTGTAACTCGGGAGTTGAGTACATTCTAGATTTATTTACTTTGTTTGCATCAATTGTAAAGCGCGGACGTGATGGAAAACACCCCCTAGATCCAAAAACTTACATTATCCCTATCATTACCAAAAAACAAAAACAAAACACGCGGACTTAAAAGAAAACACCCCACACTTTTATACTTGACTCATATTAATTATAAATTGAACAAGTTATTTTGAAAAAATACGTTGTGCTTATAGACGCACTTCAAAACAAAAGTAAAATGAGATAGTGATTATAGACTCACTTCTATTTTTTTTTTTTTTTCTAACTTCCTCACATACCATAAGCAAATTGAATGATTAATTCTTTTCGAGAATATTGGGTAGCCCTGAAAAGGGCTGTTTTTTGTGTGTGTACGAGGAAGGATGACAATCTTTTATCGTCTAAGATTGCGTCCTCGTTTGGCTACACGATAGGGTCTGCTTCTTCGGAAAGAGAAAGAGAACTCTTTTGTGTCCACACGACAGTCGACAAAACTTCTGTCTGGTTCCTGTTGCTGTTGTTGCTGTTGCTGCTGCTGCTGTTCTCTCTGCTCTCTCTGCTGCTTTTGAAGTCGATACTTCTCAGTCCATTCTTCTTTCTCTTTTTGAATTTCCTCTCTGAAGAGTTCTTCTATGAGGTCTTCCGTTACTTGTAGCATTCTCACATTCTCTATCTCTTCAGGCTTTGGCATCAGATTGTGTCTGATACGATGCAGAGTGACATAAGCTTCGTTCAGCTTAGCTAGTCTTGAGCACATCTTCGTAGGAGGATGAGTCAAACAATGGATGGCCAGACTGACTGACTGACTTTGGGTGTTTTATAGATGTAACCGCCCACTAGGGGCATTTGTACATCTTTTATAGGTACCATGTCGGTACCCATTTAGGTGGGAGGGGTGTTACTCCCTCCCTTAAAAGTGCTTAAATGCACTATAAATTAAGGCGTTCCCCTGAATTACTAAAAAGTAACTATCAGGGGAAATGAAAGCCTATATTGGGGGTGGGTAGGAATAGTACCCACACACACCCACCCCTATCATCCAATCGAGCAGTTGTAAGGTAGCGAGGGGAAATGTTTCCTCATTTCGCTAGTAATTTTGTGAGCAGGAACGGCAAAGGAGGAAAAAGGCCCTGGTCCAGGAGGCGCGGGCGGCACAGCAACACACAGCAGAGCACGCAAAGAAAGGGACAGCAAGGCCACGGACGCAGCACACACCTGAAAGGAAAGAGCCATACCTAAGTCAAATTCAGTCCAGTTTTACTAATGGACAGCCTAACATCCAATATCGTGTTAGCCACCTGTGCAATTATTCTAATACTAAAGTTGAAGAATTGTATTTATCATCCTACCTTTCTAAAGAACTAGTACATAAGCGTACATAATGAAGTCCCTAACAATTTTAGAAGTTAAAATGTCTAAACGACATATAATAGTGTAGTCAATGGTAGGTAATTTTTGGTCATGAATTTTTATGGAGGTACCAATAAGGTCAAATTAGCTTTTTAGGGCCACGGAAAGTTGTTCAAAGAGGGGTACTCGTAACCAAATGAGTCCCCTATTATTCAGGCAAATGAAAACACCATTGTAAACGCAGGCTTCGTCTTCGGGGTGCAGTAGGTGGAAGCCACAGAATTGTCTCATGTGGCCTCCTATTATCCCTGCTGACTGGTTAACTTCTATCTTCTACTTCGCTGAACACTGGGTTGTCGAAATGTAATCCCCGTGAGTACTCTTCAGTGGTGGTACTGGGTCCCTCCAATGATGATGGCTCTATGATAGCCTTATAATCCGGCGGCCATCTTGTTTCTCCACGTGGCACCATTTCTTGTTCAGCTTGTATGGATTTTACAGCAAACTATCTTCTGGTGGCTGGAATATCAGTGGTGAAGTCTAATAGTAGAGATAAACTCGATACTAATGCTCCTTACTACTCGTATGGGTGCGTTTTATTTTAGCACTCCTAATCGGTAGTATTTATCTCGCTGTATCCCATGCTTTCACACTGTATAGCTGCTGTCCCGGTCCTGCCTGCTCCGTGTTCACTGCCTGAATCATGAATGTATGAATGAATGAATGATGATGATGATGGCCAGACTGGACTGACTGACTTTGGGTGTTTTATAGATGTAACCGCCCACTAGGGGCATTTGTACATCTTTTATAGGTACCATGTCGGTACCCATTTAGGTGGGAGGGGTGTTACTCCCTCCCTTAATAGTGCTTAAATGCACTATAAATTAAGGCGTTCCCCTGAATTACTAAAAAGTAACTATCAGGGGAAATGAAAGCCTATATTGGGGTGGGTAGGAATAGTACCCACACACACCCACCCCTATCATCCAATCGAGCAGTTGTAAGGTAGCGAGGGGAAATGTTTCCTCATTTCGCTAGTAATTTTGTGAGCAGGAACGGCAAAGGAGGAAAAGGTCCAGGTCCAGGAGGGCGTTGACACAGCAGCACACACCAGAGCACGCAGACAGCAAGACAGAACAGCGAAGGACGCAGCCCACACCTGAAACAACAAGGTCATACTAAGGTCAAATTCAGTCCAGTTATACTAATGGACAAATTAACAGCCAATAATGTGTTAGCCACCTGTGCAATTATTCAAATATTTAAGTTGAAGAATTATTATTTACAATCCTATCGTTCGAATAAAACTAGTACTTAAGCGTACATATAATAAGTCCCTAGCAAATTTAGAAATTAAAAATGTCTAAGCGACATATAATAGTGTAGTCAATGTTAGATATTTTTGGTCTTAAATTTGCTGGAGGCGATACCAATAAAGTCAAATTAGCTTTTTAGGGCCACGGAAAGTTATTCAAAGAGGGGTACTCGTAACCAAATGAGTCCCCTATTATTCAGGCAAAGGTAATGGCAATGAAAAATCTTTTCATTGAACAGCGTTCCTTGTAGGCCGATGGTGACGTCTATATCCGTAAAACATCTATAGCAGCCATTTCTCTTCATCTCGTATTTAGGTAGAAGTAGAGGCCCTTTTCTTCTTCTGTTTTAACCACCGCCACAAATCGAGTTCGGGAGTTACGTGGTCTCTACTTCAGAAGGTCAAGGTCGCTGCCGCCATGCATACTTCCCTCCATTTCTATTTCTGCCACGATGCCAGGTCGGGAGTTACGAAATATCCATTTCGAGTTTCTGCATAGTCCACCGCTGTACAATTTGATGTTTCAGTCTGTAACAGTGACGGGATGATATCACAATCACGTCCTTAACTGTGAAAGCCCGGGACTCATGCTCTCGCAATACAACTCTGACATCACCAGGTCGCCTGCTCCAGATAAGCCGTCCTACTCAGTCCGCTGCCTCTGCCTGAATGATGGTCAGACTGGCTGACTGACTGACTTGTTTGTTTTATAGCTGCAACCGTCTACTAGAGACATATGTGCAGCTTTTATAGACACCATATCGGTGTCCATTTGTTTCCCTCGAAGAGGGGAAGAAGCACTCCCTCCCCTAAGGATTAAAGTGCTTAACTGCACTATTATTTAGTCAGTGTTAGGCGTTTCTCTGTATTACTAAAAAGTAACTAACAGGGAAAATGAAAGCCTATAGGGTGGGTAGGAATGGTGCTACACACACCCACCCCTATTCTAGATACCAATCGTAGTAGTAATGGTAACGAAGGGAAGTTAACACACTTCGTTAGTAATGGCATGTCCGGAAGAGGCAAGGGCGGAAAAGGCCAAGGTCAAAGGGTCCATCCATCCAAGGTACTGCAACCATCGTCCCACACGCAGAGGCAGCGAACGCACATCCGGACCGAGAAACGAACAAACCAGAGGAGAGCCAAAGGCCCACACCCTTTTTTTTAATATTTGCAACCCCATAAGACATGTAAAGATGAATATGCTATATTGTTGTGTTGTGTATTATTTCGATGTTATTACTATCTCGCTACTATTGCAACATTGTGTTGCGGGGGTCTGATAGTCCTGGATTAAGACTACCTTATATATTCTAATATGGTCATAGTGAGTGTTTGCAATGTATGTGTATGTGTCTATGAGGTTGCAATCCCTGTTGATTGATTTTAATTTAATCCAGTTTTTCTAGTGGAGGCCCTATACCAATTATGTGTAAGCCACCTGTGTAATTGCGTCAAGCTTTACAAGTTACGAATTTCCTAACACTTATCACTATGCCCTAACGTAAGTACTTAGTGTACTATATAATCGCCACCATCCTATCAGTAAAAATTCCTTTGAGGAACCTTTACCCTAGAAAAAAACAAAATACCTACACGAATGTGTCAAAGTGACTATGTAAGTTTGTTCTTGGTAGTTTATTTGAGTTTTAAATTTTGATTGGGTGTGGTCCAAAAAGGTCATATTAGAGGTTATTTTGGTCAGCCAAATGGAATTCTCTGTTACCAATCGAGTTGAGAATTCACTATAGAAAGTAGACTACCCCTGCTTTATATGGTTCAAGCGCGGACGTGATGGAAAACACCCCTCTGCGGTTTAGGGTTTTGAAACGTTTAGATAGTTTGATGTGAGGGATAGAAAGAAAAGTCAAAGAGCATTTATATGAATACAAATGTAAAATAAACGACAGACGCATTGGTTTTCAAAACACAACATTTTTATTCAAATAACAAACATTATTTCAAAGAACAAACATTATTTCAAAGAACAAACATTTTTTTCTTCCATAACACTAATACATTATCTTTGACATGGTTGACAACGTTGTGAATTAAATTGAGATTTCCACTGTTGGAAATCATTGGGCGATTGATGTACACTACGTTTCCTAGCTAAAGACAACAGATAGCCATAATGGTCACAAAACCATCGATCTACTTTGTCATCGTTTCGAGACGAATGACGATCAAAATAAGTCACTAAATGTTCTAAAGAATATCCAAGACTGCGATGATGCAGATAATAGATACAATATTGTCCACACACCATAGAATCAGTGCCTTGTAATTTCACATTATTGAATCGTGTCGTCTGGGCATTTCTTCTCATAAAGTCAATGATATCATCTTCGAAAGGAGGCAATCCATACGAATCAAAATACTCCGCACAACCCTCTTGAGGAAAGTAGACAGCTACCCAGTGAGTTCCTGGAAGATGACTGTCATCTGTGTTGATGACATAAGCTTGATTCTCTTGAGGTTTGCGATGAGGTAGTTCATCTTTAGCACACACGACAGGATTCCAAGAAGCAGTGTACGAACTACGGTTCAAAAGATAATAAAGTTCCCAGGTATCCATTTTTTGTTGTGTAGCCTTGTTTTTTTCTCTCCTTTCTTCACAGGTGATGATAAGTCATCAATTCAATCCAGACTTTTTGTTTGAAACGGTCTGACAAGTAACTGATGGTTTGCTTCGTCTCTTTACTTTTGGCCAAGAGAGCTTCGATGCGATCGATTTCTCGAGCAAACAATGGAGGAGAGGAATGATCACGTAAGCCTTTATACCACTGAAGTAACACGTCTTCTTCGGAGATGAGACTCCAAGCTTCGTTCAGATAATCATCCAATTTTTCTTCTTGACTCATCATCATACATTTATCGTGTTGAATTTGACTTGGATGATCGATTTGACATCCATAACAATCTTTTTTAATCATGTCCCTCATTTTATCTTCCAAGTGTTGTGCAAAACAAGCCACTAACTGTTGTTCCTGTTCTGGCCATCTGGATTGCATGATCACTACCTCTTCTTTTTGGTCTTGGGGATCTGCTTTTTCTGTAACCTCCCATTTCATGGATTCTTCACTATTCAAAGAAGGACAAGGGTCTTCCATAATGTCTAATAGTCTAGAATGACTTCTCTCAAACTGTTGATTTCTATGGTATTATCGAATTCAGCATACAGAATGATATTCACCGTTTCGGGAAGAGGTGCTGCAAACTGAAGTTCCACACGAAGTTGCCCAGATTTTATAGGGTGGAAATGTCCCTCGTCGCTGCCTTGGTCTGGAGTGAAATCAAAAGCCCACAACGTGTAACCTCTTGCATAGTCGTCGTAGGAAATACCGTGACTGGTGTTGGTTCCTAACTGTCCTGTGGCTTCGTACAGTGACAAGTACGACCTCAAGTAATTTTTCTGTTCGCCAAAGTCGGGTTCGAAGGGTCTGGTACACAAAGTTTTGCCATCGCGACTGACTTCAATTTTGGATACTCTGCAGTGCTTAAACTGGAAAGGATTTTCATCGTGGGCACCATTGAGGGCTGCATTGCTGACGATACCAATGCATAAACGTTTGGGTAACTGTCCTTGGAACAGATGATCTTCAATCTTAGATCGGAGTCCAGCGGCAATGGTGAAAGTTTTGACTTCCACGCGTCGTATCGGATACTTGGCTGTCGTTCTGCTCAAAGTGTGACTGATATCATTTCCCACTTTAGGTAACACTTCCACGCGACGTACGTATAACCTGGCTTCTTGGATAATGGTTTTGTATTCGTTGGCATGAGCCATCAAATGGAAAGCAGTACTACTTCGATTCAGTCTCAAGCGAATATCTACTCCGTTCAGCAAATACTTCTCTTGAAACCACATGTCCAAATGCAAACGATCGAACAGTTCTAAACTACGTCCTTGCAAAATTTTCTTTCGACGCTCGTTAAAACCTTCATTGTGAGGATCGGCAGGAGCGCTGCCATCAGCAGCTGCTGGTACGGGCAAGGCTGTGTCGTTAAACTTATCTGCGGTGTCAGGTTTCCATACTACGCAAGCATCTAGATGAGTGTTCTTGGCTTCTTTTCCGTACGTCAAGAGATTTTCGAGGTACGCTCGGTAAGGGTAAGTATCCATGCTACGGCTGATCAGTTTGTTATTCATGTACAAATCCACATCGCTGAACAAGGAATGCATGAAATTGTTGACAGGAGCTACTCTATCATTGGCTCCTGGATTGGTGTTGTCTGTTTTGGTTACTTTCAGTTTCAAATACAAGTAACTGTTGTTGTGATCGATGTAATCTTCGGGTTGTCCTTTGATTTCAAACTCGATGGGAGCTGAATCCGTCAAAGAGGAGACGGGATGAAATTCGACCCATTGGGCTTCTTGCATGGTCATCATCGTGGGTGGCATGGCAAAGAGATCCAGTTCCGACTTGGAACAGGCACAAGATTCTTGGTGCATCATTTTTTCTTTATGTTTTTTTCTTCACTTTTAATAATCAAAAATGTCTAAGTCTCGAGCGGTTCTTTTTTTCTTTGTCTTTCGAACTTTAGAGGTACGGAGACTTTTGAAAGGGTGTCTTCGTCGACGCTCTCTACCTTGTCCTTGCTGTGTCGTCAGGGAAGCAGGAATGTCAGACTCGGTACCGTTCAGAGCATTTATAGGACTTTCTCGTCGACCCAAAATCTCTTTACCCGTTTGAAGCAAGGCATTTTTGCCTGCTCTCAAAAAAGCTTCTTTGGGGTTTTGTTTGTCAATGAGAACATTGTAAAGAAAATCTTTGCCGTGAGTCAATGCGGCATCTTTTAAGGTGTGCAATCCTCGTGTCACCATTGGTTTTAAAACAGGGACCACGGAACGAAAGGCTGATTTAAACATATCTCCTAAACCATGTCCTCGTTGTCGAGTGACTCCTTGGTACACAGGATACATCACTTTTTCAGTTGTTGGAGAATCGTTTTTGAAAATGGAGTTTCACTGTGACTTTCCCTTTGGTAAATGGAATATTTTGACCTAGTTCTCCTTTTATAGTAATGTTGACACTGTCGAAATACGACTTACTGACGGGTAAATAATGAGGATGCACAAATTCGCGGTGAACGTGATAGGTATTTCCACCTTCCTCGTCAGCGGTAGTAGTATCTACTTTGAAAGGAATGACACGCAGTAACGGTACAGAGGTGTGTCCTACCACGTTGTACTCCACCACATCGGAGTACACAAACATCAAATTGAGTCCTTGGTTCATTTCTACAGGTAATCGAAAATATTTGGTAAAATCCAAGTTACTGGATATGCCTGGTATTTCTTTTTTGTTCGGGAGCATCTTGAGGTCTCCACCTAAGATATCAAACAATTCAGGACAAAAGGTAATGGCTATTATTTTCTTCTCTGAAAATTTGATCATGAGGCGACGAGCCACTTTAATGTACTCAAAGGTAACACTTTCTCTGATTTTGTCCAGGGGTTTACCAAACAAAGTATTGAACCTGGTTGCAATCGTAGTCACTAAATGTTGACCGCTAAAATAGTAGCCTGCAGGAATGGTCAACACATGAGTGGACAGTTGTTTAGTTGTGGGTCCATCTGATTTCTTGTTGTCAATGCCAGTGATACCTCGTTCATCTAAGGCTTGTTGCAATTGCTTGTCGTACACTTCAACTGTGAAAAAGTTTTGATTTTCGACGATGTTTTTGATTTGTGTCGGGTGTATTATTTCCACTAAAGCTGCTTCCCAGTGATCATCTTGATCCAAATGCATGGCTTGAGGTAATTTAGACGTGTAACAACACAATGTGTTGTTAGGAAACACCTCCATGGAACTGTCACTGGGTAACGTTAAGTAAAATTGGTTAATAGTGTTGTTCATATTTCCAATGTTCTTCTGTCCGAGGAGTCACTCGAGGTTAAAGGAGTGTCTAAAAGAGGATTGTGATTGGAAGGGTGACTGTCAGGAGAAGGAATAACGTTGGCCGCAAGACTCCCAATATTGTTGCTGTTGTTCCCGTTGTAAGAGTATTTCAGGGAAGGATTGGGAAGAAGATACCCGATGCAACTGCTGAGTAAAATGGTCCACAATTGTTTGTCTCCTTGTTGCAAACTCAAATTAGCAATGGCTGCACCAATGACACAATATACCACAAAGATTTGACAGAAAAAAACGATTTGCGTTTTAGGGACACGTTCTCCACACCACACCCACAAGGGTTGCTTTTGTAAATCTTGCAGAGATGACGTGGGTGAAGGAGTAGTCACTGTGGTTGCTGAAGCTGTATTGAAGGGCATGATGGTCACTTCTTTTTATAGTCGATGACTTGGGCAGCGTCAATCCAAGAATCAAAACTAGGAGGATATCCTTTCCAACGTACTTTGACTTCTTTGACACGACGTTTTCCTACTTTACGGGTTCTTCGTTCGAGAATGCTTTCAATGTCGTACACGTCGTCTTCTTTTTTGGTGACACGTTGTAACTCAGGCAAGTAAAATGTTCCTTTTAATACTTCTCCGTTCATGTCTTCCAATTTATAGACGGTAGGATGACGATCGCGCACTCGTCCAGTAACACGAAACAATTCGGTGGTCCAGTTGGGTAAGTAACCTTTGTCGAAAGTGCGTTTGGTTTTGCCAATGCGTACCCAATCTCCCGGGGTTAACACTTCTCTACCTTTTTTGGGGACAACCCTCGTCAGGGACGTGCCAAACAGACGCTCAAAAACAGTGACTTCGTTGTCGGGTGTCACCTCTTGTGGGGCACGTCCAATGCTTCTATGGTAAGATTGATTGTAGGCTTGGACTAAGTGTGGTAAGACGTCGATGTACTTGAGAGTGTGTTGATGCGTAAAATATTTCCACATGCGTTCTTTCAAGGTACGTTGAAAACGTTCCACGATACTGGCTTTGGTTTCAGGATTTTCGGTGGTGAAAAAATGAATGTCACTTTTTTTAATTCTCGTTGGAAAGCTTGGTTCAGAAATTCGGTACCTTTGTCGGTTTGCCATCGAAGAGGGTGACGGCCACTTTGTTTCAACACCAGTTGCAAAGCTCGTACTAACTCTCCGCTCGATTTGGATGTCAATGGTACGACCCAGGCAAATTTAGAAAAGACGTCGATGACACAAAACAAATATTTGTAGCCACGATTGTAGGTGGCTAAATGAGAGACATCAGCTAAATCGGCTTGCCATTGATGATCGATGCCTTCCACTTGAGTGCGACTTCTGTGAAATTTTCGTCGAATGGGTTTGTGTAAAGTGTACGTCGCTTGTTCTTGTAACCATCGTTGTACTGCTGGTAAACGGAGCTTTTTCAGGCGACTTTTGGCAGCACGATACAATTTCTGAATGCCTCCGTAACCTGCAGGGTGAGCTGGATCGTAGTAAATGCTGGCTAATACCTTCTCCATGGTTTGTTGTTAATAAGGGACCCACTCTTCGAGGATATTGCTTTGGGTGGGACGAAATGCGGGTTGTTTGGAAACGGTTTTACGTGTCCGATGTGCTACAGGAGTTGACGTCGAGGGTAATGGTAGTGGCGGAGGTAATGGGATAGCTTCTTTGGCCTTCTTTTCTTTTCTCACTTCTGCTTTCCTTTCTTTCTTTTTCACATCTGTCGCAGAAGGAGTAGCCATCATCTTTTTAACCCAAGTTTTGAGTTCTTCTCGTGGGGGAGTGGGAGAAGGGGTTAACAAGGAAGCGGCAATCTTACTCGGAATGGGGGTGGTAGTGGGTGTTTAAAAGAGATCATGGGGTTCTTCTTCCTTGGGTAATGGTGGGGTAACGTCTGTTTTAACCGCTGTAGAGGGTGGGGGTGACGGGTTATTCATTAGAGCCTTAAAATCGGACAAAGTGGGTTGAGCTGTTTGTTCCACAGCTTTCTGATGAAAGAGTTGTAGCCGTTTCAAGAGTTGACCGTACTTTTGTGATTTTTCGGTTTCGGATAAATCGTGGCGATGGATCAAGGATTGCAATTCGTGTTGTAATTGCGACATCTCAGCCAAATTGGGATTGGGTGGTAAATGGGGGGTTCGTTGTTCTTGCCAATGATGGTATTCCATCCATCGTTTGTAAGGAACCAAAGTTAGTTTTCGTCCTTCCATGAGCTTTCAAAGGTTATGTCTGAGATTGTAGTGCTCCATAGTGTCCTTTTATCTTCTACCCATCCCTTGAGTCATCCTTTGTATCAAACCTGGCAACACACCGGTTAGCACATTTTGCGCTAATCCTCCCAACAAAGGAGCAAGAATGGGTAAAAATCCTCCGCGTTGCACCAACATCTTTTTCTTTTGACGGACGGATATTTTCTTTTGGACCATTTGACGAAGAACGTGTCGATGCTTGGCGAAGCATTTTTTCTGGTGTGGAGACAAAGGTATCGTGCCTTTTAAGACATTCAAACAACATTCGCACACGGTATCGATGACATCTTTGGAGGCTGTTTTAATGATTTGTTTTCGCATGGGTGGAGAGGCTTTGGACAGGACGGACAACACGTCTCCGTGTTTGGCTAAACGTGGAGGTAGTCCTTTCCTTTTCTTTCCTTTGTGGGGTGAAGAAGAATGTTTTCTGCGAGGTGACATCTTTGCTTGTTCGTTCCAGAAATACACTGACGTCAAAGATTTGGTACACACCCTCTTTTATCTTCTTTTTCTATTGGCTTCTCAAAAAGGCAGCGGCATGCCTCGCTAAATCCTCAAAAGCAGGGCTAAAGAGGCCAGTTCGGTTATTAGCTGAATTGATAAATTTTGTTATTAAAGATCCTCCCCTTTGGTGACTTCTCTTTTTCTTTTGACGTTTGGGTATTTTCTTTTGTGTCCTTTGACGAAGAACGTGTCGATGTTTGGCTAAACGTCCTTTCCTTTTCTTTCCTTTGTGGAGTGTAGAAAAATGTTTTCTGCGAGGTGCCATCTTTGCTTGTTCGTTTCACAATACCACTAGTGTCAATGACTTGGTATACACTCTCTTTTATTTACTTTTTTGGGAACTATCGCTTCGTCAAAAAGGTAACAATGTGTTTCCCAAAATTGTCAAAGGATCCTCCTTTTTGGTGTCTCTTCTTTTTCTTTAAAGGTCTACGCCTTTGGAGGGAAGGACATTGATGTTTGGTTTTAAAGCTTTTGGTGAGATGACGAGATTGTCTTGTTCCTTTTCCTTTTTGGACAGCAGAACGACAAGGGTAGTGGTGGTGTGCATGTTTTTGAGGAGGCATCCTTGAGTGTTCAGCATCAGCACAGAAAAAATACTGATTGACGTCGTGGTCCTCAAGTCATATTTTTATACTGGAATGCGACGCCACTGATTATCTTTGCGTCGTATCAACTTCATGGCAGGTAACACACGTCGTGAAGGAGTTCGCAATGGACTCAATCGGGACAGTTCTTGTTTGGACAAATCTAGTAAACTCTTTAACATGCCAGATCTTTCTTGGACTTTGACTTTCGGGGCAGGTACTTTGTGAGCAGCTGCTACTGCCGCTAATGTGGACGAGGGTGTCTCCGGTGGAGGAGACGTTTTGGGAGACGCAGATTTCCAATGTTTCATCAAATTAGGAAAAACGGGTGTCAAATTGGGTTTGGCTGGCATCACCCGCAACGGAGAAGTGGCAGCCCCTGAGGCTACTGGTAACGTAGTCCCTGCCAAACGTCCTTGTAGATCTTTTCTTACAGGTCGTGGTTGACGAAGGTAAGGTTGCGTCCTGGCCGAAGTGCCTCTTTTGCGGGTGACCGCTTTTTTCTGTGGACTTTTCTTTTTCTGTACTTTGGTCTTGGTACCCTTGTTCTTTTTCTTAGGGGCTTGTTTGCCTTTTTTTGTTTTCTTCTTGGGGTGAACTTTGGGAGTATTGGGATCCCATTTTAAAAGGGAACGAATGATGACACCTCCTAGAGAACCACTACCTCCAGGTTTCAATATAATTTGCTTTTTGGTGTGAGTGTCGATGCGAGGATTGGCCAGTTGCGTCAAGGCTACTTTGTTTCTGTCAAAAAAGCGTTTGGTTTGATGTGGAATGTGAATGATGCCTTGCAGTATTTGACGTGCTGTCACCGTAAACCATCGTAAGACTTCTTTGAGACTGGCTTCTAAGACGTGAGCACGTATTTGTGGATTTTTTTCGCGACTGATGCCGTACAAGGCACGAATCAATTTGATCGGAAGATGAGACTGAAGGGACGTCATGTTGACGATGTATGAGACAAGGTCAAAGTAACCCAAGGTTTTTATAGATTTTTTTAGTGCTTCATAGTGTTATGTCGACGAGGAGGACGTGTACACGACAGGTCCTCCGTCTTGACACCAGTCGTGAAACAAATCGGTACGAAATCGCAAATAATCAGGGGTAGTGGGTTTTAAATCCACGAGTAAATAGGCGTGTGGCGTTTGAGTGGCATCATCGTACGCATGAGTTAGCCAAGGTGTTCCTAACTGTTTGGCTAAAACTTGCACTTGTGATTTATCTCGAGGACTTTTAAACAAGACCACGTAATGAGCATTGAGACTAATGGTACGATGGGCTTTACTTTGTTGAAATAAATTTTGTGTAATGTAAATGACACTGGCATTACGATGATGGCCTTTACGCGTAAACCACAGTTTAATTTCTTCTTCGTCTTCTCCTAACATGTCGTCAAAAATAACCCAATGAGTTTGACTAGGGTCAGACACGATCCCCTCGTCTTCTTTAGGAATGCCTGCTACAAACACAATGGAATCACCTTGACTTTCTTGCAAGAGGCTGTATGCCGATTGCCACTCTTTGTAACACCACACGATGCGTTGAGGTGGACGATCGATCAAATGATGTTTATGTTCAATCAAACGTTTGACAAATTCGGTTTTGCCTGAACCGCTCGGTCCAGCAATTAACATGTTAAAAGGATGACGAAGATACAAGGCTTTCCAACTAGCCTGATCTAAGTGTTCGTCAATGACTTTGAATGTGGAGGAGGAAGGAGTAGTAGAAAGAGTAGAGTGAGCCATAGTCGTGTAGTGGTATGACAGTATTGACACAAAAACAGACAAGACAAGAGGTTTTTATACTTTTTTCAAGACACGTTTATTTCAATGCATGTTTAAATTTGAACAACACGAAAACATAAAAGCCAAATGGATAAATACAGGGATAAAATACATAGGCAAACGATCAAAGTGGCAAATAAACAAGTCCCTGTACAAAATGGTTTGGGTAACGAAGGTGTCCTAGAGGTAGTGTGCAATGTTCTTATAGTCTCCTCTACAGGGGGTACAGTCACATAGGTGTCTTCTCGAAAGGGCCTTTGTGGGGGAATGTCCATGACAGTTCTGTCTTGAACAGAAGGATTGTCTTGGGTGATAGATTCTTTTTCTTTTTCTTCTTCTGGTACTGTTACTAACACAGGATTAAAAGTGACTTTTTTCACACGACGATGAATTTTAGGAACACAATTCTTGGGCATAATGGGATGCTTCGTTTGTCCAAGCCTCAAAATCCCAACTTTTCCAGTCACGTACATCTGTCCAATGAGGGTGTAAATCACAAGCTACACACACATCTTCGTACACTGCTTCCGTACGTAAAAGTTGACGAATCTTTTTTTCTTGGAAAGGTCGAGACGTATCCAGATGAAAACGTAAGGCTTTGAACAGAATAAGTCTCTCGTGGACAGTTAAAGGAGTCACCATACTGTCTTATTTTTTGATAGGTAGTGTTCGTAAAGTGTCCACAAGGAATCGGCAGGTAAACGAAATCCCAGAAAGCAAGTCACTAAAACACACACGACACGTCGACCCCAATTCATAGGGTATAGTTCTTGTAATAAGTGTTCGTAATCTTTCACCGTGTGAATCTTCTCATTGATATCCTTCCACGGAATCTGTTGGATCACCAATGATAAAGGTTGTGGCATGGTCGTTCTCTTTTATACTTCTTTAGATCAAAGATCATCAGTGTAGATTCAACCCAGAATTAAACACAGAATTAAATTTGCTCCAAAAGCGAAAGTGATTAATATAACGTGTAATTTCGTCCCACTGCCATTCAGGGTAACGGTTAAGAAGGATCAAAGCATCTTCAGAGGTAAACGTAGTAAATTGGTAACAGAGCAAAAAAATACCCTTAATCCAGAGAAATCTAACACGTTGGTTAATTTTTGTCACTTGCCTCTTGTGAATTTCACGACACAAAAGTTCTACAGTCACCCCTTGAGATTTTTCTTTAGCAAGGCCTTGCCAAACGTCCTTGTAGATCTTCTTTTGCAATTCGTGTGGTAATCCTTGAATATTATGTTTTAGAGAGGGTTTATATACTGGTCTAGGTGTGTTACACGACATGGAGTAGTAGTGTCACTTCCAATCACTAGGTCCCACTAAAGGTAGGTATTGACAATTCGGAGACCATCGAGCATGTTCCAGGTTAGCGGAATCTTTATGTTCCCACTCGTAAATGGATACACCACAACTGAAACACTTGACTTTATCCCCTTCGCCCAAGTAGAAAAATCCAGCTCTGGCTAATTCTTCAGGAGTTGGTCCAGGCAGATATTTTGGCCATTTATCTTTGAAGGTTTGGAATCGACTTTTAAAGTGACAGTATTCAGGCAAACTCGTCGGGAACGAATATTCGACTCTCCTCACTTCAGTTCGATGTAGGTACGGTGAAATTCCTAGGAGTCCACGATAACGTGTCGCACCGCTTTCGCATCCCTCAGGTTTGACACGCACAGCATCACTTTCCAGGGTAGATATAGGGGTAGTAGTCATAGCAAAGTTCCCACGATATCCTGCTGAATCGCTAATGTCACAGCGCCTGGCATCACTACAATCGCAAGGTTTAGCATCGCACTCCACTTGAGAATTCCCAAATTTGAATGATGTCTGTTTAAATGGATTCATCTTCTTTTCGCTGTGACGTTGTAGTGACAAATGAACTATTGGTCTTGGACGATATCCCTTTTTATATGCTGCCCAATTTCGACGTGACCGTACGGTAGAGTGAAGTGATTGGGAAGTCGTACTCTCTTTTGGTACACGATTTGGTAGACTTTTTCCAAAGGTCGGCTAACAATTTGGTGTGTGGGTAAACGGACAATCTTGTGCGGTTCGTGGGTAGTCACTTGAAACGTTTCATCCTGTCCCGACTGCAAGGCTTCTTGTAGCACGTCAAAGTTCACCACTTGACTGGTGCGATAATTAAGAGTCAATCCTTTCACTTTACATTCGGTGTGCATTTTTCCTTGGGGGTCTCGGTATTCGTAGCCGTAATTTTTAGGACCGCCACTTGCAAAACATAGAATCTTGTCGTCGGGATGTTCATCGGTCCAGGCTCCTAAACGGTCTCCTTCGATGACAGGGTTACACTGGTTCGGTCGGTGAATGTAAATGCAACTGTCCGTGTCAAAATACAACACACGATCTCCTAACAGTTCTAACACTTCGTACAATTTTAAACGAGTGTGGGCTGTCACGTAAGCCGCAATGATGACATTTCCAAATTTGTCGGCTTCTACAAAGTCTAGTTCTTCTTCGTAATT
The DNA here is from genome assembly GCA_030141615.1 of Unio pictorum. Taxonomy (NCBI): domain Eukaryota; kingdom Metazoa; phylum Mollusca; class Bivalvia; order Unionida; family Unionidae; genus Unio; species Unio pictorum. The sequence continues at coordinate 5,209,655 of JARLTB010000377.1, forward strand.
GACTAAGATCAAGTCCTCACGAATGACGTCCACGTGTTTCATGACTTTGGTTGGGTCGTGAATCATCTGGAAGTAGCGAGACGGCTCGGACAAATACTCCGTCTTGGGTAAAGACGGACGTTGTGCCATTTTACCCCACAAACAATTGAGCATCACTTTGGCAAACGATCGCCTTCCTTCATTTTTCTCGATGTGGTCTAAAGTGATACCTTCCTGCTCCCGATATTTTTCTTTGAATATCTTTTGGTCTTCGGGAGTGTGACACCAGGAAGGATAGCCACTAGCTTCTTGTTTTAGTTTTAAAAAGGCATCCACGTAGTCTGCAAAAATACCTTTCTGTCTCTCGTCGCCCTTGCGGTATTGTTGTGTTTTGGGAAAGTGGTAAATTTCGTACACTTCTAACAGTTGATATCCCAGGTCCAGAGCTTTAAACAATTCCACGCTCACCCACGTTCCTGTCAAGGCGCGTTCTTCCTGAGTGTGATGACAAGGTTGGTCTTGGTTGCACGTTTCGGCACATGTGCGACACAAAGAAAACATCAGTTTTCCTTGGCAATGGTGAGGTAAAACGGGATGGTACAAGTCTGTGGGTGGTAAGACTTTACACTTGATCAATCCTTCGTACTGTCGAATGTGGTCCAAGTCAATGTGTTCTGTCATCAATTCTGGATGCCCTACGGGAAAGTGACAATATTTGCACACGTAAGGATACAACGAACACACGTCCAAGTATTTGATTTCTTCTCCTTTCTCTTTGTCCACCTGGTACAGCAAACAGGTAGCATTCGTTCGTCCTCCGTACAAACTATCCCGAGGGTTCAGGGGGTTCACCCACTTGTAACTTTCTACGATGCGTTTAAAGTCGGGATCGGTTTTCAAACGCTGATCGTACTCGTGTTCCCACATTTCCACCACCTGGTATCCTTGCTGTTCTAACTTCAAACGTCGCTGACACGTGGTCTGGTACAAGTCTTCCATGGTTCGTTGTAAAAACTGATTTTTGGTGTCTCGTTGAGGGTAGCATAGGGGACATCCGTGAAATAAACATCCGTTAAACTCGTACACAATCTGAGGGTTTTCTAAGTCCCAACCATCTACCGAATACGTTCCGATGGTCTTTTCGCCTCCTCCGTTGCGAGCGTGTTGGATCCATTTGTCTTCCTTGTCGCACAAGTAATGGAGCCAGCGTAGGGCTTTGACCGAGTATTGACGTTTGACAAAATTTGTCGTTTGAGGACTGATGACCGCTAGAGTATTTTCAGGCATAAAGCGTTTTCGGTACACTAAAGAACACGCTTTGGCGATGGTACAAGCTTCTTTCAAAGGATCGATCCCTCCGTACTCCATGAACAATTCTCGAAATTTTCCACAGCAACGTCGTAAAATGTCCACGTCAGATCGACAGTACTTTAACATTTCTTCTTGAAAGTCAAAAGGGTCCGAGGCGTGAGTCTGGTACCAAGCATAGAAAGCTTCTCGTTGTTCGGTGCGCATGTTGTCGGGGTCGTAGTCGTCAGCCTCAGGCAAATGGGGTAGAACGGCATGTTGATTGGCTTTGGTATTAAAAAAGTGTGGAAAATAACCTTTAGCCATTTCTGTCATTCTAAACGTTTTAGGCATACGACTCAAAGGCATGGCCAAGTAACACATCGAATCTTCAAACTGTACTTGTCCTACTTGCATAGAAATGATTTTGACTCCGTTTAAAGTCACTTGAGGCCGTTCGGTACTTTGTTCCGCATAGTATCTGAGCAGAAATTGCCCATCGTATCCCGAGAAATTGTGAGCCATGACCGTGGCATGGCGATGACAATTGCCGTAACGTTCGATGTCTTCTGGACTCCACGTTTCGTCGATGGGATTAAGGATCCATTGGGCAAAATCGGCTAGCGTGTTTGGTCCTCGAAAGATTTTTTCACGTCCTCCAGGAATCTTGCTGCAGTAAGGGCAATGACTAAAGATAGGCCCTTGGATGCACTGCTCGCACGCACGGTGAGCCACGCAGAAATTAGGAATGTGAATACCAGTTTCTTGCATGCATTCGAAATCAAAAAAGATAAAATTCCCTTTCTTCTGGGTATCATCTGATCGGGGTTGATATTTTTGAATGAAGCATTCGTGCTCCAAGTCCACAATTTGGTGACAAATGTGACATCGTTTCTTCCCTCGACAAACGTGTAACTTAACACTATTGGTACGTATGCCTTGTCCACAAGTAGGGCACAATCTCAAAAGCTGACAAGTATTTTTCTGCTGTGAACCTTGCATCTTCAAATGTTGTTGGTAACAGGTAAGACTGACAAAAGTGCGCTGACACACAGGGCAATGCACTCTTTCTTGTCCTTTGTCCAGACAAGGTTGAGAGGCCAAACATCCCTCACATTTCGATCCACAATGCTTGTGTTGTTCTCGATTGTTATAACCATAGTCACATTTTTCACAGTAGTAACTGAATTTCAGAAATCCAGTGATACTGGTAATGGTATCAAAATGACCATCGTGATGATAGACGTGAATGTATTTTCCGTCTTTGAAATCGTGGCCTCGAAACAAAAGAGGTCCACGCACTTCTTGAGGGTGTACTTTCAAAGTGTAATGTAGAGACAAGACGTCTTGCAACTTTTGCATTTCTGGAATGCCACAAGGGGTATCTTTGGATATCCCCGTTTGCTGTAACAGGAGTTCTGCTTCACTTCTTTGTTTGGCTCGGTCCGATTGTCGAATAGTTTTCCAGGCTCTTTTCCATTCTGTCGTGTCGTTCTTGTTGGCATACGTTCGTCCCACGACGACAGCACGGGCTAAACACATCTGGTCTTGAGGATTGTTAATTTGGACGAGGCTTCGCTTCATGCTGCGAAGGCTGTCGACCAATAATACTTTTTTGCGTCCTGTCCCCTGGGGAAGAGACACGTGGGTCATAAACAGTGTGGCTTTTCCATCGTCAATGTGAAACTTGTCGTTGGATTGTTGCACATGTTGAATTTTGTTGATGACTTTGGAAGGTGTTAATTCTGATGGACTAGTAAACTCGATCCAAACGGGAGACTTTAAATTATCGTGATGAATAGAAAGTCTCAAGCGATCGTCTTCTTTAGCTTGACATTGCTGTTTCAGTGCAGTTAACACAGAATCCCACACCTCAGTAATGAACCCTTCTGTATTCTCCAAAGGTACATTGGCCTTGAAATCTTTAAACTTTACGGCATACGTGTAAGCCGTTGTTCTAAATTTTCGAGAGGAACGCTTTTCTGTCTCTCGAATGTGATAGTAATTTTCAGGGTTTACTAAGGGTGGTGCACTTTGCTTGGACGTGGATTGTCTGGGTGTGGATTCGGGCTCACTCATGTCATCTTCAAAATCACTGGCATGAATTTGAGCCAAGACTTCAGCTACTGTGCTAGGCGATACATTACGTTTCTGTCTCTTACTGTCTTTTCCTTTCTCCACAGCATGATGTGGTCTTTTCATCTTGTCTGCAAAAAGTCAAATGACTACCTTTTAAAGACCATAACCCCTATATATTCATGTTCGATCCGTGCATATATAAAGGGTTAGTGTCTAACCTTTCAGTATTCATTTCACTCTCACATTGACCAGAACGATGGAAGAACCTACACAAGTGGAACTTCTCATTAGAGCTTTACGTGGGGTCATACGAAAGTTTTCGTCAGACCAGCCGACGGCCTACTCTCCTTCCTATCGAGATAAAAGTCAAGATACTTGCTATATCTGTAAGAAGAAAGGACATTGGGCTACAGAATGTTCAGATCGTAACAAAAATAAAAAAGGTACCAATAGAGACAAAAGTCAAGATACCTGTTATTATTGTAAAGAGAAAGGACATTGGTCTCCAAACTGCCCTAAGAAACAACAGGAGCAGGAGGAGGAGGAGGAGGAGAAGGAGGAGGAGGAAAGAAATTCTGAACAGGAGGAGGAAGAGGTACCCTCCCCCAAGGAAGAACCCCGACACGTTCACAAGAAAAGAAGACGAAACGAAAGTGAAGAGGAAGAAAAAAAAGCTGTGACAGTAAAGAAAATGAAAAAACAGAAAGAGTGAAACAGAAGAAAACCTATGAACTTTTTTAAAGTGGTCTTGTGTTATGTTATGTTGTGATATTGAATTGTGACGTTTGTACTAGAATAAACTAAAGAGAAAAAACGTAAGTGTCTCTTGGTTTTGATTTGATAGTATAATTACCTACACTCACACATTCATTCACTCACACGTACATCATGGGTTTTTAAAAAAATATAATAAAAAGGACTTTTGAGTTTTCATTGAAATAGGCAATTGACATAGTATTTCTTTTCGAAATAATTGGAGTGGTCCTGAAAAGGACCGTTGGTGTTTTGTGTGTTTAAAACAAAACAAACTCAGAAACGGGACGAAATCCTCTTGAGCTGTCTTAAGCCTTTGCCACGGCCAAGGCCTACTTCGGGACTGGTGGTTCCTGTCAATGATTTGGTAGAAATCACCAACGGTGGTAAGGTAGACGTAGTCACAGAGAGATCGGGTTGTTTCGCTCGAGAAGGTCTTTTTCTCTTCGGTCGTGATAAAGAAGTCTGATACATTTGTTTCAGACTCCTTAACTCAGCTAAAATATCTAAAAGTACCGTCGTAACCGTTTGATTTTCACTATTTTCTTTCTGTCCTTGGTCTTCATTCTTCTCCGTTGCTGCTGCTGCTGCTACTGTTTCTTCCTGGTGTTTTCTTCTTGCTTCTTCTTCCTGCTGTTGCATAAGAAAAGCTTGTTCTTCTACTTTCTGTTGTTGTAAAAATCGCTCCAATGCTTCTTTTTGTCTCTGCTTAAAATCATCGACGTGTCCATAAGAAGATACAGAAGGCAACGAAGGTTCCGGAATAAATTCTTGCGATGTTAAAAAATCCACAATATCCCAGTTAAAATCCACTTCTTCTGGATGTAGATTTGTCATGACTTTAGTAGTCACTGTTGGTCCATGACTTGCTGTCTCTACTCCTGTCTCACTCCAATTCATTGTCTTCTTACTGTCCGCCATGATTGACAACTCTCTTGAATCGATTGACTGCGCACAGGCGCTAGTACCTCTATATAGAAAAGGTGACGTCACAGACTGCTCTCTTCCGATTGGATGGTTGTGACTGACTTTTGTAACGCACGTTTGGATTGGTGGATACACTCAATCCGTTTCAATCCGCTCTTCCCCTATAAATAACCGCAGTACACGGCATTCGATTCACCTGTTCTCATCAGAAGATGTGGACTAATGTTGAATCGTCAACCCTTGTGTCAAGTATGCTGTTTAGGACTGACATACCCATGTATGTCAGATCATCATGGAGTGTCATTCATAGGACGGAGACAGCCTATTGGAAGAGAAGAGTCTATGTGGAAAGACAAGGTTGCTTGAAGAGAGTTCTCTTCTATGGACCCACAGTAAGGAGAAGTTTAAGGAAGAGAAGAAGATCTGTGAGATGTCTGTGTTAACAAGACAACGTTAACATTACACATAACGGCCCTTTTCAGGGCCACTCATAGGTCTCGAAAAGATAGTAGCTTTCATTGCCACCCTTTTTTCCCCTTGTCCCCTCTACAGTCCCCTATACCCATCCTATTCCCCATGTTATGGGGGACTAAGGGGAATATGATGGGTATTTGTTATATTGAGGCTATATAGACCCACTATGTTCAATTTCCCTTGACGCTATACAGACCCACCCTGTTCCATTTCCCTTGAGGCTATAGTACCCCAAGCTGTTTTGAGGCTATAGTGCCCCAAGCTGTTTTTGACTGGATTTTCCCTTGAGGCTATAAATCTTGAGGCTATAGTGCCCCAAGCCGTTTTTGACTGGATTTTCCATTGAGGCTATAGTGCCCCCTATTACTACTTACAGGAAACCGCATTCTTACCAGTATGTAGACTGACTGAAAACATAAATAAGTTAATATTTTAATATTTGAACTGAAACCTGTTAGAATAATCTCCTTTCTCTATTTATAGCTATGTAGGACTATGCCAACATTACCAGCGCCGGATTAAGCACCGTGGAAGCCCATAGGCAGTCAAACTTTTGAGGCCCCAGACCCACGGTCACGGTCTCATGGTGGCCCCTGGGGGCCCCTGATGGGGCCCATAAAAGTCGCGGGGCCCATAGGCAGTTGCCTACTCTGCCTAATGGGTAATCCGGGACTGAACATTACCCTTACACTAAATGAGTCTCTCTCATCATTTATCTTTAACAATATGTTTTAAAGTAATTTCACTAGTTTTTATTATTATTTTCCTTTATCACAAATCTAGACATTTACAATGTACACTTTCACTTTAGCAGGTGGTCTTTAATTGATGTGATGTGTTTATGCTGAACTACACTCGCAGTACACTGGCACAGAAATGTCCTGAAAAGACCATTTGTTCCTCAAGGTAGTGGGCAAAAGAGGGTCATCGCAATCGGAGGCGTCGTTTGCTTTGAGCACTTTTATGTTTATGCTGACTGGTCTGCAAAAGGCTTGTCCACCTAGGCAAGTCGAATTCGAACAACGAACCTCAGTGATAAAACGTGGGAAAAAATGTTCTCCGAGATTTCGCCATGTGATTTCCTGATGACATTGCCACGGTTGGATGTGATCATTACTGCGTGTACCAATTACACCAGTGCCTGGTCTGGAAATGCCATAAGCACGGCATCTTCTAGCGGAAAGAGAGACGCAGTGATGTGCAATTACTAGAACAACAAGTAGAATATTCTGAAAAGAGACAAAAACTTTTTTTTAAATATTCATGCCATAAAGTCTTTGCCATCGAGGCTATCTTTGTCTACTAAGGTTGTAAGGGAGGTAACTTCAGTATAAAAATTACATTCTCGTGATGGAGTTGTCGATAATGTTATAAATCGCTGTGGCATTAGTTTCAGAGAGTCAAGGGTTTCGGAGATGCCATTTTAATTCGTTGACATCAGGCGATAATATGTAACTGATGACGCAGTTTTCTTGATTGTTTTGTTAAGCTTTGCTACATGAAAGTATGCTTCTAGCTTTCCTTTAGAACTAACTGCAAGATCTCGTGTTAACTTCTTGTTTACTGGTATTATATACAAAAACTGGAAAGATCACTCGTACATCCAGGCTCTATTAAGAAAATGCTGAATAATTTTAAGTTTTTAATTTTGCTATCGGTATAATGAATATATATATATATATATATATATATATATATATATATATATATATATATATATATATATATATATATATATATATATATATATATATATATATATATATATATACTGCTACAATGGCAGGTGTTTATAAATTCTTATCCCCATTTATGAAGCAAATTATTAAGTAAATAAAAATCGATCAGTCTTAGCTTTAAGACAGATCCTCAACTCCAGTGTTAATTTCCCCAGATAAACCTTTTTAAATTTCATATATCAAAGACGGCTTTCGAGTTATCGGACTTTACAAAATTTCGCATCTGTCCTGCGCGCTCTATATTTTAGGCCAAAATTAACCCTTGCACCATTGGATTTCAACAAGTTTCATCAAAACGACGTTTCTTTCACCTCACCTCCTAATTATTACAAACTCTGTTCCAGAATTATTGCAACTTCGAATCAATGTAATATCTCGTAACTAGTAGAGCTTCTTGTTTATTTACGTATACATCTCTTATTAACCGTAGTAGTAGGGACAACTTTATAGAAGCGTCTATTTGGCAAACCAAGGCTTCCTCGAAAATCGTAAAAAAAAGTTTCTTTTGGAGACGCAAAGTCGTTGTCGCGCCCTCTCTGCTGCTATAGGTGTAAACATCGTTTTAGGATTTCACAAACAGACTAATTTGTAAAACCTCACCTCGTAAATCAATAAGATTAATGGACTGGTCAGTGAGTTTGAAATTAATTCTCGTTAACGAATAATTATTACATCGCATATAGTCTGGATTAGTTGGATCTTCACTGATTAGAAACCCTGGAGGAGCTGTTGGTGCAAATGAGTATAAAATATATCCTTGCTTAGCTTGATTTGATCTTTCGAGATTTACTTGATAACTTCCTTCGATGACATCACATACTAAATTCACTGCAATCACCGAGGATATATTGACGTTTTGAGGAGCGATATGTCGCCCACCACCATCTGGGTCATTATTATGTCTGAGGATATTTGTTTGTGGTGGTGGTATTTGTTTCCATGTGGCGAGTATTTGTAGGAAATACTCATCGAGAAGATCATTGGTTGATTTTTTTTAGTTCATTTGCGTTATACCCAAGAAACATGAAATCGGGTAAATCAGCTTCTGTGATATTGTAACCGGTTAGGAATTTTTGTTTATCTCCATTCTTGTCATTAATTATTATCTGAACTATTCGTTTCTTGATATATTCCATGTCGGATACAAGCTGATTTAATATCTCAACATATTTTATAATCTCGATTCGTGAACTCGTTATATCAAAAAGATGTTTATGGAAACTCTGTCGTAGTCTCTCTAGTTGTGTTTTATGTAATTGATTAATCTCTTTCAAATAATCAATGGCAATATTTAGAGTGAATACAATTGCAATGGATGAATCAGGAGTTTTCTCAAAACCAAATTCCCATTGCATCGTATTGTCATCGAAAAATGTAAATCTATCAGTTGCTTTTGCATTTTTTATACCAGGCAAATAATTTCGATATGTTGGAGGAATTTCGTGGTAGGATTGTACATCTGTGACATAATCAGATGTTTTAGATTCTGGTATTTGATAAGATGTCCGAGGTGGGATTTTAGGCCAACCCAGTATTGTCCTTATAGAACTCTAATAGATATATACGACATATCCGGGTGAGTTTATCTCAATGGCAGATGATAGTGTTGGTTAATGAACTGTTATAGCGATTTTCGATTCTTTTCCAGTAATGGATTTTATTCTACACTGAAATTCATTATTTTTTTTCTTCAATTTGGTATGACCCAGATGGTAGCGAAACAACGTTCCAATCTGGAGTTCCATCGGGTTTATTCTTACTCTCAAACACCAGGGAATTGTTCGGTTGCTGACCACCGAATGGTACTGATCTGATATTTGGCCAGCTATGGTATACTCGTAGTTTTGCTAGTGCTATTTCCTTCACGGAAACCGCAGTAGGGAAATTCACACTGAATTCAGGATTCATTGAGGTTATTGATATCATTCTGGTTTTCACTGGTGTAGTATTTTCCGCTCTTCGTTGAAGTAGTTCTGGCGATGTTGCCATTGTTATTATACTCGTGTTGTTTTTCTAATTTTGACATCGCGGAATCATAAACACGTACCATCGCGGCAAACTCACTATCGGATATTAATGTATCATCGAGGGAGGACGATATCATCGAGGATAATTGGGAGTACGCGGTTGACACAATATGGAATCTAACTACATAGTCTTGTAGTTTGAGCTGGCCACATGATATCTTTTTTTATTTTTTAAATAATTCCAGCGATTGTTGTCGCCGCGGATATATAAATTGGAACAGCTATCGGGCAACCATTGTCACCGAGGAGAGTATTATACCGGCTCCGATGATTACACCTGATACCGAGTACACGGTAACATCAACTGCGGTAATTCTTTGTCGGTATTTTTTTATTTTTACTTGATACTCCTCAGTTAGTGTTTTGAGTTTAGTTTGAAATTATCTGACCTGATCATAGCGATATTGCTGTGACGTTGCCAATGATGACATTTTATTTATTATAATAGATTTCAAACTGCTGGCGTTCAATTTGCTAGTGTAAAAATTCGCCAGCGAATTCAATTCAGTTGTTTACTTAAATCCGCTACGAATTCCACATACCATGTTACTGAAACTCTAACCAAATTATTATCAGTGGATGCTATTGTGAATCGTTCAGTTGTTCCTTTGTCGATGATCGTCGATATCATATTATTGACTCCAGATGAACTCATTGATGAAATATTAAATTGAGTCGGCATAAATTCTTTAGGCGGCGCTAACCCGTATGAATGGAAATAAACAATAACGCGCGTATGCAATCCAGTGAGTTCCGGGTCCGGTGCTGTTATTGAGATTAATGATACCGGTTTCAGCGTTGTTTGGTTGTTGTGGTAATTGATCTCTCATAAAGACACCTCTAAAGAGTTTTATCGCTAGTTTTTTAGCAGCATCTAGTAAATCACGACATGGGAACTATTGTTAGTAAACTGTTCCTAGTCTCAGGCCCTTTCCGCTGTACCATGAATACGGAGTTCCTGGTAGTCTTAGACCCTTTCCTGATCGTTTTTTTTTATCCCTGTCAGGCAGCTTTCTTTAGTGCCATCCCTGCCGCTGTACCAACGGCTCCTAGAGCGGCAGCTTTTGCTACCCCTGGGGCCGCTGCCGCAATCAACGCTGGTAACGCAGCGAAAAGTGGGAATATACCACCTGATTTTATCATGTTCTTAATTGCGGCCGCAGAGAGAGTGACCTGAACACCTTTTTATCTTTGATGACATCATTGAAGTGTTTTATCTGACGAGTTGTCAATGATAGTTTATTCTGACCACCAGACATCTGATTGTGCTTCAGCGATATTGTGGTTCCACATTTTTTAGCTGATTCCGATTGCATTTTTTTAAGTTGACCAGGAGTTAACGTATCACTAACATGACTATATGACATTTTATTTAATAACAGATTGATTTAATTGTTTACATATTTTCCACTCGAGTAGCATTGACTTGTCACTAAGTATGACATCAATTGTTCTGTATCTACCACCAACAGCAGGAAGTCGTGTTACACGAGCTCTGAAGTGTATGTCAACTACGGATTGTATGGTTAAGTCAAGATGTTCCAGCGAGAAGTAATAGATGGGATATCGATTTTTAAAATTCCATTGTGATATTTGCAAACCGGTGTCTACATTAGTATCGCGTCCCATAAATATCAACAAACGATGATACGCTTGTGCTATTTGGTTGGTTCCGTAATCAAGTAAAATATCTTCGGATGGTTCTTGTTGGCCATTTATATATATATATATATATATATATATATATATATATATATATATATATATATATATATATATATATATATATATATATATATATATATACTCAACGATACTTCATAACACCCAATTGATCAAATATCATATGGCTGCGTAATTGTGAGTTTAATCGCTCCATATCCTGTAACGCAATAAATACATGTCGTGGCGCAGCAACACCCTGTTTTGATGCCAGGTGCCATGTAAATGTACCGTTAACATATGATTACATGATATCAACGATTTTCCTCCATAATCCATAAATGATAGTAATCTTTCTTCTGCGGTGATTGATGGAGTCATTACTGGCATCCATAGTGATAGTTTTGTTATATTCACCTTGCCACAGTCTTTATCCGGATGTGCAGGATCTGCTGTAATCCTCCAGACTGCATCATTATCATCTCCTTTTTGCACTAAGACTACTGTATGCTTCGCTCCATAGATAACTTTTCTAACATTTCTGCAGAATCCAAATATATGATGCAATGGAATCGCGCATGAAAATAATCTATGCTGTCCATGCAACATTGATATGCGTGTTGCAGCTCTGACCCTTTCGACAGCCGTGAATAACGGGACGAACTTGTTAATGTCATTGTTATATGCGAGGGAGTCATAAATAGCGTGTTGAATTCTCTTTATAAAAGAATAGGATTTCGATAACACATATTTATTATTCCGAGCGCTATCATCAATATCTTGATAATCAGAAAGAATCCGATCACAATCTAATTTATCTGACATTTGAATTCCTTGATTTTTCAAATTTGAAATCTCGTTAAAAATGACCTTTATATTTTCGAAATTCATAATATGAAATATTATATATCTAATATGATATACAAAATAATTGGGGGTCAATTGTTACCTGTTTTCATTTTTGATATATACATATTTACATATATACATATATACATATTTACATATTTGATATATAAATATATACATATATACATATTTGATATATTTGATATATACATACAAGACAAAACATTCCCATTTGGAACCCACCAGGTGTTATTCACATCTGACCGGGCCCAGAGGTACCACGAAGCATAGTCTCCGAGAGGAGATCTAACTCGTCAAATAACGGGTTAGAACTCCAAGAATGTATGGTTGGTGAATGGACGTCACATTTACATATAGATATATACATATATACATATACAAGTATCTACATAATGGTATTTACAATGAAATTATATGGTATTTACAAGTATTTACATAATGGTATATACAATGAAATGATGTGGTATTTACAATAAAATGATATGTATTTACAATGAAATGATATGGTATTTACAATGATATATATATAAATAGGACAGTACAAGACAATACAACATATAACAATGGAGTACAGGTGGACACACAGCACATACACACACGGGGCTGTCAAACTGAAACCACCATACCCCCAACAAAATCACCCCGGTTTGAACGCAAAAACACATTCACACCGTGTGAAGGTGTGTGACGTATGGTGGTTTCACGATTTGAATTTCGAATGGCTTAAAGCCACAATTATATAGAAAAACCTTCCGATCGGTACCGTCGACAATAATGCCTGCCACTAGATTTGAACGATGGGCCCCAGGACGAAATCCCAACCGTGTATGCATTACACTAGTGTTCGTAATCTACAAGTCTGTAATTCTGAATACGATATATGTGTATGTTAACCACACAAAAAAGTCATTCAGTCATCGAAAAATCCCATTGAGATCCGTAACCCTTATCTCTGTTTCAAAAACCGTATACAAGCCCACACGAGTTTCTCTTAATAACAAGTAATAATTTAGATGTAAACGAATCGAATTCTATGTCCGGTTCTCTTGGAAATCGCTGATTGATATATTTGTTCTGCAACATAACGTACTGAGGCTCTAAAAATATCGAAATAATTTCAAGATTCATTTATTGATTGAAATACTCTTTCTTCGTTATTTTCTGTATTAAATGATTTTATAAGTTTCGCATTTTTCGAGTGTTTTCCAGTCCCTCCTCGATTCGGTGTTTTCACTCTGAATAATAGACTCTAGATTCGATAAAGAATTGTTGTTAGGACTAGAATCAATATGATCAACTACAAAACCATCTTTGATCAATCCATTGTAACATTCATATATTATACGGTGGTTCAGATATCTTTTCTCTCCAGCACAAAACATAAGATATCCAAGACCATTATCATACCATAATGGTTTATTCAGTCTGCGGTGTCTGACAGTACCATCATAAGATGCTTCATAATTGGTAATCACGGGATGTGGTTGAAATTCTTGGTTCATTTATATACTAAATACTATTTGTCTAATTAATTATTTGGTTTATTTATTACTTAAGAATCTTTCAATGTAGTCTTGAGGTGTTATGATTTTGTCTTTGACAGAGTAATTGATGGAATCATTGATGGAGTCCTTGACTCGTTTATCATAATAGCGCCTTAGCTCTCTGTATCGCTTACCATCGCTGTTGAGAAATAACTGAGACTTACCCCGCACACTTATCCCACATCGTATGCAAGGTAAGGGCACAAAACTTCCACGATGTACGCTTTGTAAATGATATTCACAGAATTCATTTCTGCATGATTTGTTACAAGCGGTTACTGATCCTATCATAAGCCATTTGCAATGATTCATATTTAATACATTTTTTATTTAAATACTTTTTTAATTATAATATGGAGGAGTTCGAGAGATTATCGAAAATTACGCCTTGAAAAAATGTTGAATTCAATCTCGATAGAGTCTCTACTGATGTACCAAAGGGTCTAATAAGTGATAGAAGCATGTTGGGTAGTAATGAATTCAAGCGCGATGGAGCATCGCACTGTTGGTCAACATTTCGAATTGATGGTAGGGTTGATGCTACCATGAACAACGAAAGAACAGCAGTGATAATCTCACATCTTGAGAAGAAAAAGTATTTTTTAGAGTGATATTCATTATCCGCTCAGAAACGGGGAATTGGATTATAAGCGACAAATTTGAAACCATCCTGAAAAATAAGAGAACTGTCACTGTGAATCAGGATTCCAAACCAGGAATTCTGACTGGGATTGACAAACCGTATTACGAGAGATCCTATCCTGTAACAGCAGTTGTTTATATAATCTATCCGATAAATGATAAACCGAGTATTGAAAAATTAATACCCATGAAACAGTTACCGTTGACATCGTCAAGGATAAATTGTGTAGCGGAACGAATAATAGAGAATTTTATAAATGCGTTGCGTGGAAACAAATTGACGGATCTAAGACATAAAAAAAATAAACGAATGGGGATTAACAGTGAAGGAGAGCGGAGCAACAATTCAAGATAAAGCCAAATTAGAAACATCATTAAGATTCCCAATAACCGTAATGACGATAACGGGAGAGGTATCAGACGAATCGAAATATAAATCAAATGGAGCTCCAATCACAATTATTGACCATAATGAACACGCGTGGACACCTGCGGTAACAATATTTCCGCGGAATAGAACCATAAAATATTACACGGGAAATTTATTTGATTTTATTTACGAGTTAGGTAAAAATGATCCTGTGTCAGTGTGGTTACTTCACAGTTTTGAAGACGAAGAGGGTAAATTCGATCAATTTGTAAGACCCAACGGCGAATTATACCGTACTGAAGCCCTCCACAACGAGATGAAAAAACTAGCTAGTGGTTTTTCAACGGAACACGACGAACAATTACTAATAAACTGTTTTACAATTCCGTCAGTTGCAGCTCATTTCACGAAAAAGAGGAATCTATGAAAACCAACACGCGCAGAATTTCTCTCAGATATCGAATCAAGCTGCGTTGTATATGGCCATGGTGTTTTATGGAATACAAAATACGACCCCAAAAGTATTATTTCGGTTGATATGATAGCGTGTTATCCAGGGAGTTTTCTCGGGTATGGAGAGTGTTCTGAGTATTTTAAACGATTTGGGCATCCCACACATGAGATGACCCTTGTTGCGATTAATGGACCACTGCCCGATTTTGATGTAACCGGATTCGCTCGTGTGGTATCATTTGAATTGGCTAAAGGATTTCATCCGTGTTGTTATGTTTGGTTTGGTAGACACATTTCTGAAAAATACTGGATATCAATAGTGTTATTACGGTATATGATTGATTCTAAAATGCTAATATCGCTGTTTGTCAGTGAAGCAATATCATATCGAAAACAAACTGAAGTCTGGTTACCACAACCCGATAGTCTACATAGTATAATCACCGAAAACAGAAAACAATTCCCTGATCTCGACGAAGAATATATCGTGAAATGGTCCAAAGAAATCTTTGAAGTTAGAAAAAAACACGCAAAAGATATCGCTAGAAGAATAATTGGTAAGTTCATACAGTGTGGAAAATACGACCACAAACGATATTCTTCGCGGTTGATTATAGATGATGCTGAATACGATTTTATAATCGCAGATGTAACATCTAGGGATATATATGTAAATCGTAAAGACGCTTTCTTATCCGATGGAACCAAATTAGGTAGAACTGTTACTTACACAGATGGAGAAAATCCTCAATATACGTACTTAAGTTCGTCTATACTGGCTTATGCTTCTATTAGTTTACTTTCGATGATAAATATATTTCCTGGATGTGCAGTTTGAGTCGCCACTGGTTCATTTTATATAGACGTAAAACATAAAGAAACAGTGGCCGAATTAACTAATTCAGACGAGAGTTGGGGATCATGGAGAATTAAAAAGGAAATACTGCTTGATTATTCTACATCAGCAAATGTTACGATTGAAAATAATTACTTAAAAAATAATCAGATATCAGAACTATCTAATGCACCTTCGATATACGTTCCAATATGTAGATATAAAACCAGTTATTTGAACGGCTGTGGTGGGTCAGGAAAGACGACTCGTGCGATTGAATTATTTCGAGGGAAATCAAACATGATTGTGCTAACACAAACACACTTTCTTGCAAGAGAGATGAAACAACGAGGGGTTAATGCTTGCATTTATCACAGTTTCTTTCGATGGAAAGATGACGAATGGACTCCTGAAATTCTCATTTGGGATGAGATATGCACAGTGTCGTTAGATGTATTACAAAGATGCATTGCATGCTGATAAATTCGCATGGAAGCTAGAATACGCAGCAACGATACCTTCTTCACAGGGGTTGACTATATCCGATACAATTGTTTGGATCATAAATAATGTCATCGAGTGGTCGAATTTAGTTTATCTTGCAGTGTCCAGAGTACGAAAAATAAATCAACTTCGAAGAGTTGTTTTAGATGATAATGACACCACAACAAGTGATATTGTTAGCGATGATATAATCAGAAAAAAACTCTCTGGTTATAAACAACAGGACAGAAAATAATAACAGAAAATTTGATATTGATGCCGAGTTTATAATCACACTGAAACAACAACAGAATAATCACTGCGCGACTTGCAATTGTATAATGCGTTGGTGCTGGTCGGATAAAGATCCTCGCCAATTTACCGTAGACAGAAAAAATAGCAGCGTAGGTCATACCGGAGATAATGTTATGCTGACTTGTCTTGAGTGCAACAGACGCAGAGGTGCTAGTTAAGACCACGTGGCGGTAATTGAGTATCCTCGGGTATCACTTGTAATTGTTCACGAGTAAATCGCCACTGAGGAGCAGCTGAATCCAATCTATAGACTGGCGGTCTACCCGTGGATCGTGTTATGCTATATATTGTATGCGTAGTAACACTCCTGGGTTATATACATATCTAACAGTGACATTGCCGAGTATTGGTTGTTTTGAAAAATCATTTTGTTGTTTTACAGGTATATACTTTTTTTCTTAATCGCGTTGTTAGGTTTCATATTAATTGTTCGAGTAATCGCATTATTCAGCGCGTTAATTACGCCTAGTAATCTCTTGACCCATTCACGGAATCGTTTATCCTGAATAAATTCCTTCGCGTATTGATATACAAATAACCGCTCAGCAAGTGTCCGATTAAATCGTTCAACAATTGCCTGATCGCGATGTAGTGCAGTATGTCTTGGTCTGATGGTGACATTATGATGCTTCATTGTTGATAACACTGCACCCTAGATATTCCCCTATCATGCGGCAGAAATAATATATCAGCCAGATGAACCTCATTAGGTGCGCTGACATCAAAATGCGAGACGTTAATTTGTTTAGGCGGTGGTAGATAAATTTGCCATATCGCCTGTTTGGATAATCAATCGGCTGCATTGGTATTTTTCACCTTTGCGGCGCTAGCGAGTTTACCAATTGCTGATTTACCCCTCCAGTATCCTCTTGGAGAATAATAAATAGATTCTATGATGTTATTAATTAACAGCACCCAACATCAATTTACTTTTCATCGCCGATTTTATCAACCATGAAGCCAATTTTTCTTTGAAGGATTTATCAGTGATAGAATTCAACGCATGCGTCAATTTTACATTTGCGATATTTCTTTGTTGCAGATTACTGCTTTTATAAGCAACATCATGAGCATGACACACCTTATCAATGGCGTTTATTGGATATTCTCCGGGTCGGGGTTAATTTTGATCATCGAGTCTGATAACGAGTCTGATCCCGTGTCCATAAAGACTATACGCTGGAAAGTGTTTTTCTCCCGGATAATTTGCCCATGGTGTTCCTGGGAGCTTTACTAACTTGGCTGCAATATCACCTCCTCGTTTTTTTTAAAAACATCTCCAGATTTCATACAAACAAATCTATTTTTTTTTGTACCACATTGTACACACTTACCAGCAAGTGCTGATATGTTGTTTTTCGTTGTAATCGTCGTCAAGTCGTTTGTGCTAGTACGCTTCTTACATTTCACACAATATAGATCTATAATTTATTTATAATAACATGAATGTAATTGATTTTTTTCGACTACAAAAACACGAGAATCAGTTCAGCATCATGCAGCGCTAACAAATTCTATTCGCATGATTATAATCGGACCATCTGGAAGTGGCAAGACACAACTGCTACTTAATTTGATAACGAGATGGATGAAATGGGACAAGTTGTATTTAATAGCCCCGAATATAGACGATCAGCGATGTTACGAGGTGTTAAAGGATTTTAACGAGAAAGCAAAATCGGAAATCGATGAGGATATTATTGAGTTTATAACCGATATCGAGGAAGCACCGAGCATTGATGTTATTGATGGAATAATTAGCAATTTAGTCGTATATGATGATGTCATGTTAGATAATCAAAAAAATCCCACTAGGATATTTTCCAGAGGTAGGCATACAAATACCGATGTGATATATGTCACGCAACGATACATTGAAATACCAAAAGTGATCAGAGATAACTGCAATATTCTTGTTGTATTCAACGGAGTTGACACACATACGCTACGAAAAAATTGGCAAACTTGGTGCGGCGGTGATATGGATTATATTCTCTTTAGAAATTTCTTTAGTCATGCTCAGTCAATCCCACATGGATTTGTAACGATACATTTGCATGACCCGATATCAAGATATCGTTTTGGACTTGATAAAATATTCGGTTGAAATCCTAAAACTATTTTTACCCCCATAGCAGCAGTGGGGGCGCGACAACGACAACGACTTTGTGTCTTTGGTTTGCCAAATAGACGCTTCTATAAAGTTGTCGGATTCTCCCTCGCTACTACTATCGTGAACCTATAATGTGTGTTTAATGAATCAAAGTTAAAACAAAACAGCAATAAAATCGATTTTACTCAACCCATTTCGTGCATTTAAGCTATTTTCTCATTTTGTTCTAAAACTTAAGAAAGGAATTCTACTTGTAAGAAGTAATATTTAAACTATATTAATTCGTGGGAACAAACGCTTGTAGAAATATGTTCCGTTATGAACTGAAAAAAGTAAACATAAGGTTACACATTAGGCCTAATATTTCGAAGGATAGAAGTGTGTGTGCGTGTGTGTGTGTGTGTGTGTGTGTGTGTGTGTGTGTGTGAGGAGGGCGATTTTAAAATATCTAAAAATCACGAAATAAAGTTTTGGTATCAGACTGCTCACGCTGGCTTAAACGCTGTCTTTCTGGACGAGAAGGTGAATTATCGGGTTAATAATTAGCATCATAAATAAATACTAACCTTCTAAAACATCTGATATAAAAAACTAATATGCTTTATTATTATTATCTTGTTCTGTTTTAGAAATGGATAATAATAGGAAAAATAAAGCAAATTCCAAGACAATCGAAACTCGGTCTATTAAAGGACGTGTCCAAGGCGTGATACATATGTGTACTGGCAGCTAAATAATAGCAAATATCGATTGTTTGTACATCTCAGTAGTAAAGTACTAATCGATTAGTAATTTAAGAATATCAAGCATGTGTCACCATTAAGATCTGCATACTTTGTAGATACAAAAGCAGATTATTCATTTACGTTATCAAAAAAACACCCACGTATCTTGCAGACAAGTTTGACAATGTCAGCTTCTGCCACATTCAATCCCAAAAAAAACTGTTTCTCATCAGATTTATTCAATAACTCATTATTCAATTTTATAAATGCATACATGTGTGTGTGTGTGTGTGTGTGTGTGTGTGTGTTTCAGATACATACACACGGATTGATAAAATTCAAAATAAATTAATATCTTTTCAAAATTAACGAGAAAAGGCCAATGAAATTTATTTGTAATCAATATTGTTGTTGTTGTTGTTGTTACATGCATTATTAATCAAATCGATGAAAATAGTACAATCATTGCCCCACTGTTGTGTCCATTTAAACTTAAATTTGTCGCTCAATTGTAATTTTGAGAAAACCGTAATACATACATGACACTCGTTTTAATCAAATCTATTAAGAGGCAATTTTACATTGCTTTTGATTGATTTTTTTAAAGCGACGTTAAAATCTCTCTCTCTCTCTCTCTCTCTCTCTCTCTCTCTCTCTCACACACACACACACACACACACACACACACACACACACACACGCGCGCACACTGCTTTTCACATGACGAAAAGAAATGATACAAAATCAGGTAACTTAGAAAAATGAAATATGAAGTATTATAAACAAAACAATAAACATGCAGTACAAAATCTTTGTAACCCTGATTGTTGCAGTATGAATATAATGGTTATTGGTTGTGAAATTTTCAAGTTTATTTGGTTATGACAAAAATTCTGAAACGTAAAATTTTAAAATTAAGAGACATACTTTATACGAACAACATATTTGAAACGGCACGGAAATTTGATATATGTAATTAATCGTAAATAATATTTTACATTATAGAACATATTTAACATGAATAACATATTTCACATGACATGCAAAATTTGATATACGTAATTAAATCATTTAAACTTTGAAAATGAAGGATGTAGGACTATGTTGAGCTGAAAGTAAAATATGCTTACACTTAAGAATTAAGTTTACATTTTACAGACCTGTTGCTTATTTTCCCTTTGTAACAAATAATGTGTGTGTGTGTGTGATTTTGATTTTTAACGTAGCTTTAACAATTTCCAGTCATATTGTTACAATGTATCAACTTGTACACCAACAATTTAAAAGCTATGCTTTCTTAAAATATACAAATTGATTTTGTAACTATGTTCATTTCTAATCGTTTGATATACTAAGAGTATTGGTATATTATACGAACAATTTAAAAGCCATGCTATTTTAAAATATATAAATTTATTTTGTAACTATGTTCATTTCTAATCTTTCCTACTTCAAAATTTGATAATGACATACCTTATTATCACTAAATCTATGTGAGCAAACTTCATACCTGTAGTAAACCGCTGCTGGAAAGGAAAGACCTCTTCATGTTTCTTGATGATACCTGTTGTTCTATCAATATCAGTCTTTTACCTTCACTCTGACGTTAGTGACATACGTTACGAAGCCAAGGTTGTTTATATAGTGCATAAGTTGCACCAAAAATAGGACGTGGAGATTTAAGACTTAACACAAATCATATGTCTGTACATAAATTAAAAATTTAATAGGCAGTTTAGTCTTGAATGCCACATGGTCCTGTCGTTATACGATTGACAAAGATAAGCAATTTGATTTACATAAGATATTAGGTGGGTTTGTTTGCTGTTGGCTAAATGAACATTTATTTTATGACTTCCGCCATTATTTTGCTTTTTTTTAAGTGCCTCCAAGAATATAGAAAGTCTCTAAATAAATAATTAATTATTGACAAGTCGGCAATTTGTAGATGCCACTTCCAATGCTTCGTGTCACTGTGTACTACGTGACACTTCCAGAAAAAAAGCTATCAGTCTGGACTGTGCGGACAGACAAGGGTTCATTTTATTTCATAAATATGAAACTCAAGTGCTAAACAACTGTCCCCTATTTTTGAAAAATAATTTATAACGCACAATTGGCTTCTGAGAAAAAATTGTTCCATGCATTGATTTAAACAGTTTATTGGTCAGGCATCTGTTCCTTTGCAGTGATTTTTATATACATATACATGGATTGCGAAATGATCACGTTATAAGTATTTAAAAAGTAAGTCCTATTAAGTACATCAAACCCAAATTCTAAAAGTAAAACCCATATAGGAACCCTAAGAGATAAAAACTGTGTCGCTAGTACACAGGGAATAAAACATATCTCACTGCAAGATTGCTTTCTACCAGTAAATGATCTAACGTAACCAATAAGAAAGACGCACAAATTTCATAACATGATTATTTTTGCTTTTTGTTGTTTTATGTAAATGCTGAATTAGTTCAATACAATAATAATTATCTTCTTCAGTAAACTCAAATAATTAACATATATTTTATTTTTACCAGTATGAACAATTTATCTTTTTTAATTTGTCAGGAAATTACAATTGTTTTACAGGATCTGATTAGCTGGTGTATGGTTACGCCGTTACAATTCCTGTCCAGCCCAGTTCTATTGAATCATTGTCTTACTTTCTTAGCCTGACTTAAATTCGGCTCTCTTTATATTTAGGTATTTTATAATGCAATTGAAAAATTAAATATATTTTCGAGAAATGCTAATGCAGTCTTACATTCCCAAACAGGAAATATTATTACTGAATTGGACGAATAGCGCAGTATATGGACATACCAAATCAAATAGCAGTATGGTGTGTTCTAATGCATAATACGCTATTGCAATTTGAATTTTTATTTCATCTTCATATTTTCTTTCCCTTTTCCATCTTATCTATATACCTTTCCATCAATTTGTAGGATAAAACAAATGATTTTCTTTAAATACAAAAAAAAAAACGGGTAGGAATTTAATAAGAATAAGCCCTAAAACTGTTCTTTCTATTTAAACAACTTTAACAGAAAGAATATTTGGATATAAATTGTGTACCATGAGACACAAGATGAACAGAACTCGTCAGTAGCTAGAAAATTATAAAATGTGCTACATATTTTCTCTTGCGCTCTCACAAGAAGTTAAAAAAATACATTTCTCATAAAAAGTAACGCACGTTTTTTTATCACATTATATACCATGCCAAAGACATGTGGGGAACAATTTAGCTATAGAGAAATATCAGCTACATTCTGAAATATTATAAATTAATTTTCATTTTCTAAAACATACCTGTAATACTAGTAATTTGTATTATTTTTAAGATTCATGTAAAGATATTCACTTCTTATTAAAAATGAATAGTTGCGCTCGCGTTTTTGTGTGTGTGTGTGTGTGTGTGTGTGTGTGTGTGTCAAACACAGCGCAATAATTTATTCTGCTTGTGTAAGGTGTAAACTATAGCTAAATGTTTTGTTTCAATAAACAGATTGTTAAAGAAAGAGTTATATCCCACTGACATAATAGATATCTCTCTCGCGCGCTTGTGTGTGTGCCAACATAATGCATATCGTTTCCGCTATTTTTCTTATGAAGTCGTACCCATTCTAGTGAAATGTATGCATCTTTCTGATTTACTTATTATGTATATATGCTTAACGTGTATACCATTATTAGAGTGATATCGATACATTTGACGTAATCATCAGTTTAGCTCTTCTGTTTTTAAGCCAAGTTTTCAATACAACCTCTTACTGAAGGAACAAAGTATTTTATTTACAAGTCTCTTTATGAAGATAACAGTTCATTTAAAAAAAAATTCAAAATTGGAAACACACACTATTTGCTAAAGTATTGTATTGACACAGCCGTTTCTCAATGTACGTCTTCATTGAGTCAATCACCCCGTTCCAAAACATTCGAAAACATCAGCCCATAAATTTTTTTTTATTGTCACCATCCCTAGTGAAAAATTAGTCTAGAAGAGAATCTTCCTTGGGATAAAGTCGTTCTAGGATTATATCCACCCCCAAAGCAGAATGTCTCATACGGGGAATTGTATTATAGAGTCTTTAATACCAACCGCCACTGCCACCACCACCACCACCATCCCACATTTTTCCTTGAAATATATATCCAGCAGTTGGTATTTAAAAATATAACTATGAAAGTCAAATGCTAGTTTATATGTAGCAAAGTTTGCTATAAAATTACAGATATGCATGTACGAGTTTATATGTAATGAAGAATGCTTTAAAAATACAGATATGAAATAATACATGTACGAGTTTATATCTACCAAACTATGCTTCAAAACATAAATACGAATGGTAATGCATGTACGAGTTTATATGTACCAAAATATGCTTTAAAAATACAAATATGAAAAAATGCATGTTCGAGTTTATATGTACCGAAGTATGCTTTAAAAACACAGATATGAAATGTAATGCATGTACGAGTTTATATGTATCAAATTATTCTTTAAAATACAGATATAAAATAATGCATATACGAGTTTATTTGTACCGAAGTATACTTTTAAATACATATATGAAAGGTAATGTATGTACGAGTTTATATGTACCGAAGTATGATATAAAATACAGATATAAAATAACGCATGTACGATTTTATATGTACCGAAGAATGCTTTCAAATACAGATATGAAAGGTAATGCATGTACGAGTTTATATGTACCAAAGTATGCTTAAAATACAGATATGAAAGGTAACCATGTTCGAGTTTATATGTACAGAAGTATGCTTTAAAAAATATGGATATGGATATGAAATGCAACCATGTACGAATTTATATGTACGATAGAATGATTTAAAATACATATATGAAATAACGCATGTACGAGTTTGTATGTATCAAATTATTCTTTAAAATACTCATATAAAATAACGCATGTACGAGTTTATATATACCAAAGAATAGAAATATTAGGATTGATTTTTTAGTAAAATTAATAAGATTGCAATTTTCTTTAAATTTTATTAAAGTAATGTTTTATTCATTTATAGCATAAAGTTGGCAACGTACATCACTAGCTATACGAATGTACATTGTTGTGTGGCATAAGTGTATAATATTACTAAAGGCATTGTATGCTGTTTCAGTAAGAATTCCCTAGCTGCTCTGTAAGAAATGTATAGTTCTAAAAACCAGACAAATTTCAAGATTACGCATTGGCGAATTTCCAATCCGGTGACTAAGGCTGAGCCTGGCCTTCTGTTAGTGACGTAAAACAAAATGGTTCTTATCTAATGATGAACAGACATCGCTGCTGGCTTAGTATATTAATGGATTACCATATTTGGTCCTGACTTGCGCCAAACGAGTATAAGTAAGAGGCGTATATTGTCTAGGTCAGTCCCTTATACTTTGAAGCTAGCGGCATGTTCGTTTTTTCATTACAGGTAGGAACGGTATATGTCGTAACTTCTTTTAGAAATAGGTATTTTTAATGTTTGAGATTTTAATGGTAAAATTGATATGTTTGCAACATTGCTACTGAATTCTTTTATTTACAATATATATTGTAATAGAATGTTTTATGTTCATATTTAATTATATTTATGTAAGTTTTATGGTAAAAGTTGAATTTGCTACCAACTTCTTGTTTAGATTTAATGTTGAAATAAAGTATTCTTTAATCAAGAAATAGTCATATCTAGCAACATATTCTAAATCAATATTCTATTTTAAAATGAGTAAAATGCATTTCTTTAAATTAATTGTTACAATAATTATGGTTATTACATTTTTATACTTTTGGCTATCTTGAAATTGATCGAGAATTAACTATTTGTATAATATTCTAAAATGCAGAAGTTATACGAATGAATGAAGTTGGAAAGCTTAAATAAGGAAAATGTAATATGTATTTCATGAATTTTGATTATAACGTCTTTAGATGTGTTTCTAGATAGTAGTAATATATATGTGTGTTGATTATTTAAATAAAGCCCCTTATACTTTGAGGCTAGCGGCATGTTCGTTTTTTCATTACAGATGTAACTGTCTTATCATCGTGACGACGCTCTTTTAAGAGAGCCTGAACTCTCTCTCTCTCTCTCTCTCTCTCTCTCTCTCTCTCTCTCTCTCTCGCTCTCTCTCTCTCTCTCTCTCTCTCTCTCGCCATGGATATTGACGCTCCCTAACTTACGAGTAATTCCTTCTCACTGCAAGAAGTGAGAAGAAGGTTATGAAAAGCTAATCACAACCAACATACCGGAAAATCATCATAACAGAAATGTGAATGGTAATGCATGTACGAGTTTATATGTACCGACGTATGGTATAAAATACAGATTTGAAAGGTAATGCATGTACAATTTTATATGTGCCAAAGTATACTTTAAAATACAAATATGAAAGGTAATCATGTACGAGTTTATATGCATGATTAATTGCTTTAAAATATCGATATGCAATAACGCATGTACGAGTTAGTATGTATCAAATTATTCTTTTAAATACGGATATAAAATAACGCATGTACGAGTTTATATGTACCGAAGTATGCTTTAAAATACAAATATGAAAGGTAATCATATACGAGAATATATGTACGATTGAATACAGATATGAAATAACGCATGTACGAGTTAGTATGTATCAAATTATTAATTTAAATACTGATATAAGATACGAAAGAACTGTTATGCAAATGTTTAAAAGGCTAGCACGTATTTAACAATTTGCTTCCTAAATGCATGTAAGTTCTATTAAACGCGAGCAATCCAAAATTTTAGTTTGGAACAAACGTCATTGTGGCGTACACTTGTTCAATTGTTTGCAACACTCCTTTTAAATGTTAAAAACTCTATCCAAAAGGTAGTTTTTCTTAATCTCCTATTAATTGAAAATTTAATTAGTTTACTCTTTATAAAATATTTATTTTGGCCACTTACGATTTATGTGCCTGAAATACCGTTTTGGAAATGCTTGGTATATTCTAAAAGCACAAAAATACCTAAAGAGAGGAATTGTGGTGAAAACGTATGTATTAAACGCATGATTTATAACGTTACACTGTCAGTGAAATTAACATCAAAATAATATATAGTGTTTTTACCGTAGAGAACTTTCATTGATCGGCAATGATTATTTTATGTGTCTGTCATACGATTTCTCGTTCGTAAATTGGATTTTTTTTTAGATGTTTCTACAAATACATACCATCTTGCTTTTGATATTTTCATCCATGCAACTTCTTCTATCTCAGCTTGAGGTTTTGCATATTTTTTCTGGGGTGTGGGTAGATAATGTGTGCGTGTGGATGTGCGATGGGTTAGGTCCCCCATTAAAAGTCAATTTGTCATTTTGTTTAAGGAATATAAAGTAAAAATTCAGAAACATTTTTTTTTTATCGCATATGTTTTGCCTTTGTCTGTGAATGGGTATATTTTTTGTAAAGTGAGTGGCCCGGAAATGTTCTCATGCAAGGAAATGTTATTAAAATATCAATATATTAAAGTTTTAAGTGGTCCGTATGCGGTCAGAGGTCAGTTTGCATTCTACCTTACCAGTTCAAGTTTTTTTTTCTGTCAAGTCAGCATTACGAATATATACAATGATTACGGACCTTATAGCTAATGTTTAACAAGGTATTCCATTAAGAACCTTTCTCTGATCTAGGACGTCAACTTAACTTCCATTATGACGGGGGAAAATATCCGGATCTGAGATCTTCATTTTCGTTTCAGATAGGTCAATTGTTTGCATATTATTTTAAAGGGCGCATTGGTATTGCTAATTGATCTTTTGTATGTCTTAATTACCCCGAAAATTTCTTAATGTCATAATTAACCTTAAAATTTCTTAATGTCTTAATTACCCCGAAGATTTCTTAATGTCTTAATTACCCCGAAAATTTCCTTTATTTTGTGTTTTCTGAGTACCCTTGCAACTTTTCTAAGTCTTTGTTCTCTTTTTCTTCCACCGCCACTCCCTCCCCCATTATCATTTAATCTCAGATACACCCTTTATCAAATTATGTTAATACCAAATTAAAATCATTTGTTGTAATGGTCGCATTAATTTATTTTAGATCGCTTTGAATACAAGGATCAGCTCGCTTAGCGAATTTGATGAATCAGAGCAAAGCTCCTCCCCCTTGTCTCTCTCTCTCTCTCTCTCTCTCTCTCTCTCTCTCTCTCTCTCTCTCTCTCTCTCTCTCACACACACAAACACACACACACAAACACACACGCACACACGCACGCACGCGCGCGCACGAATATACTTACTACAGGTTTACTGACAAGGTATTACGCGCTTATTTGTATGCCATAGTAAAGATTGCACTTTGTTAACTCCCAACCTGTTGCACAATTTCGATGTATCTGATCTATCTGACAGACGTAAAGGCGGTCGTTTAGTAAGATCTAACAATACGTGATGCTTCAGCTATCATATCTAAAATGGGAAAATCTATAAACTTCTCTTTCTTTTTTGTCTGAGATTAACATTTACATGCACGTGCATAACCTTTTTTGACTGATATTTATCAATTTATCGTATGAAGATAAATTTAATTCTTTTAATAGAGATAAAACGAAACGTTTTAGTAAACTACAGTCTCTTCTCTACTAAGCAGAACTTGAGAAACTGTAAAACGATTCATTTCAAACAGTGAATATCATATATATGACATATGCAATTATTTATTCCTTTGGGCTTTTATTTTACATTCGAGATATTCAATTTGAGATGCTTTGTTTTTAAGGACTGTTGCACTAGTAAAGAACACTAGTAAAATACCTAACATTCTAAACAACTACAATTATACATTTGTACACAATTTTAGTAATTTACAAGCAAATTGTAAAATAAACGAAAAGTATGAATGAATTTGAAATTTTTTCGAAATGTATTACTTGATGTAATTAGAGAACAAGGGTTTTCTTTTGGGTAAATCGTTAACTAGATGTAAAAGAATTGTTACTCCCACACAACGGGTATCCAGGGCTAGGAACCTGTTTAGGACCTCGTGGGAACGACTGTCAGTTGTCTGGAGTGGGGTGAGGGGGGAAATCTCATTTATTGGAACCATTACGACTGTCAGCTGTGGGGGCCGTTGAAAAATCTATTAGGGTATTGAAAACGACTGTTTGGCAGGTTAAAAGCATCCCCTCAAAGCCAGGAATACTCAGCTGATTATTCGTAATAAGAGGTGGTCGATGAGGAAAGTAATGAGGATGATGAAGAAATGGTACTGGACATGAGACCGACAGAGACGTCAGACTGGACGCAAATCTTCTGATATAAAGTTTGCCTGGCATAGTCCTGTGTGTTCCCGACGAGTATTGAGGAGCTGATCTCGTCCAAAACGTTCCAGCTTGTCAACGCGGATACGATGATTTCCAGCGTACAAAGCAGACTTCAGAAGACCCGACTCTGTGCATAAAACTGCAGGCCAATAATGAAGCTAGATAGGGACCTTTTACATCTAATATGAAGATTAATGCCGCGTAGGTAAGACGGCCTGTTTCAAATTGAAATCCATAAAAATGGCACAATACTAATTTATATGGACAAACCTATGTAGTGTTTTATTTATTTAAATGCATATTTGTCATTAGTAAACATCTAGTCAGAGAAACAAAAGCGCTCTGGTGTTAACACTAAAAAATTGATATCTTTTTCAAAGCAAGTTTAATTTATTGCTGATCACTCTGAATACAGACAACAGATCACTTTAATATCCTGAAGCAAACAAATAATCGTAATTTTGATACAATGTGATATAATGTATATAAATGTTTTGTCTTAAACTCTTGGAATAACATTTAGAATCAACTTCGATCAAGAAAGAAATTGACAATTCCATATCAACAAGAAAAACAAATACTAAAACCCAATACCCTCTGGTTCAAATATATTTCGTAGATGTAAAGAATCTTCGAGCAGATATTAATACAAAATACCGTTTGAATATTATAGCAAATGGTGAATGTACGAGAAACACATTATTTTCTAATGTTCTTTGACTTAGTGGCCGAGTGGTCTCAAGCGCTCACAGCTACGAATCACTGCCACCTAACCTCTAACTGCATGTTTCGAGTCTCAGGTTCAGGCAGGTACACGAGAAAGCTTGCCAGTATCTTCTTGTGATTCTTTCGGTGGTTTTCTCGTTTTTTTTCTTCGGATTCATCTACTGAATAGAGAAACTAACCTGACTCTGACCAGATCGTCATTCTAAATGCAGTTTGCTATTACTTCTTTCGTGGTAGCATCGCTCAACATGATTGTAACAGCTGATTGCCTTGCACTGGGTGACGCCTCTCTGAACCTTGAGAAAGGAAAGCTTGACGTCCTGCATTTAAGTGAGCAATTAGTTAACACACCTACCAGGCGGCACAAAGCTGGTATTTGTCATCCTGCACTCTTAAAAAAACTGCGGGATGTACTGGGTAGGTATCAGGTCGTCAATATCCCGCTTTCTCTAAACTGACTTCTGAACCCTACTTCGTCTCCTCGTTTACATTTGTATCTTTGCAAAATGATACCTCCAGCCGCTGCCGGCGACCTTCTCCACGCTTGATTATCCACCTGTCTATTGAGGTGTCAAAGACACTTATAAGAGAAAAATAATCCCTGACATATGTATGGATTCGGCGTTGTCTACTGACCGAAGTAAATTGAAGGTAGGCATTTGATAGTGTAAAATCATCGAAATTCAGCGACAACCGTTAGGAGGACCCGTCTTTATGAATTTAGTACGGACAAATGTGATGAAAAATAAAATTCACCACAGTCACGAGAACTTGCTCCAATTCCATCATCACTGCTGCCTGAATGCTTAGGCTGCCTGAATGCTTAGACCCAATATTGCCTTAACTAACTGATGTTATTAATATATCCCTCCCTCTCCGGGGAATTCACATCATTCTTCAAAACCGCCATCGTAAAGCCTCTGCTGAAGAAACCAACACATGACCTTAACGATTTAAAGAACTACCGGCCATTACTAATCTCCCGTTCATACTAAAAATCTTAGCAAAAAGTTGTTCTAAAACAACTTGTATATCATTTGAATTCATAGTCTTTACAGTCTGCATATCGCCCTTGCCACACTACGGAAACTACTCTTCTGAAAGTATTTAATGACATTTTCTCTGCTTTGGATAGTGGATCGATTACAGTCCTCACCCTTCTTGATTTGTCTGCAGCATATGTCACAACAGACCATGATAAATCACTAGTAGTAACATGGGGCGATATGGCGACAATGGGAAATCCAGTCAAAAAGGTCGTGGGGTGAGATAGCGACAAGACTTATAGCAACAATTGAAATCCCAGTCAGAAAGGTCGTGGGTCGATATAGCGACAAGGGGAATTTAACATGGTGGGCCTGTATAGCGGCAAGAGAAATATAACATGGTGGGTCTGTATAGCGACAATGGTAATTTAACATGGTGGGCCTATCTAGCGTCAATGGGAATTTAACATGAGAACTATTTGGGACTATATAGCGTCAAGGGGAATTTAACATGGGGAATATTATTTGGGCCTGTATTATTTGGGACTGTTTGGCGACAAGGGAAATTGAGGCAAAGAAAGCAAATATCTTTTCGAGGTATATGAGTGGCCCTGAAAAGGGCCGTTAAGTGTAATGTTAATATTGTATTGTTAACACAAAGGGCATCTCACGGATCTTCTTCTCTTCCTTAAACTTCTCCTCACTTCTGGTCCGCATAGGAGAACTCTCTTTAAACAACCTTGCCTCTCCACATAGATTCTTCTTTTCCAAAGGGCTGTATCAGTCATATGAGTGATTGCATATGATGCTATTACATACATTGGATAGTCCGGGTGAAAAAGCATTGATGAAACAAGGGTAGAGGATTCTACGTTGGTCCACATCTTGTGGCGAGAACAGGTGAAGCGAATGCAGTGTACTGCGGTTATTTATAGGGGAAGAGCGGATCGAAACGGATTGAGTTTATTCACCAATCCAAACATGCTTTACAAAAGTCAGTCACAGTCGTCCAATTGGAAGAGAGTAGTCTGTGACGTCACATTCCCTATATAGAGATACTAGCGTCTGTACGCAATCAATCCATGCAAAATACTTGTCAATCATGTCGGAAACTAAAACGACGATTAATTGGGGTGAACCAGTAGTGGAGGCAGCAAGTAATGGTACAGCAGTGACTACGAAAGTAAACACAAATCTATATCCTGAAGAAGTTAATTTTAACTGGGATATTGTGGATTTTCTAACTTCACAAAAATTTGTCCCGGAAACTTCGTCACATTCTCCTTCTTTTTTACACGTCGATGATTTTAAGATGAGACAGAAAGAAGAATTGGAGCGATACTTACAACAACAAAAATAAGCAGAACAAGCTTTTCTCCTTCAACAGCACTCCCGATTATTTGCGATTTCGTACCGATTTGTTTCACGACTGGTGTCAAGACGGAGGACCTGTCGTGTACACGTCCTCGTCGTCGACATAACAACAACAACAACAACTAAAAAATCTATAAAAACCTCGGTCACTTTGACCTTGTCTCATAAATCGTCAACATGACGTCCCTTCAGTCTCATCTTCCTATCAAATTGATTCGTGCCTTGTACGGTATCAGTCGCGAAACAAAATCCACAAATACGTGCTGACATCTTGGAAGCCAGTCTCAAAGAAGTCTTACGATGGTTTACGGTGACAGCACGTCAAATACTGCAAGGCATCATTCACATTCCACATCAAACCAAACGCTTTTTTGACAGAACCAAAGTAGCTTTGACGCAACTGGACGATCCTCGCATCGACACTCAAACCAAAAAGCAAATCATGTTGAAACCTGGAGGTAGCGGTTCTCTAGGAGGTGTCATCCTTCGTTCCATTTTAAAATGGGATCCCAATGCTCACAAAGATTACTCCAAGAAAAAGCCAAACGACCCCCCCCCCCAAAAAAAAAAAAGAACAATGGTATCAAGACCAAAACACAGAAAAAGAAAAGTCCACAGAAAAGAGCTGTGACCTGCAAAAGAGGCACTTCGGCTAGGACGCAACCTTACATTCGTAAACCACTACCTGCAGCACCAGTGACCGCGTTTCCAGTAGCCTCAGGTTCTTCCACTTCTCCATTAGCTGGTGATGCCAGCTAAATCCAATTTCGCACCCGTTCTTCCTAATTTGATGAAACATTGGAAATCTGCGTCTCCCAAAACGTCTTCTCTATCGGCGACACCCTCTTCCTCATTAGTGGCAGTAGCAGCTGACAAAGTACATGCCCCCAAAGTCAAAGTCCAAGAAAGATCTGGCATGTTAAAGAGTTTACTGGATTTGTCCAAACAAGAACTGTCCCGATTTAGACCGTTGCGAACCCCTTCACGACGTGTGTAACTTGTCATGAAGTTGATACGACGCAAAGATAATCAGTGGCGCCACATTCCAGTATAAAAATGACTTGATGCCAACGACGTGAATCAGTATTTTCTGTGCTACTGCTGAACACTCAATGATGCCTCCTCAAATTTTTACCCTTTCTTCTTCTTTTGTTGGGAGGATTAGCGAAATCCGGCATCCTATCCAACATGTTGACAGGTTTTTAACAAGGGATGCCACAAGGGATGACCCAAGGGATGCCACAAGGGATGGGTAGCAATATGTATGATCCTTCCAGAAGATAAAAGGGACCAATGGAGCACAACGATCTCAGACGTAAACTTTGGAAGCAAATGGAAGGACGAAAACTGACTTTGGTCCCTTACAAACGATGGATGGAATACCATCGTTGGCAAGAACAACGAACCCCCCATTTATCACCCAATCCTCATTTGACCTCGATGTCCCAATTACAACACGAAATGCAATCCTTGAAGCTTCGCAACGATTTGTCCGAAACCGAAAAATCGCAAAAGTACGGTCAGCTCTTGCAACGACTGCAACTCTTTCTTTTGAAAGCTGTGTAACAAACAGCTCTACACACTCTGACTGATTTTAAGGCTCTAATGAATAGTTCGTCGCCATCCCAATCTACAGCGGACAAGACAGACGTAACCCCACAATTACACAAGGAAGAATAACCCCATGATATCTTTCAAACACCCACCGCCACTCCCATTCCGAATAAGATTGGAGCTTCCTTGTTGACCCCTTCCCCCACTCCCCCAACGAGAAGAACTCAAAATTTGTGTTAAATAGACAATGGCCACTACTCCTTCGACAGAAGTGAAAAAAAGAAAGAAAACCAGACGTGAGAAAAGAAAAGAAGACAAAAGTTATCCCATTACCTCCGCCACCACCACCACCTCCAGTACCCTCGACGATAACTCCTGTGGAACATCGGACACATTAAACCGTTTCCAAACGCCCCATCCAAAGCAGTATCATTGAAGAGTGGGTGAGATTAACAAAACCATGGAGAAGGTGTTAGCTAGCATTTACTACGATATAACTCACCCTGCAGTTTACGGAGGCATTCAGAAATTATATCGTGCTGCTAAAACTCGCCTGAAAAAGCTCCGTTTACCTGAAGTACAACGATGGTTACAAGAACAAGCTACGTACACTTTACACAAACCCATTCGACGAAAATTTCACAGAAGTCCTACTCAAGTGGAAGGCATCGATCATCAATGACAAGCCGATTTAGCCGATGTCTCTCATTTAGCCACCTACAATCGTGGCTACAAATATTCATTTTGTGTCATCGACGTCTTTTCTAAATTTGCCTGGATCGTACCATTGGCTTCCGAATCGAGCGGAGAGTTAGTACGAGCTTTGCAATTAGTGTTAAAACAAAGTGGTCGTCACCCTCGTCGATGGCAAACCGACAAAGGCACCGAATTTCAGAAACTAAGCTTTCCAACGAGAATTAAAGAAACATGATTTTCATTTTTTTTCTTACCATAGAAGCATTGGACGTGCCCCACAAGATGTGACACCCGACAACGAAGTGACTTTTTTTGAGCGCCTGTTTGGTACGTCCCGGACGATGGCTGTCCCCAAGAAAGGTGGAGCGTTAACCCCTGGAGATTGGGTTCGCATTAGCAAAACCAAATGCACTTTCGACAAAGGTTACTTACCCAACTGGACCAAATTTTCAGAGAACAAAATTATGGCCATTACCTTTTGTCCTGAATTGTATGATATTTTGGGTGGGGACTACAGGTTGGTCAAGAAAAAAGAAATACCAGCCATGACAAGTAGCTTGGATTTTACGAAATATGTTCGATTCCCTGTAGAAATGAACCAAGGATTCAACATGATTTTTGTGTACTCCGATGTTGTGGAGTACAACGTGGTAGGACTCACCTCTGTACCGTTACTGCGTGGCATTCCTTTCAAATTGCTATCACGTTCACCACGAATTTGTACATTCTCATTATTTGCCCGTCAGTAAGTCGTATTTCGACAGTGTCAACATTACTATAAAAGGAGAACTGGGACAAAATATTCCATTTACCAAAGGGAAAGTCACGGTGAAACTCCATTTTCAAAAACGATTCTCGAACAACTGAAAATTTATGTACCCTGTGTACCGAGGAGTCGCTCTACAACGAGGACATGGTTTAGGAGATATATTTAAACCAGCCTTTCGTTCAGTGGCTCCTGTTTTGAAACCGATTGTGACACAAGGATTGCACGCCTTAAAAGATGCCGCATAGGCTCGTGGCAAAGAATTTCTTCAAAACGTATTCATTGACAAACAAAATCTCAAAGAACCTTTCTTGAGAGCAGGAAAATATGTCTTGCTTCAAACGGATAAAGAGATTTTCGGTCGACGAGAAAGTCCTATAAATGCCCTGAACGGTACCAAGTCTGGCATTCCTGCTTCCCTGAGGACACAGCAAGGACGAGGTAGAAAGCGACGACGGAGAAACCCCTCCAGAAGCCTTTATAGCTCTAAAGCTAGAAAGACGAAGAGAAAAGTAAAGTTCGAGACTTTGACGTTTAGATTATTAAAAGCAAATCATAGAGACTGAAAAAATGATGCACCAAGACTCTTGTGCCTGTTCCAAGTCGGAACTGGATCTATTTGCCATGCCACCCACTATGATGACCATGCAAGAAGCCCAATGGGTTGAATTTCATCTTGGTTCCACTTTGGCGGATTCAGCTCCCATCGAGTTTGAAATCAAAGGGCAACCCGAAGATTACATCGATCTGAATAGCAGTTACTTGTATTTGAAAGTGAAAGTGATAAAAACGGACAACTCCGTTCCAGGAGCCGATGACCGAGTAGCTCCCGTCAAGAATTTCATGCATTCTTTGTTCAGCGATGTGGATTTGTACGCGAATAACAAAGTGGTTAGCAATAGCATGGATACTTACTCTTATCCAGCGTACCTCGAAGATCTCTTGACGTACGGAAAAGATGCCAAGAACACTCATCTAGATGCTTGCGTGGTATGGAAACCTGAAACAGCAGGTGATAATAAGTTTAACGACACAGAATTGACAGCAGATGACGATCCTCACAATGTTGGTTTTAACGACCGTCGAAAGAAAATTCTGCAAGGACGAAGTTCAGAACTGTTCAATCGTTTGCATTTGGACATGTAGTTTCAAGAGCAGTATTTGCTGAACGGAGTGGATTTTCGCTTGAGACTGAATCGTAGCAGTACTGCTTTCAATTTGATGGCTCATGCCAACGAAAACAAAACCATTATCCAAGAAGCCAGGTTATACGTGCGTCGTGGGGAAGTGTTGCCTAAAGTGGGAAATAACATCAATCACACTTTGAGCACAACGACAGCTAAGTATCCGATACGCCGTGTGGAAGTAAAAACTTTCACCATTGCCACTGGACTCCAATCTAAGATCGAAGATCATCTGTTGCAATGACAGTTACCCAAACGTTTATTCATTGGTATCGTTAACAATGCAGCCCTCAACGGTGCCCACAATAAAAATCCTTTCCAATTTAAGCACTGCAGAGTATCCAGAATCGAAGTCAATCGCGATGTCAAAACTTTGTGTACCCGACTCTTCGAACCCAACTTTGCTCAGAAGAATTACTTGAGGTCGTACTTGCCCTTGCACGAAGCCACGTGACATTTAGGAACACCAGTCACGGCATTTCCTACGACGACTATGCAGGAGGTTACTCTTTGTGGGCTTTTGATTTCACTCCAGACCAAGGCAGCGATGAGGGACATTTCCACCCTATAAAATCTGGGCAGCTGCGTGTGGAACTTCAGTTTGCAAATGCTCTTGCCGAAACGGTGAATTGCATTCTGTATGCCGAATTCGATAATAACATAGAAATCAACAGTTTGAGAGAAGTCATTCTAGACTATTAGAAACTAAGGAAAACCTTTGTCCCCCTTTGAATAGTGGCGAATATATGGAAATGGAATGGGAGGTTACAGAGAAAGCAAACCCCTAAGACAAAAAGGAAGAAGTAGTGATAATGCAGTCCAGATGGCCAGAACAGGAACAAAATTTAGTCACCTGTTCTTCCAAACACTTAGAGGATAAAATGAGGGACATGGTCAAGAAAGATTGTTATGGACGTCAAAACGATCATAGCAGTCAAATTCAACACGATAAATGTATGATGATGAGTCAAGAAGAAAAATTGGACGATTATCTGAACGAAGCTTGGAGTCTCATCTCAGAAGAATCCGTGTTACGTAAGTGTTATAAAGACTTCGAATCTCTCTTGGCACAGAGTATGGAGACGAATGAAAGAAACAGTTACTTGACAGACCTTTTCAAGTAATACGTCTGGATTGAATTGATGACTTATCATCTCCTTTGAAGAAAAAAACAAGGCAACAAAAAATGGATACCTGGAAACTTTATTACCTTTTGAACCGCACTTCGTACACTGCTTCTTGGAATCCTATCGTGTGTGCTAAAGATGAACTACCTCATAGCAAACCACAAGCGAATCAAGCGTATGTCATCAACACAGACGACAGTCATCTTCCAGTAACCACTGGGTAGCTGTCTACTTTCCTCAAGAGGGATGTGTGGAGTATTTTAATTCGTATGGATTGCCCCCTTTGGAAGACGATATCTTTGACTTATGAGAATAAATGCCCAGACGACACGCTTCAATAATGTGAAATTACAAGGCACAGATTATATGGTGTGTGGGCAATATTAGACTGTTATCTGCATTATCGCAGTCTTGGATATTCTTTAAAACATTTAGTGACTTATTTTGACGTCATTTGTCTTGAAACGATGACAAAGTAGATCGATGGTTTTGTGACCATTATGGCTATCTGTTGTCTTTATCTAGGAAACGTAGTGTACATCAATGGCCCTATGACTTCCAAAAGTGGAAATCTCTATTTAACTCACAGCGTTATCAACCATGTCAAAATTAATGTATTTGTGTTTTATGGAAAAAAATAATGTTTGTTTGTGAATTTAAAAAAAAATGTTTGTTAGTTGTTTGTTATTTGAATACAAATTTTGTGTTTTGAAACCAATGCGTCTATCGTTTGTTTTACATTTTTATTAATATAGATGCTCTTTGACTTCTTTCTATCACTCACATCAAACTATCCTAACGTTTCCAACATTAAACCGTAGAGACTGCTTTCTATCGCGTCCGCGCTTGAACCATATAAAGCAAGGATAGTCTCCAGTCTGACCATCCATTGTCTGACTCATCCTCCTACGAAGATGTGCTCATGACTAGCCAAGCTGAACGAAGCTTACATCAATCTACATCATATCAGACAAAGTCTGATGCCAAACCCTGAGGAGATAGAGAATGTTAGAATGTTGCAAGTGACGGAAAATTTAATCGAATAACTCTTCAGAGAGGAAATCCAGAAAGAAAAAGAAGAATGGACTGAGAAGTATAGACTTCAGAAGCAGCAGAGAGAGAGCATAGAGAACAGCAGCATCAGCAGCAGCAAGAACCAGATAGAGGTTTTGTCGACTGACGTGTGGACACTAAAGAGTTCTCCTTCTCTTTAAGAAGCAGGCCAAATTATGTTGCCAGACGAGGACGCAATCTTAGACAATAAAAGACTGGCATCACTGATCGTGCACCCAATACTCTCGAAAAGATGTCATAATTCAATTCGCTAATGGTACGTGATAAAGTTAGAAAAAAAAGTCTATAATCACATTCTTTCTTTAAATTTGACTACAGCGAGCCACGGTGTGCTACAGCGAACCACAGATAAATGGAAGCTATTTAGGATTGCAGAACAACACTGCAACCAGAAGAGCTCCAAGGTACATTGGTCTATGACGGGACTACCACTGTGGCGATACGCTGGCTGCTAAAGAAGCAACCTGTAGTAATATTTCTACGAGACTCGGAACATAGGAAAATGGCGGATGCCACGTGGAAACAAGATGGCGGTCTCCACACGATGCTGATGGCGTCACTAGCGGTAGGGACTTAAATGACAACATATCGTCACCTGAATAACACTCCGAATTACTCCTGGATAATAACAAAATACCAGCAGTATGGAAGAGCATCGCCTTGAAAAACTCTGAAGCAAGCGACATGCTGCACCTCGGCACCTGCCTATGCTAAGGAATGAAAAGGATATTTTATATTTGCCGTCAATAGCCTGAATAATAGGGTTCCAATTTGGTTAGGAGAACCCTCTTTGAACAATCTCTAAAACGAAACCAGACTTGATCAATTTTGAACACCGCTCAAAATTAACAAACTTTATTACCATACAGTGACTACACTTTTATATGTCGCATATACATATTAGTTAAACAAATTTGTTAGGGACTTATAATACGTACACTTTTGTACTAGAAAATTACTATAGTTAATATGATAAAGAAAATTCTACGACTTAAATATTTGATTCCATTGCACAGGTGGCTTGCACAATATTGGTATTTTTTTATTATCTCCATTAGAACAACTGGAATTGATTTGAAATAAGTATGGCTAGGGCGTTCCACGGCGTTAACGACATCCATAGGCTGGCTTTCCGTGACTCCGGGGCTGCTTTCCCGTGTGTGAATAGTAAATTGTATGGTATGTATAGGCTGCTTTCGCTTGTGTGGATGGTAGATTGTGTGATATTTGTTAGTAGATTGAGTGGTGTATTTATCCTCCTTCTGTGTTGAGAGTATAATGTGTTTTTTGTTTTCACTCATTCTGTGTGGTCAGTAGATTGTGTTTTGTGAATAGCATATACTATGAAAAGTGAGTATAAGGGATGTTTTGCTTCACGTCCGTGCTTAAGAGATATATACTCCATCGTCCGTCATTCGAGCCTCTCAATTTTGAACACATCAAGATGGCCATCGGCTTGTTCAACCAACTCTGGCACAGCTGGTTTTGGATAATTGATGCAGAATATGTGGTGGTAAGGCTTGAGAATGAATATCAGTGTAGCTTGGACTTATTACAACAAAATATGTAAGAGTAGGGGGCTTGAAGGAGGCACTTGATAATGTCATCAAAGTCAGGTGCTTTCTAAAAGAAACATTATATTGGAAAGAGTGGGCATATGTGACGTAGTGACTAGACTGACTAAAGAAAGCGGATGCAATGATGAGAAAGGTAATGGAAGAAGAGATGATAAAAATTAAAGATAACTGGAAAAAGGAGAGAAGGGAACAAGACAACAAAAAAAAGAATGAGGACTTTTTCAACTAAATCGGAGATGGATTAAAGTTCAGGAAAGGTTCAGAGCTATAGAACATCCTCACTGAATTCCCGAGGACAAAACAATTAGAAGAAGCAAGGAATCATTGGTAAAATCAAAAGGTGGTGGAACAACGGCAGAAAGTAAAAGAAGAAAAAGTACAAAAATACCCTTTTCAGGGCCACTCATATATCTAGAAAAGCTATTTGCTTTCATTGTTTCAATTTCCCTTGTCGCTAGACAGGTCCAATTAATATTCACCATGTTCAATTCCCATTAACGCTATATAATCCCAAATAGTTCTCATGTTAAATTCACTTGACGCTAGATAGGCAACCCATTGTGAAATTCCCCTTGTCGCTATACAGGCCCACCATGTTAAATTTCCCTTGTCGCTATATCGCCCCACGACCTTTTTGACTGGGATTTCCATTGTCGCTATAAATCTTGTCGCTATATCGCCC
The DNA here is from genome assembly GCA_030141615.1 of Unio pictorum. Lineage (NCBI taxonomy): Eukaryota > Metazoa > Mollusca > Bivalvia > Unionida > Unionidae > Unio > Unio pictorum. Next base: position 5,249,984 of record JARLTB010000377.1, read on the forward strand.
CACGACGTTTTTGTCTGGATTTCCCATTGTCGCCATATCGCCCCATATTACTGCTATTACTTCTCTGTCTCCAGCATGTATTTGGCATTCACAACACAGCCTTAGAGTGGTTCAAGTTCTACGTAGTCAACATGACACTTACTTTATCTGCAAATGGAATACACTTCAGTCCAGTTGATCTATGTTGTGGTATTCCACAGGGGTTTGTTCATGGACATGTTCTCTTCATTCTATACACTCAGGCGCTCTCAAGTGTCATATATAATCATCCAGTGTCTCACAAATTGTACGCTGATGACACCCAAAAATACAAGCCTAGCCATCCAACTGAACTTGATGCTACCATCCAAGCGTGCATCAGAGAGGTGCATTTCTAATGTGAATCATGGATGACATGTAACAAGCTGGAGATGAATGATGAGAAAACTGAGGCATTTATAATCACAACACAAAGACTCTTTTTATTTACACCCTTTCCTTCAAACAATAAATATCAGGAACATGAACATTAAATTCACATCTATACGAAACCAAGCTTTTACTCTGGACAGTACTCTCATAATGCACCAACATGTCATGAACATATGCAAAGATGCATAGCTTGCGCTGAGACGCATCAGCTCTATTCACAAATATCTTTCAGTTGATGCCACTAAAACACTTGTGTTCATTAATACTTCCAAGACTGGAATATTGTAACTCGATTCTGTCTACTTCATCTCCTCAATATCTACTCCAGAAACTTCAAAAAGTTAAAAACACAGCTGCTTGGATCATCTTTAGAGTACAACAATTAGAGCACACCTCCCCCTGCTCTGTATCCTACACTGGCCAACATACCTATCCAGCAACACCGATGTGAACACACCAGCAAGATACATTTATGCTCCTCTTCTGACAATGGTATACTCATTATTCCCACTATGAAAACGACGTCATATGGAGAACGTTATTTTGCATACCTGGGCCCAGCAACGTGGAATGAATTGCCTATTGAAATTAGACACAAAGACACAGTGATACCTTTCTTGAGTGCTCTTAAAACTCACCTTTTCTGGATGGTAAGAACAAACATAGAGACCTAAACATGTTTCCTACTCTTAAATATTTTCAGCATTTTTTTTGCATTCTAAATTCATGGGGTTTGGTTTTGTTTCTTCGTGTGGACACTGTAGTTTGTTGTTCTCCAGATGGGCATCAGCACTGAGACTGAGACAGCCTGATTGGACTTGTTGATTCTTGTGGTGACTTTGCTTGTGCAATCTCCATCCATGGCGACCTTCCTGCCCAGGTACGTGAAATCATCTAATTCTTGCAGAGACTGGTCGAAGATGGTGATTGGATTGCCCACTCGGTGTTGTTCCTCAAGACTTTTGACTTCCCTATGTTGACTAGAAGACCTATGGTGCTTCCTGTCTGTACCAACTGTTGTGTCTACTGTTAGATATCCTGGAGTCTGAATGCTAGCAACCCACTGTCGTCGGCATAGTCCAGGTCATCCAGCACTGAGGTTTAACGTCCACTGTATTCCTTGTGTCTTGCCCTCTGCGGTGCGGCGCATGATCCAAGCAATGGTCAGTAAGAGAGATAATGCTTCCTTGATTTAAATAAGGTTTCAACCTTGAATGATTCAGTGAATAAGTTGTTGTGGATGACTTTGCGCTGAAAGGTCTTGTACAGGGGCCTGATGACGTTGACAAGTTTCTGGGGGATACCAAGTGTTGTAGGATCTTCCACATAGACGCTCGGTGCAGGCTGTCGAAGGCCTTTTCAAAGTCCACAAAGACCACATACAAGGATCCATTCAACTCATGGGACTGCTCAAGGATATGCCTCAGCATGAAGATGTGGTCGATGCAGGATTTGCCAATCCTGAAGCATGCATGTTCCTGGTGTAGAATGCGGTCCACAACTATTTTGATGCGTTGAAGAATGATGCGGCTGACTATTTTACTGGAGAGGGATAGTAATGTAATTCATCGCCAGTTATTGCAGTTCCCCAGATCTATTTTCTTGGGAATTTAGACGATGATTCCGGTTTTCCAGTCATTCGGTGCTTCTTCACTATATTAGATCATTCGGAGAATCTGGCAAAGAAGCTGCGGCGTCTCTGTCTCTTCTGTCTTCCGCATCTCGGGACATACTCCATCATTGCCATTCTTCAGCTTGTGGAAGGCCTGCTTGACCTCCTCAATAGCGATGTTGTCGCAGTTGATGTCGAGGTCCTCCAACGAATTCAAGAATGTCAGCGAGTACTGGTGGGTCTGAGCGATTCAGGATAGATTCATTGTGTTGCTTCCATCTCTTCAGCTTCTCCTCCTCCTCTGTGACATAGGTTCCATCTTCATATCTCACTGGAAGGTCGTGGTGCTGACTGTAGTCGCCCTTCAGCTTCTTTGTGTTCTGGTACACCATCTCCATTTATTTTTGCTCAGCTGCTGCCTCTGCCTCTTTTGCCAGCCTCTCTTTGTATTCTTTTCTGATTTCTTCACCTCCTTGTCTGCTCCTCTATACTCCTTCGAAATTCTCTCTTTCTGTCTTGGTGATTTGGAATATAAAGGTCTCTTCTTAATCTGTTACTTCTCTTCCGTGCGAGTCCATCTCTCTTCTGATATCCACTGTCTTATTAATATTATTTTAGCCTTAAGCCTCTTCTACTGCTTCCTTCATCGTTCTGTTGAAATTGTCGATATTCGATGGTCAGAGCTGTGTCATCTTCTAGAGCACTAAACTTATTCATGAGGGCTTATAGATTTTTTCAGCTTGGCCACATCGAAACATCGAAGCATTTGTTCCTGGTGACCCATATCTAAATCTTATACATATATTTATATACATATACATATACATATACATACATACATACATACATACATACATACATATATATATATATATATATATATATATATATATATATATATATATATATATATATATATATATAGTTAAACTGTTTATTTACAGATTTATTGTCAAGAAATTGAAGCAAAACACGTGTTTACACACTCTCATGCAAAGGACACAAAAAATATTGTTTCATATTGTATCGAGGGAATTTTTATTAATTTCTTTTCGTACTTTCATTGCTACATGCTTATCACACGATACACACAATACGATATAGTTCTTCAGTAGACACTGATACAATACCAATACACTTTGTCACATTACGCAGAAGATATTACCCAAACAAAAACTGCAGAAATCAAATCGAGATAAAACGAAACGTTTTAGTACACATCAGTCTCTTCTTTGCCAGGCAGAACTTGAAAACTATGAAACGATAAATTCCAAACAATGAACTTCATATATATGACAGAAGCAATTAATTATTCCTTTGGGATTTTATTTCACAGTCGGGGATATTCAATTTGAAATGTTATTTTTTTGCTTTCAAGGACTTTTGCATTAGTAAAGAACATTAGTGGACTACCAGGAATCTCAAAGAACTACAATTATGCATTTTTCCATAAAGTCAGTAAGGTACAGGTAAGTAAATAAAAAGTATGAACGAAGTTAGAAATTTATAGAAATTTATGACTTTATGGAAATAGACAACAGGGGTTTTCTATTGGGTAAACCGTGAACTAGATGTAAAAGCAATATTACACTCATACACCGGGTATCCATGGCTTGGAACCTGTTTAGGGCCCCGTGGCAACGATGGTCATTTGTATGGAGTGGGTGGGTGGGTGGTCATCATTTGTTCGAACGATTGCGACTGTCAGCCGCTGGGCGCAGTTGAAAAACATTTATTAGAGGACTGAAAACAACTTTTGGCTGGACGATAGCATCCTCTTAAAACGAAATCAAAGCTGTCTTCCAAATAGCCCTAAAGCAGGCCCGTCAACTTTCACCTAACACGAGAAAAGACATTGTTATAGGTTATGACAGGAATACTCAGCTGAGTATTCGTAATGAGATACCGTCAGAGGTGGTCGATGAGAAAGGTAATGAGGATGATGAAGAAATGGTATTGGACATGAGATAGACAGAGTTGTCAGACTGGACGCCAAACGTCTGATATTAAGTTTGCCTGGCATTGCTCGTCCTCCCTTACCGATTATAGTCTATGCAGGTCTCTGACGAGGAGTGAGGTGCGAATCTCGTGTAAAAGCGTTCTAGCTTACCGAAGCGGATACGATGCTTTCCAGCGTACAAAGCAGACATCAGAATACCTGACTCAGTGCGTACAACAGCAGGCCAATAATAAAGACAGATAGGGGCCTTTTACATAGAACCCTTAGAGAGAAAAATTTCACGATCCCAGTTTATATGGACAAACTGCTGTGGCGTCCATTTCAATAATGTTTGGGCATTAGTATACATCTAATCAGAGCAAACAAATGTGGTTTGGTGTTCACTCTAAAATTTAATATTTTTATGATCGAATTTTAAGCAAGTTTAATTTATTGTACATTACATTGAATACAGACAGCATCTGGCTGTGCTCCCCTTAATCCAAACCATAGTCTTAATGTTGATACAATGTTTCAAGTGCAAAATTTTATATAAATGTTTCGTCATAAACTCTTCTAATGTTCTTTGACTTAGCTTTGTTTAATACATTATCGTGTTATCCCAACAATAGTTATGGGGTCAGTATGGTTGTTACGAAATGCCCGATATGGCTCAGTTAGACCACCATACTTTTTATTATTATTTATTATTAAAAATATTTTGGCGCGCGAAACAAGGCACCTTGATAATAATAAAAAGTATGGTGTTCTAACTGGGCCAAATCGGGCATTTCGCAATACACCTACCCCCTTCAGAAAAGCATACTTTCCTTTTAAGACTACGAAATCACACGATATGGTCAATAGAATGGTTCAGCTTCTACTGAGATAATCTGCGCCTACATTTTCCGTGCCTTTTATGGCTTCAGTCCGAAATATGTAAGGTTGTAAAGACAAGGCCTATCGCATCAACCGTGAATTATTAATTTTGGCCTTATTGAGGTAAAGTAGAGGTTGATGGTCGGTTTCCAAATTGAATTTTCGGCCATGGAGGTAGGTTTGGAATTTATCTATTCCCCAGACTACTGCCAAGCACTCTTTTTATTACCGAGAAATTCTTTTCCTTCGGAAGCGACTTCCTGCTGGCGTAAGCGACCGGGAGTTTGATTCCATCCTGTTCCTGTAATAATACCGCCCCTAGTCCTATCTCTGAAGCATCGGTTCTCGGTATGTTCATACTTTGTTTCGTTCTGGCATCAGGAAAGCCTGACCTATGTATGATCCCACAACTTTAGCATTTCTTCCTTTTCGATGATATGTCTGGATGCATGAGACATATGGTAACCCTTGACTCGAAATGGTTCACGTAACGTAAGTTGAACACTATGTTATAGAACATCTGTTTGACCTGGCGTGTCCGAAAACATCAGGGTATTTCTCAACGAGATCCCTGGCCTCCTTTCTTTGATATTCTGTCAAATCGGGACCCATATTGACTCCAGTCTTCCCCATCTCGTACTCGAGATATCCTTTCAAATTAAGTCCTGGAACTGACTCTTGTTCCTCATCATCCTCAATGATAGCTACACTGACCACGTTTAAAATTCCCTGTTCTGTATTTGCATTCGCTAGATCGTAATAGCGTTTTAATAAGTTAGCATGGAACATGCGGCACTTTCCACCTACATCAATAGTATAATCCATACCTCCCTTTTCATCAACCACGGTATACCAACATTTCCACTGTTACACTAACTTGTTATTATAAGTCGGATGTAAAACCAAAACTATGTCCCCCTTTTTAAATCTTCCATCGCGCGCTTTTAAATTATAATACCGAGGTGCGCGACTGCTAGCTTGCCTTAACGGTTCATTGGCTATTGCACAAGTCTCTCTCAACTTGTCCTTCAAATCACATACGTACTGGTATGTGGTTCGAATCTCGTCATCTTCTTCTTCATCCGATAATAGTTCACTTAGAATTGTCATCGACCCTCGGACCGTTCTCCCATATAAGAGTTGGAAAGGCGAAAACCCTAGATTCTCTTGGGAAACCTCTCGGAATGCGAACAGTACTGCATGGAGATATCTGTCCCAATCGTTCGGACGTTCTGCGCACATCCGTCACAACATTTGTTTGAGTTTTCCATAATTGCTTGATTGAAGGAAGTCTACTAATTTCTGCCATGAGTTCTGATGTGAACTGTGACCCACAGTGTCAGAATCTCTTCTGGTATCCCTAGCCTACTAAATATTTCCACTAAGGCTTCGGCCACTCACTCAGTTTCGATGGATGGTAGAGCGACGGCTTCCGGGTACCTGGCTGTATAATCGACTATGGTCAAGATATACCTATTCTTACGATCTGTAAGGGGTGATAACGGACCAACGATATCTATCGCCACGCGTTTGAATGCAGTTTCAATTAAGGGCATTTTACCGATAGGTACGCGCTAAACTCTCCCTTTATATTGCGTTTTTTGACAAATGTCGTAGGATCTGCAATACCTAGTTACATTACCGTGGGACACTGGCCAGAAAATTCCATAAATACTCGGTCTTTGGTTTTCGTAGACCCCAGATGACCCCCCCATCGTTGACTCGTGTGCTAACTTCAACACATGCGGTCTATAGTTCTGTGGCACCACTACCTGTGTAAATCGTCTGCCTTCAAGAGTAGTATGCTACCTACGTAAAATATTGTTGTTATATTTGAATATATGGCTATCCCCGCCTTTGCATTTTATGACTTACCCAGACGAGGCTTTCTTTCTGATTACCGACAGCGACTCGTCTTTAGCTTGCTCCCTAATTAATGGCCCTTTATTAATCATTTGTATGGCATCGGGTACTTTTAGTTTTGGCAAAGGTTTCTTAAACTCTGCAGCCTGTGACCTAGTTTCAATCGCCATGGAAGTTGGAATATCGGCCATTACCATCCCTGGTGCTATGGGATTCAATACCCCTTCTATGTTACCCACAATTAAATCATAAAACGGTGGCTTTACGCAACACGCTTTCACTATTCCTATCCAATAGTGTGTTTCAATATGGACGCATGGAGTCGGCAGCTGTACTGCAGTTTTATCCATCATTCTGACAGACACTGTTTTTCCAAGGTATTGATCTGGTGTCACAAGATGCTGCTTAACAACAGCATTATTACATCCAGTATCTCTAAGAACTGAAGCCCTGACCCCGTTCACTAACCACTTGCTCTGTATTGTTACGTTTGACATATTTGGATTGGAGCTACTTCTGTTGCTCTTCACACAAGCTGATGAATCTACCATATACAAGAGCCCTACCGTTTTTAGCAAATCCATCGTACGCTTCGGACACGCACTAGACATATGACCTCATATCCCGCAACTGAAACATTGTTTTTTTTTTGTCTATCCTGACTTCTAGGTCCCATCTGATCTGACCTAATTTTCCCTTTCGATTTTGTGGAAAACTCTTCCCGAAACTACTCACTACTACTGAATTCACCTGCTTAACCTCCTTAGAACTCTCGTGTCCCGGGCTACCACATTCAGAACCCCTCAGTGTACG